>JAJMDR010000042.1:0-95595 GCA_030573655.1 Cylindricascospora bacillispora | reverse complement strand
GACATAAGAAGTGGATTCGATGTCTATAAAAGTCATAACCACATCATCAGTTTATATGGTTAACTATGATTGCCAACACTTAATTAGCAATCAAATTATACGATAACTAGTCATCGTGTATTAGTTCAATTAGTTCCTTCAATGCTTAGCATGCCTACAATTAAAGATTTATTAATTGTACTCACCAATTGGTATATAAGCTGATGATGTGGTTATATCTTCTATAGACATCAAAAGATATAACCTATCAGCGTATGTATTAACCTTCTACACATACTACTACAATAATAATAATCTTAATTGTTCATTACAATTATCGACATTAATATACTCTTCTGTTTAATATTGGTTTACTAAATATTAATGTGGCTTAGTATTGCAACGCTTTGTTTTGTTATCGTTTAAATAGTAATTGTAGCATACGAATACTGAGCATGGTGTACTATGTCCTTCAATGCTTAGCATTCCTACAACTTTACATCGATGAGACAAGCTCTTTCATTAGAGTTAGTCAATCGATTTGGAAAAGTATTCTATCTTGGACCCTTGCACAGGACTTTATTGTGAATTGCAATGATCTTTGGGCATGCGCTATGTACAGTTGAAGTAAGCGGTTCATAACAGTATGGAGCGAAGTTAGAATGCCAGCTCTCCTAATAACTGTAAATATTTCAAGTCAACAACTATTAGGAGTTGGTTTGCATTTTTTGGCGAAAGCTAAAAATGCCTCGTAGTCTGGATGAAGTGGGCTGGGATATGGAACTTGACAACTTAACGTCCTATCAATATGTAGAATTAACATAAATCTTCTCTCTGATCCGATATATATCAGTATTTTTCACTTGTAAACTCGACAATCACCCCACGGTCAATCCCAAATGCCATGTGTCCATCACTCTGCGGACATTTATGTCAATCCCTTCCGACCGAAATTACGAGCCATTACGTGGGATGCGATGGGATGGGATAGAAAGTTGCCCCGCATCAGGCCTATGGCGCTATCAAAGAGGAGCACGCGATTTAATGCCCACCTTCTCCTATCTCCAACTTTGGAAATAGTGACCCATAGGAGTAATTGCTTAGTTATGCCCCCTTGTCTGTCCCATTTCGGTGTCGAAAACGCAAAATACCGCTGTATTACCGTTGTATTCCGAGCACTTAAAATGGGATGGAGTTCAAGTTTCCAGCCATTCCATGTCCTTCGTCACAATCTCGGCCCAGTCTGTCATACAAGTCCTTGTGTTGCATTAGCATTCCCTTGTCCTACTACACTTTTTATCCTTCCTTCTTCGACCTCCCCCTCCTCTCCTAAAAACTGCTGTTAGTTGCCCGCATGTTCCTCGCTCTGCGAGATATTGACTCTCCTTCGAGCTTTTTGAAACTGCCAGTCCTTGACCGAAACATCCGAACTTGAATTCTGCCTCAATACAATAGTCTATAACAGCGACAGCTTCTCCCCCTTCATTTTAAGCTGTTGGCACAAATTAGTTCGCGTGGGATAGAAACCACTAGCAGAACCAAATGGAACTAAATAAAGGTGATGTAGTCTCCATAGAATAGATAGTCTGAATGCGTAATGCACAGGATGCGGTTTTTAGAAATAGCAGAAAATATACCAACCGTACTGGGTCGAAGTATATAAATGGTTTAGTTCATTAAAGATCTGGAAATGCATTTGTTTTCTATTTCGTTGTTCCATACACGTTTACAGTCAGATACTACAAGCTAGTGTGTATATATACATATAAATATATATATTTAAATTTAAAGGATTGATATAATGAAGTCTAGATCGATTCAATTGTTAAGAGTTACAAAAAGTGTACTTAAGTCAAGCAAACTTACCAAATCTGATACTTCTGGCGGCCGCAGTATATCACATTTCAGCAACAAGACATATAAACATAATGTATCACGTGGGCCAGGAATTAGTTCTATTAGTATCCAATCCAATTATAACCAATCGAACTCATACTGGAAACTTACAGGAGGAGCTGCCTTCTTAACAGCTAATTTAGGGTTATTTTATCAATATTATTCTCAAAATTCCAACGATGTTATTGGCAATGAGGACAAGTTGGACTGGAACAAACCAAAAATATCCCCAGAAGAAGTTGCGAAGCATAATTCACCTAAAGATTGTTGGGTCGTTATCGAGGGCTATGTCTATGATCTAACAAGTTTTATAAGCAAACACCCAGGTGGTATTGAACCCATTCAACTTAATGCTGGGAAAGATGTCAGTGCCATCTTTGTTCCTCTTCACGCCCCTGACGCCATCGAAAAGAATTTACCAGATGAAGCAAAAATAGGTCCATTAGACGGAAAGATGCCTGATGATTTAGTTTGTTCTACTTATGCTCCTGGTGAAAGTCCAGAAGAGATTTTAGAAAAGGAACTGTTGAAAACTCAACTTCCTCCATTAGAGTCAATAACTAATCTATATGATTTCGAATATTTGGCTTCCAAAATTCTATCTAAGCAAGCTTGGGCTTATTATTCGTCGGGCTCAGATGATGAAATTACATACAGGGAAAATCATAATGCATACCACAGAATTTTCTTTAAGCCAAAGGTTCTCGTAGATGTTAGTAATGTAGACTTAACTACGGATATGCTTGGTGAAAAAATCGATGTTCCATTTTACGTTACAGCCACAGCATTAATGAAATTGGGTAACCCCAAAGAGGGTGAAAAAGATGTATCTCGCGGATGTGGTCAAGGTCCCAGAAAGGTTCCACAAATGATTTCCACTTTAGCCTCTTGTTCTGTTGATGAAATTTTGGAAGCATCGGCATCACCAACTCAGTCACATTGGTTTCAATTATATGTCAATTCAGACAGAAAAGTTACTGATGAATTAGTTAAACACATCGAGGAAGTTGGATGCAAGGCTATTTTTGTTACTGTAGACGCTCCATCTCTTGGTCATAGAGAAAAGGATATTAAGGTGAAATTTTCAAATACTTTGACAGGCGCTAAAATCATGAAAACTGACAAGATGGAATCTTCTAAAGGTGCATCAAGAACTTTATCGAAATTCATTGACCCAGCGCTCTCTTGGGATGATATCAAAATCCTAAAGGAGAAAACAAAATTACCCATTTTAATTAAAGGTGTTCAAAGGGTTGATGATGTTCTGAAGGCTGCTGAACTTGGATGTAAAGGTGTAGTATTGTCTAATCATGGGGGGAGACAGCTAGATTTCTCTAGAGCTCCTATTGAGGTTTTGGCTGAAACAATGCCTGAATTAAAAAAACGTGGACTTGACAAGACTTTTGAAGTTTACATAGACAGTGGTGTTCGCAGAGGTACAGATGTCTTGAAAGCCCTATGTCTAGGTGCAAAAGGTGTTGGGTTAGGTAGACCATTCATTTATGCTAACTCATGTTATGGTAAAGACGGTGTCCAAAAGGCAATTGATCTTTTGGCTGAGGAAATTGAAATGAATATGAGATTGTTGGGTGTGGCCTCACTCAAAGATTTAACACCAGAGCTGCTAGATTTGTCTGCATTAAAATCAAGAAGCGTCGGTGTTCCAAAGGATGTATTATTTGACAATGTTTATCAAAATCCAGCATTTACGGCTTTCCAAGATGCAGACAATGACAATTAGAGATTTACCTTATTTCATTATACTTAATATTATATATACATAAATACTCATATATTCGTTCATTTTAAAAGGAGAAACAACGATATTTATTCATTCCTCTTTGGTTTCGAGACTTCCCAACTGCTCGTCAATCCATTTTTTCAACAAATTCACTTGTAAGTATCCCTGCTCGGTGAATATCTCATTGATAAGTAGGTTTTTAGTAAAAGTTTTCTTCTTCTCGTTTTTATCACTCAACTCAAATGTTAAGTGAAAATCAGACTTGTGTGACTCAGTCTTCACCGAGATTCTGATTTTGGTATTGTTGGCCTTGTTACCTGAATATATGGTATTTCTTTCAACGTATTTGGCGAAGTACGAAAAAACTGCAGACAGGACTAAATATGCTGCTAGTAACCACATCTGGTACTCTTTAATCGCATCACGTTTGAATTTCTTATCTAAATAAAACGAAAGCGCCGCTACAGCAGCAATTGAATAGCCAATTATTAATTTTATGTCCGTTAAGTGGAACGATTCGACGAAACCTGCCTGCTTCAAGATTCCTGGTACATGCTCTATAATTTTTTCCGACACCTCACTAATTGAGTACACATTCACTGGCTTACTCATACTGCTACACTGTTTCGATCCAAATGCGTCGACTCACCCACTTCACTTACCTGCCATCCACAGCCTCGAGTTGTTTAGTTAACTCGAAGTATATATATAATTCTAACAAAATGGACCTGCAAAGAAATAACAGAGCACGTGAGACTCAAACTGCATAATGCAAACTATCAGACAGCCGCAAAACGAACGATAGCATCTACAACTACTAGGCTCGAGCAGTTTTAGGCTTGTGTTGATGTGTCTGGATGCTGGAAGTGACAGAACGTTGGTCTAATGACTAGAGAGTGGTATAGTGAATCTAGCCTATGGCGTCAGGTGTGGAAAGAGCAATTCACACGTGGCTGGTAGCATAAAGATAATTTGCATAAATTGTAAATAAACAAAATTACTAGTCGTAAACTTAACCCAAAGAGAGTCAATTGAGTTCACAGAACGGGAGAGCGTATCGTAGGGGTCGATTGCTGATCATATAATATTTACAGTATGAGTGGGAGGTTTGTCAGAGCATCTAAATACAGACATGTATTTGGCCAACCGGCAAAAAAGGAACTGCAATTTGAAAATGTCAAGGTGACCAACAATGCGTGGGATTCCAACATCATCAAGACGAATGGTGAGTTTATTTCTGTGAATTGGAATGCTTCTGGTGGGGGTGCATTTGCTGTTATACCTGTAAAGGAAACTGGGAAACTACCTGACCAAATCCCCTTATTTAGAGGCCACACGGCACCTGTGTTGGACACAGATTTCGACCCATTTGACAGTCGTAGATTAGCGTCTAGTTCAGACGATGCTACTATTAGTGTTTGGGAAATTCCCTCCTCCTTCTCAGTTATCAATCCTGAAACAGATACTTCATCGGACAATCCAGTCCCAAAGGATATCACGCCAGTCAAGAAGTTAACTGGCCATAAGAGAAAGGTCGGCCATGTGCTATTTCACCCCGTTGCAAAGAATGTCTTGGCCTCGTCGTCGATGGACTACACAGTCAAGATCTGGAACATAGAAACAGGTGAAGTCATGTTCACTTTGACACATCCAGATATGGTCACATCCATGTCGTTTTCGTGGAATGGTGACCACATAGCAACAGTAGCAAGAGATAAAAAATTAAGGGTTTGGGATGTTAAGAATGAAAAGGTTGTCAGTGAAGGCCCTAGCCATGCAGGTGCAAAGAACCAAAGAGTTGTATGGTTGGGTAATTCTGACAGATTAGCTACCACGGGGTTCTCTAAATTAAGTGACCGTCAAATTGGTATATGGGACTCTTTCAATTTAGAAAAAGGTGATCTCGGCGGATTTTATACTGTGGATCAATCTTCAGGTATTTTAATGCCATTTTATGATGAAGGAAACAAGATCTTGTATCTTGTAGGTAAAGGTGATGGTAACATTAGATACTTTGAGTTCCAACATGATGAATTATTTGAATTATCCGAATATCAATCTACAGATGCACAAAGGGGTTTTGCAGTAGCCCCCAAGCGTTGTGTTAATGTCAAAGAAAATGAAATTTTAAAAGGTTTCAAGACTGTCGTCGATCATTGTATTGAGCCAATCTCATTTTACGTCCCAAGAAGATCCGAAGAGTTTCAAGACGACATTTATCCGGATACTCCATCGAATAAACCCGCATTGACTGCAGAAGAATGGCAGGGTGGTAAATCTGTAGATGGTCCTATATTAGTCAATATGGAAACGATCTACCATGGTGCAGAACCTAGTTACCATGCCTCCGAGAAGGTTGAAAAACCGGTAGAGATGTCAAAAGAAAAGTCAGCCAACCAACCCAAAATGGAATCAACTCCAGAGGTCAAGAAAGAAGCCTCGACTCCATCTTTAGAACCTGTTACCAAGAAAGAGGCCATTTCATCCACTCCTGTGTCCACTGACGGGAAAAGGGAAACATTAGGTGATAAATTCAAGAAAGATAAAACTGTTGATGATTTGTTGCAAAAATCAAAAGACATGGATAAGCGTAACAACGCAGAGGATCCTTCCAAGGCAAGTTCGGAGTGGGGTGACGAAGATGACATACCTGTTAACATTCCATCTCCAAGAGTCGCTCATGAAGACAGTCATGCTGATAAGAGAGCTAGCAACAAAGCAACGTCTCCCCTCTCTCAAAAAAAATCCACCCCGCCAGTATCCATTGCTACTGACAGGGTAGAAACCACGAAGACCCCAACTAAAAAGCCTGTTGTGATACCAGTCAAAGATTCTGATACGAATGAGACGCCAACAAAGACATCCGACGTGTCCAAAGACTCTACCACAATGGCAACGCCAGCTGCTGTTGGTGGAGCGAAATCATTGGGTTTAAAACAATCAATCGAGAAACTGTCTAATTTAGTGGTTCACCTTGAATCGGTTGTGGAAAAACTTACAGAGATCAATATTTCCAACGACAAGCGTATACAAGAACTGGAAAACAAGCTTGACGAGGCTCTCAAGAAATAAAGGCACACAGACTATAACTATATATAGTTTTTTTTCTATGGTATTTTATTTGTCTATCTTGAATATACGTACAAATACTTTACAGTTTGATGTATCTTCCGACTGGCACCTGTTCTATGTTGATATATGAGTTTTATGCGTTTTATGCACATACATTCAATACAATATATTGTTGTTATTATCACCATTGCATGTCCAAGTCCGATACACCACCGATCACATAACCGAAGCTCATCTCAAACGAAAAGAAATTTCGTCGTTTCTTTTTATGAAAAATTTTTTTTATGAATTGAAAATTTGAAACCTCGAAAAAGTATAAATAGTCGTCGATTTTACCATTTGATCAGGTCATCGCATTTCTCTATTATTAAACAATTTTGATGTTCAAAAGAAGTCGGAAGATCTTGGGGTTGTTTCGAATTATCTGGGTGTTTATTAATTGGTGAGCAGCTATGTTTTTTAACCGTTTTTGTTCTTGATTTGCTAGGTTTTTTTATTGATCTTTGTAAAACTATTTTACATAAATTTTAATTGGAATAACTAGAGTGAGAATAAAAACAAATACCATAAGGAAGATATGTGTGCTAAGAGAGATTTTACAACTGCTTTTGAATACTTGAAGACTTACAAGAGTAAGGATGGTTTGTCTGTCCATGAATTGATGGACTCTCACACCAGAGGTGGGTTGACTTACAATGATTTCTTGATTTTACCAGGATTCATCAACTTCCCATCTTCTGTCGTTCAATTGCAAACTAAATTGACTAAAAACATCACTTTGAACACACCATTTGTTTCTTCTCCCATGGATACCGTGACTGAAGCTGAAATGGCTATCTATATGGCTTTGTTAGGTGGTATTGGTATCATTCATCACAACTGTCCGCCAGAGGAACAAGCTGCCATGGTCAGAAAAGTCAAGCAGTTCGAAAACGGTTTCATAAACTACCCAGTTGTTATTGGTCCTAACGTCACCGTTGGTGAAGCTAAGGCTATGAGAGAAAAGTTTGGTTTCTCTGGTTTCCCAGTTACTGGTATGTTAATTTAATTCATTTTTTCTATTACTATTAATTTTCCAGGCAGGACGATTACTCCGTGATTGTTTTTATGATGATTTAACCTTTTTTAATTAATAACTTTCGTTCTACTGATTACGATCAAACGATCTTGTAGATAACTTTTAATTCTGAATTATCCTGGAGTCTTCCCACTGTTTGTTAACGAATACAATAATATGGAAATTTTTACTAACGAAAATGTTTCAATATGGCGTATATATCGTTTTCGATATGTGTCTAATATTCTGAAATTCTTTATTTTGTTTAGATACTGGTGACTTAAGTGGTAAGGTTATTGGTATCATCACTTCCCGTGATATCCAATTTTTGGAAGATGATTCTGCCCTAGTTTCTAATGTAATGACTAAAAATTTGGTTACTGGTAAAAAGGGTTTATCTCTTTCTGAAGGTAATGAAATCTTGAAGTCTACCAAGAAGGGTAAACTTTTGATCCTTGATGATGAAGGTAAATTAGCCTCTATGTTATCCAGAACCGATTTAATGAAAAATCAAAACTACCCGTTAGCTTCTAAATCTGCTACTACCAAACAATTATTGTGTGGTGCTGCTATTGGTACTATTGACTCTGACAGGGAAAGATTGAGACTGTTGGTCGAAGCTGGTTTAGATGTTGTTGTCATAGATTCTTCTCAAGGTAACTCCGTTTTCCAATTGAACATGATCAAATGGATCAAGGAAACCTTCCCAAAGTTAGAAGTTATCGGTGGTAATGTTGCTACCAGAGAACAAGCCGCCAGCTTGATTGCTGCCGGTGTCGACGGTTTAAGAATTGGTATGGGTTCTGGTTCTATTTGTATCACCCAAGAAGTTATGGCCTGTGGTAGACCACAAGGTACCGCTGTCTTCAACGTTGCTCAATTTGCCAATGAATTTGGTGTCCCATGTATTGCTGATGGTGGTGTTCAAAACATTGGTCACATTGTCAAGGCTTTATCATTAGGTGCCTCCACTGTTATGATGGGTGGTATGTTAGCTGGTACTACTGAATCTCCAGGTGACTATTTCTACAGAGACGGTAAGAGATTAAAATCTTACCGTGGTATGGGATCCATTGATGCTATGCAAAAGACTGGTTCTAAGGGTAACGCTTCTACTTCTCGTTATTTCTCCGAATCGGACAGTGTCTTGGTTGCTCAAGGTGTTTCTGGTGCTGTTGTTGACAAAGGTTCTATCAAGAAGTTCGTTCCATACTTATACAATGGTTTACAGCATTCTTGTCAAGATATCGGTGTTCAATCTTTGAAAGACTTAAGAGCCAGCGTTGATAAGGGTGATGTTAGATTCGAATTCAGAACTGCTTCTGCTCAATTAGAGGGTGGTATTAACAACTTACACTCATACGAAAAGCGTTTACATAACTAGAGTTAATAACATGATGGTTCCTTTTAAGTTATATTATTCGTATAGAAATTGTACATTAAACTAAATAGAGTAAATTTTTATCTTAGTTTCTCATTTTGCTAATTTCCTCTAGGATTAAAAAATATGTACTTATATATTTTACCACCCCAGTTATTCCTTCTTTTCATTTATACATGTATATTGTTCAATACTCCTACCACTATTTCGCTCTTTTCAAGACCTCTTCAAAATATTGATTCTTCTCTCTTTCTACCTGGTCTAAGGATGGAGGCAGTTTCTCATTAATCAAATCTTGCTTTCTGGCCTTCTCAAAAACAGATAGAGTTTCATTTAATCCATCAGACCCATGGGACAAGGCACCACGAGGTAAAGTACCCTGGTTCATACTCTTTAAATATTGTACTTTATCGCTCTCCTCTCTTAGTACTGAAAACATTCTTGAAACTTTAGCGATTGCCAAGATTTTGTTCCTTAGTGTTTTTCTTCTATGTTCATCTTCCAATATTGATAATTGAGCGTTTCCACTATTTGTTGAAGAACTGGTTTTGCTGTCTGTCAAAGCAGCCTTTGCAGCTGAGGAAGTCGTGGAGGAAACGGATACATTGCCCACGTGTTCTTCAATTAAAGGTGTATCATCTTCTAATTCATCTTCATTACAAATATTCAAAATAGCCACCAACATTTCAGTAACTTTTTCACCAACAAATGGTAAGGACCAGGTGAAAACGTCCATGAAATCAGGCAACCAGTAAGGATGAGGGGACATGTTAAATTGACGAATATTCATTACATTATTTTCATATTTCAAAATTGCTGCCTTATTATTATAGGTGTCCAAATAGTTAGGAGCACTGAAAAGAGTTAACAGACTTGGGAATCCCAAAGTCTTTGTATTTTTGTACATTCTATAACCAGCATCTTGAGCTTCATGTGCTCTGATGATGGACAACAAACCAGTTCTTTGTAAGAACTCACACGATGCCTTGTAAGTGAAAGCATAGGAACAGCCTCTCACAGAGTTTGGGACGTATAGAGATCTATTTTTGTGGTCCGGTAGGTTTGCATAATCATTGCTGCCGTACTCATCGCAAGGCTCTATGTCATCGTCATAAGTCTCAATTGGATCGGCCCAAACTAAGTCACACATTAGGCCCCGGGAAGGTGTTTCTCTGAACCTATTGATCTTGTTGACATCGTTAACCGATCTTAGTTCAGGAGAGATACCACCGTGGACACAAAAGTATTGGCCGTTCATGATTGCCGCCAATGGGAGGGCATTAAAGGAGATGCAACACTCTTCGTACACATCCAGGTTGTACTTATGCAAACATTCATTTTTGAAAGTGAAGTAGGATGCCAGATGTTTACATTCGTGGTTACCCCTTAGCAACCAAAAGTGGTCGCTGAAGTTCAATTTCAACGAGTACAGATAAATCAAACATTCGAAGGAAAATGAGCCTCTATCGACGTAGTCACCAAGAAATAAATAGGGTGTCGTTGCTGGATCGCCTCCCACCTCGAACAACTTCAACAAATCGTAGAACTGCCCGTGGATATCACCACACAACGTGATAGGGGCAGGCACGTTCAGCAGGTTGGGTTCCTTCGAAAGACACTCCGTGGCCAGCTGCAAGATTTTTATGGACTGCGCGATCGTCAGCCTGCCCTCCTTCGTGAAGTGGTTCTTCAAGAACTCATGGTTGGGCAACCCAGTCTTGGCGTCGAACACTTCGCTGTCGTGCGGCAACTTGTGGGTGATCGTGGGCACCGACTTCACCGCTCTCTCCTTCGTCGACACCTTTTTCCCGTCTTCGAGAGTGTACGTCGTCAGGTCCTTGTTGCTCGACGGGTCTGGCTCGACATTTTTCTGTTCGATAACCTTTATAGCAGCGTTTGTTTTTTCCGTGTTAATCTGGGCTTCTGATTTATCCATGGCGCACGTAGGGTACGGACCGAGTAGAGGGGCTAAATAAAAGACAGGACTATACACAGCGGGAGGGGTCCAATTTACGTATCTGCGTTTCCGCTTCTCTGTGTCTTCGACCTTGCCAATCAACCTTTGCTTGCCCTTTTGAGGGTCTGAAACTTCTTCCACTTCAATTTGTTTTAATAATTTTTCGAGAAAATCCTTGTGAAAAGAACATCACCACATGTATTTTTAACACATGCGAGAGAGAAACGAAAAGCCCGCTGAGAGTGAAAATCTTCGGTAAAAAACAATATAATTCTTTAATTCCGGGACGGATCCCACGCCAGAGAAGAGCGGTGGGCCATCACGTGGTATCTATATAATGATGATGATGATGATAGTAGTAGTAAGTAGAAGTAAATAGTGGACCGTACATACAAATGACAAAGGGCGAGAGCATACAAAGAGTGTGCGTGGCGCGGCATGGGGTGACATGCGAGCTGGCTAGAAGTTCATCTCCTCGACCTTGCCGTTGGCGAACACGGACTGCAGCTCGCTGGCCCCGAACTTGTTGTGGGAGATGTCCCTGTCGATGTCGTTCAACCTCTCGTCGAGGCCCTTCTCCCACATCTCCAGGCTGGATGTGCTGCTGTACGAGGAGGACGACGTGTGTGCCAGCATGGGAGGTTGCGCCATGGTGGGCAATGGCACTCTTGTGAAGTTCATGGCGTCCTGCGAGGGGGTGATGTAGCCTTGGGGGACGGTGGATCTTACCTTGCTGCCTATGGTACCTAATTCTTGGGAGGACATGGTGTTCTGTAGCGTAGTTACGTGATGTGGTGCGACACGATTGGAACTCTTGCGACTGGGGAGGCGACCGGGCAAGCACCGTCTCGTCTCCCCCCTTGTTTATATACCCCAGGGAACTGTTTGGGAGCGAGAAAAATTTTATGCTTTTGTTTATGTTTGCATTTTTGGCGTGTGTGCGGGAAAGAGCGTGTTTGAAGAACTAAACGTTAAATGGAGGGAAGGGGCCAAACGACAACCATATATGTTTAGCTGGCGGCAGTTGCGAGTGTGTTGTGAGGAAGCAGGCGAGGAACGGGGGAGTGGGGACACCGGCGGCTGGACACCGCGGTGTCCAGCAGTTACCCGGCACTCCGTGCCGTTACCCGGAAGTGCTGCCTGAACTTTCCGGCGCGCTCTCGCGAATTTGCCGCCTTTTTCGCCCCCCCTCCTTCATTCCCAAATCGAGCAACCGGGAAAAGTATAAATAGGGCAGTTGAATTCTCGATCGTCTCGTTCTCTTACCCCGGACTTCAGCGCTAATTGCAACAACCATCAATGCTTCACCAGCACGCACAAGGACTATAGGATACGTGCGCACAAACACACACAAAGCATCCTGTCGGTTGTATTGTCAGTTTTGCATCACTCTCTTTTCTCTTTTTTTGTTATTTGCTGATTTTTTTACTAGTTTTGCTTCTATCCACACAAGGCTCTCGACTGGAACACGATATTTACAGCGGAAAAAGAAAAGAAAAATGAGCCTCAACACAACTTCATGGTTTGCCAGCAACGCAGAGAACGACGTCTCTCTGCTGTTCATCCTCTCGTTGATCTATAACATAGTCAGAACAATTGTAGTACTGTCCAGATCCCTCTGTTTCAATGTAATCTATCTTTTTTACTCGGTCGTCTATTTCGGCCTCATCACTCTGCCCATGCAGCTGGGGAGCTTGCTTCTCGTCCACAGGGAGAATTTCTCGTTTCCGACTCTGATTCTTGGCGCCATTTTGGCGCTGTGGTGCTCACACGTTCTGTTGAAGAGTAAAGTGTTGTCCGAGTACAACAAGTTCCACAGCGACGACAGCGTACTAGACGACCGGGTCGATGACTCCGCAACCAAAAATATCCGCGGCAGCTCCTCATCCGCCTCCTCTTTTGACAAAAACCCCATCCATCTCAACACCCAGGACAATGACATGTTTCTGTCTAACTACCTGAACCAGTTCCTCGGCGCCATAAAGATCTTTGGCTACCTGGAGAAACCCGTGTTCCATGAGTTGACCAAGAACATGAAGACCCAGAAGCTGGACAGGGGAGAGATATTGTTGCTCGACAAGTCCATTGGCTTTGCCATCGTCATTGAGGGGACTTTGAACATTTATCACGAGATTGACGAAAACTCGAGTGCTGCTGACGACGACGAGGGCAACCTCGTCAACCAGGATTGCGAGGAAGATCTCATAGAAGATGATGCACTCTCCGAAGACGAGGACGAGGACGCTGACGGGGATGACGGGTTCAATGAAAATGTCTCCACAGGGTTTATTAGATTGAAAAATGGTCTGGGCAAATTCCAATTGCTAAACACCGTCAAAGCAGGCAACCCCTTGTCGTCGTTAGTAAATGTATTGAATTTGTTCACTTCAGAGAACGTTCAATCGAGTCAACCTCCTAAGAACAACAGCGACACAGAAGCTAACGTGACAAACTTGACCAATGATAACTTCAACAACTTGGCAACGAACTCTTCCAATGTCAACTTGCCACCTCCACCATCACCACCATCATCCTCAACAACTTCCAGTAACCCTTTCATCAACAAATTGTCTCCAACTGACATGCCAAAAGTCGTGGCCCGTGCCATGAAGGACTCAACCATTGCAATCATCCCTCCTTCTGCTTTCGTCAAGTTGACCTCCAAATACCCCAGGTCCGCCTCGAACATTATCCAAATGATTCTCACAAAACTGTCCCATGTCACTTTCCAGACTGCCCACAACTATCTAGGTTTGACAGACGAAATCATCGGTATCGAGATTGAATTAAATAAAAGAACCCAGTACGAATTGCCATACTATTTGAAACAGGCCGTGATTAGGAAATTTAACGATGAGGAATCCTGTAATACTGCCAAAACAACAAATAACACCACAGACAATACCAATGAAAAAAGACCAGGAGGATTAAGAAAGTCTTCAAATTCAATTTCTGCTGAGCAAAAGATCTCTTTCTCGGATGCCAACGCAAGTTCATCAAATAAGTCCTTCAGCAATGATGATGCCACGTCAGTAAATAGTGTTGATACTCCCTCAGAGCAAAGAACCAAATTATTGAGACTAAAATCAAATAGCTCAAGACATGTTGTCCTTGATTCAAGAGATCACTTCAATCCAGGTGATCTATTATCAAATGTTCCTTTGTCAAGATTAGAATTGTCAGCCTTATCGAACAGCTCACATCTTAATAGTGGCTCCAACACATATCACACCTCTGATCCTCTGAAAAAAATATCTACTAAAGCATTATTGAGGAATACCAGCTCCCTCTCTGGAGATTATAAGTCACATTTCAATTTAACACCATTATCTAAAGGGTCTGCCGTAAATCAATCATTTTCAAGTTCTTACAACTCAATAGCTGGAACTTCCCCTCCAAAAAATGAATCAATAAATAGCAGAGCCAACACCAAAACTACTATCAAGAATGCTCCTGATCATCGTTATTTGTCCTTTTCAGCGGATAGAGAGGAGACTGAAGAATCTGCTGTCAGAATGGCATTATGTGAAGCTATGTTCAATTTCTTAGGAGTTACTGATTTGAATATGTTGGCACCTTATGAAAGTAACAATAGCTATGACAATCAATCACCATCTGAGTTCGCTGTCAAAAACAATGCTCCTGTAACGGTAAGTCAATCAAGTTTACCAAGCCATAAATCATCGTGTACCTCCTTAATTTCATCTACTATTTCACCACGAGCTGCCACACATTCAACTGCATTAAGAATATTACCTAGCGCTTATGCCATTCCATCAGGCAAAGGAAAAAACCAACATAAGAGTAGAAAGGCAAAGAAAAAGCATAAAGAATATAGAGAACATATAACTCCAGATTTGGACTTTGACTTCGCTAAAAGGGAATTTGCAGATGGAATTCAACTACAGCACTATAAGCAGGGAACAATGATTGTTAAACAAAATTCAAATGCAAAGGGCTTGTTTTATATCATCTCTGGAAGAGTTGATGTCACAGTGACAAACCCTGACGATGATTTGGCACTCGGTAATTTTGGTCAATCATCTAAAAAAAATGCTCAAACTACTTTATTCTCAATAGAAACTGGTGGTATAGCAGGTTATCTATCCTCATTAATAGGTTATAAATCCTTTGTAAATTTGGTGGCTAAAAGTGATGTTTATGTGGGATTTTTACCAAATGCCACCCTTGAGAGACTATGTGACAAGTACTTCTTAATCTACTTGAGAATTTCAGAAACCCTCACTAGCCTTTTATCTCCAAGATTATTAAAATTGGATTATGCACTTGAATGGGTGCATCTCAATGCATCAGACACCCTGTTCAGACAAGGTGATCCAGCCAATGGTATTTATGTCGTGTTAAATGGACGATTAAGACAATTGCAAAAAAATATGAAAAGTAGAGCGTCAACTACTGACGATATTTCAAGCACTTTTGATGATTTACAAAGTTGTGATCAAATAACCCTTGGAGAATTAGCACAAGGTGAAAGTTTTGGTGAAGTTGAAGTATTAACAGCAATGAACAGATACTCTACCATAGTGGCAGTTAGAGATTCCGAGTTAGCACGTATACCAAGGTCATTGTTTGAAATTTTGGCAATTGAGCACCCATCCATTATGATTAGAGTTTCGAGATTAGTGGCTAGGAAGATTATGAACACTCATGAAGAACAGCCAATGAACGCTAAGTTTACATCGGGGCATGGGTTTAGATATGATATGAATTTAACCCTCACTCCAACCAAGCAATCGACCCATAACCATTCATATATAAATTCACAAAATGTTCCTCCAGGTAATATCAATTACAGAACAATTTCAATTTTACCAATTACGGCTGGATTGCCAGTTGAATCCTTTTCGATGAAGTTGATTCAAGCCTTTAGACAGGTAGGACGTTCTACAATTGGTCTAAACCAAAGTATTACTTTATCCTACTTGGGTCGTCATGCATTTGATAAGTTGGCCAAACTAAAGCAAAGCGGTTATTTTGCAGATTTAGAAGAAATATATCAAACAGTGGTTTATATAGCTGATACTCCATTGACATCTGACTGGACGAACACTTGTATATCACAAGGTGATTGTATTTTATTGTTGGCTGATAGTAATGCTAACCCAGATATTGGTGAGTATGAAAAATTGTTGTTAAAGTCCAGAACTACTGCAAGAACAGAATTAATCTTATTACACGGTGAAAGATCAGTTCCGCCTGGTTTGACTCAAAAATGGTTAAAGAAGCGTCCATGGATTCATTCTCACCATCACATTCAATTTTCACCAAGTGAAGTAGTAAATGAAGCAGCCGTGAAAGGTTTGCATTTAGCAACTGGTCCATTGTCCATTGTTGACAAATTAACTCAAAATGAATTCAGTAAAAGAGCACAACAAAATATCTCTAAAATTCTCCCTGATTCATTCAAAGTAAGAGTTGAAAATATTTCTTCCAAATTTGCGAGAAAGAAAACAGATTATTATACACCTGTTCATTCTCATAAGAATGATTTCTTGAGGTTAGCAAGGATATTGTCTGGACAAGCTATTGGTATGGTTTTAGGTGGTGGTGGTGCTAGAGGTATAAGTCATTTGGGTATCTTGCAAGCTATTGAAGAACAAGGTATACCAATCGATATGATAGGTGGTACTTCTATAGGATCTTTTGTTGGAGGGTTGTACGCTAAAGATTATGATTTGGTCCCGTTGTATGGACGTTTGAAGAGTTTTTCCGGAAGGCTTTCTTCGTTGTGGCGGATGTTGTTTGATTTGACCTGGCCTGTGACATCTTATACTACTGGTCATGAGTTCAATCGTGGTATTTGGAAGACCTTTGGTGACACCAGAATTGAAGATTTTTGGATTCAATACTACTGTAATTCAACAAATATTACAGAGTCAGTACAAGAGATCCATTCTTTTGGGTATGCATGGAGATTTATCAGAGCATCTATGTCATTAGCTGGTTTATTACCGCCTTTAGTGGAAAAGGGTTCTATGTTACTTGATGGTGGTTATGTGGATAATCTACCTGTAACAGAAATGAAATCTCGAGGATGTAAAACAATTTTTGCTGTTGATGTTGGATCTGTAGATGATAGAACACCTATGGAATATGGTGATTCTCTCAGTGGATTCTGGATTATATTGAATAGATGGAACCCCTTTTCCAAGCATCCAAATATTCCACATATGGCTGAAATTCAAGCACGTTTAGGTTATGTGTCATCTGTCAATGCCCTTGAAAAAGCTAAAAATACCCCAGGTGTCATTTACGTGAGACCGCCAATTGAAAACTATGCAACGCTGGACTTCGGTAAATTTGAAGAGATTTACCACGTTGGGTTTGATTATGGACGTGTTTTTTTACAGGAATTAGCGGATGGTGGGAATATGCCATATATACCAGGACACTCTATTCATGCTGAGGAAGAGAATTTTCCAGCATTTTTATCGCATAGACGTAATAGCATTTAGTTGGAATTTTTTCCACACGATATTTAATTTTATTCATAAACTTATACATATATTATTATACAAGGTTAATCTGAAAAAAGCATACATTTCTAGTTAACTAATGTAGTCTCGTCCGGAAGGACATCTCTTTCGGTGTCACTGTTTTCCTCTTTCTTAACAGCTTTTAGTCTTTTTTTATTCAAATCAAAATCCGTATCTAAGATTAATTCACGTTTTAGTATTTTATTTGACATTGTATTACCGATTGTCTTTCCGATCTCTTGTGAAAACATCACACCTTGAGCCCAGCCTGCAAATTCCCCCCATTTTTCCAAGAATAATATTCTAAACCCATCCAATTCCAAATTAACTTTCTTTTTGGTAATTAATAAATCTTTGTATTTGTCACGAAGATCTTGCATAAACGACTTTGAAATATTCATTTGGTAGTCCCTCTTTGCAATTCTTGTAACATGTACATCCACTGGAACAACCTCGTCCATACGTAAACCCATTAAACATACGCAATCTGCCACTTTAGGGCCTACACCCGTAAATGACATAAGATGTTCGCGTACTTTTTCATAAGTAGAGCTCCCCTTAAGTAAATTGGATAAATACTCTGTGTCGGATTTAACATTCGACAGTTTCTTGTATTCGACAATTTTTTTAGCGGTATCTATGATATACTTAGCCCTATATCCGAATCCGTATTCTCTTAATTGGGTTTCTGTAGCCTTTTTTATTATTTGTTCACTTGTAGGAAATGAATAAAACTTTAATTCATCAAGTTGACCAACGAAATCACCGTATTTTTCTGCTAATGTATGGCACATTTTAGTTATTCTCGAGATATTATTATTGGTAGAGCATATAAATGATATTAAGGTTTCCCATGGTTCTTGTGCTAGTATTCGAACACCTTGGGGAGTCAAGCCTTTGAATCTTTTGTCACGTACCGACCACTCCTTCATAAAAAGATCTGTTAATGATATATCAAGTCTGAAGTATTTCTTGAAATAGAGTTCTAGTACGTCTAAGGGGTACTTGTTATCAAAACATCCAAATTCAATGAATCCAGCATTTAGATCTTGCCTGAGCATTACCACGCAATATTCCTCACAATCATCTGGTCTTATTGTAGATAAAAAACAGTCATTTTGTTCATGGTAAATCCACCTAAAAGCTTGACCGGCCTGTAAAACATTACCTAAACATAACTCTTGCCTTCTTATAGCTATCCTCGCGGTATTCATTGTATGATGTACTTATTGTAGATCTTTAATCAGATTTGCTATAATTTTTCAGCGACATTTTATAAAGAGCATCGCGAGAATAATCGATCCTAAGATCTTACTTACTGAAAAGAGGAAAACTGCAAAAATACTCCTACACTAAAAAGAATTGTATTGATTTGGCTCCCTGGGTAGAGGAATCCATGGATGTTGATTTGTCTAAATAGCTTACTAAGAGTTACAGGTAGAAACGCCCTTTTTACGTGGAGGAGAAGTCCAATTTTAGTGACTATGGGGATGATGAAGGCACGAAATAATAGATTAATGAGCCAACAAAACGACAATCCCACTCACAAGAGAATCACACTTACAGAAGATGAAATGGATGCACTTTTAACCGACTCCCAAGAGTGGAAAGAGTACAATTTGTTGCATCAACAAGAATTGGAGAAACCACCAATTTTCACTAGAAGCACGAACACTAGTAAGTTGTCCTACCAAGTAGACGAGTTTTCAAGTGATGATGACATATTGGAGATGTTTGGAACCCAAAAAAATGTTAAAAAACCAGTATTGCGGGGTGCATCCATTAAAGATACCACTACAATGGAAGCTAATACATCTTCTCCATTTTATGCCATACCGCCCAAGGAAAATAATCCGATTTCACTCAAATTATCGATTTCTCATGCATCTTTAGGGTCTGGTGATTCAAACATAAACAATACGCCAGTACCTAAAGCACAGAGTACTCAAGTGACACAACCAGCTGATGTTGTACACCAAATGATTGACGAAAAGTCCATAAATAATATGGATCCAAATGTCATTATAAATATTGAAGACAAGACACCAAATAATATCAGTAGTATTAGTGGTGATAGTGTGAAGAATTTGGAAAGACAATCAAGTGACAAGAGCTTGGATGTGATCCATGAAAGGAAGCCAACAGTGTATGGAGAGAAATTTGCTTTATTGACTCAAAGACCAAACTTTTACGATGTGGATGACAATTTGCAAAACTCAAGACCGTCTAGCGCTACATTAGGTAAAGTTAAGATTCCCATTAGGTTAAGTCGAGAACAAGAGAAAGTTATTGAATTAGCTGAGAAGGGTTATAATGTCTTTTACACTGGGAGTGCAGGTACGGGTAAGTCTGTCCTCCTTCGTGAAATGATTAATGTATTAAGAACTACCTACGGCAAGGACAAGGTAGCTGTGACTGCATCTACAGGTTTAGCAGCATGCAATATCGGTGGTATCACAGTTCATTCTTTTGCAGGTATTGGATTAGGTAACGGAGATGTTATGAACTTGTACCGTAAAGTAAGAAGGTCCAGAAAGCATTTAAAAAGATGGGAAAGTATAAATGTGCTAGTCATTGATGAGGTTTCTATGCTGGATGGTGAGTTATTAGACAAATTAGATCTTCTAGCACAAAAGATAAGAAAAAATCACAATGTATTCGGTGGTATCCAACTGATCTTATGTGGTGACTTTTTCCAATTACCTCCAGTTAATAAGGATCACTCTAAAGAAATGAAATTTGCCTTTGAGTCGAAAGCATGGGCTGATGGAATTGAATTAAAGATAGTTTTGGAGAAAGTGTTTAGACAGCAGGGTGATATGATCTTCATTGACATGCTGAATAAATTAAGATTAGGTAAGATTGATTTACAAACGGAACTGGAGTTCAAGAAATTAGAGAGACCACTGCCCAACGATGATATTATACCAGCTGAACTATACAGTACAAGAATGGAAGTGGAGAGAGCTAACGTTTCAAGATTGCAGAAGCTACCAGGTAAAGTATATACTTTCAATGCCATTGATGGTGGTGCTCTTGATGATGAAGAATTGAAAACAAAACTTTTACAAAACTTTTTGGCCCCAAAAGAACTGCAATTAAAAATTGGTGCACAAGTAATGATGATTAAGAATATTGATGCTACATTGGTTAATGGTTCTCTTGGTAAAGTAATTGATTTTATGGATCCGCAAACTTATATGTTTTATGAAACAATTGTAAAGAATCCTACTATGTCTCAAAGAGAATTGGAACGATTAAAAGATGATCCTGAATACTTAAAGGAGACTTTTAATGAAGAAAAAGACAGCGAGTTGAATAACAATACCAATAATAATAGGAATAGTACTGTGAAGGATATGTTTTGTAATGATATTTCCTCTGTTCCTGATTCAAGTCCATTAGGTTCTACAATTTTTGATTTTCTAGATGGGATAGAATCCAATGATGAGGAGGTAAAAGCGAATTTGGAAAGAAAAAAGTTGTTACTACAAGAGATTCATAATAGTTCGAAAGGATTGAGGAAATTACCCTTGGTAAGGTTCAAAACCGCTGACATGGCAACGAGAATTGTATTAGTGGAACCTGAAGATTGGGCAATTGAAGATGAACATGAGAAACCATTAGTATCGAGAGTTCAACTACCGCTAATGTTAGCCTGGTCATTATCCATTCACAAATCACAAGGTCAAACATTACCTAAAGTTAAAGTAGACTTAAGAAGAGTATTTGAAAAGGGTCAAGCATATGTTGCATTATCTAGAGCTGTATCAAGAGAAGGGTTGCAGGTATTAAATTTCAGTAAAGAAAGAATCCAGTCGCACGCAAAGGTTATTGACTTCTATTCTAGTCTTTCCACGGTTACAGATGTAGTTAATCAATTAGATGAAACTTCTAAACCACCAAGATTGATGAAACTGGCACAAAATGCACCTCGGACTGCCAAGAGAAGCTATTCAAATCCTAAAATGAATCGAACCAAAGCCACGCCAGGCAATAGCATCCATGACATGTTAAAAAAGCGTTCAAAGAGCACATTAGCTACGAAAGCACCAGCATCCACAGAAACTACACCCAACAAATATCTGAACATTAAGAGACAGTTTGCTCCTAAGTGAATTGAGTGTGTTTCAATCTTTAGCATAGCTTATAGAGATTTCGCGATAATTTTATTATGAACAAAAAATTCTGTAATTTAGAATACAAAACTATCATCAACAAACAATAAAAATAAAGAAGAACAAGAAGGAATATTCCCACCATCTGAACACATTATGCCATTAGATGATTTACAGCTGTACCAAGTGAATTCAAAAGTTCAGTATGGTGATATCCAAGTGACTTTTAATAGATATATTGATACTACTAATAAAGTGACCCGACTATGTAATGCCATCTTGGAAGGAAAATTAAATGAAGAGACATTGAAATCTATCCGCTTTGATAAAAAGGGGATAAATGAATTGCAAGCAATGGCTAAGTTAAGATTCTTGGAGTTACAGCTGACCATTGAAACAAAGAAGATGGCATTTGAAAATTGGCAACAGTCCCAAGATAATGTAACTAAAAGATTAGAACGTAAGGCTGAAAATATGATCCCTTCATTAAAGGAAATGTCTGACAATTTACAAATCAGGTTGGTAAGGTTGAGATCCATGTACTCAGCTGTTGAAATGGTGAATCAGGAACTCGAGGCTTTATCTGAAGGTCGTACGACATTAACGGTGAATAAATCGACGTGGGAAAAGGAATTAGGCGATGGACTTGCTCGAGCTTTATTGGAAGAACATACTTTGCTGAAAGATGATGGCACCAATGAATCCGATCCAAAATATAGTGTATTTGGTGACTTTTCCAAAGATCCAGAAGAGCTCAAACATATTAATGTATCATTGAAGTCTGATATTGACAGATTATCTCAAGAATTGGATAATTATAAACATGCATGGTCTAAAGATGCTGATATTTTCCTTAAAATTTCAGCGATTTTAAAGGATGAAATAAATAAAAGGAATAACTCGAACACAGAATTCACAGAGAGTCCAGAAGAGGAGGAGGAGGAATCTCATGATGAGGATGATGAACGTTATAGAAGACAACGAGAAATGGAAGAAGAGGATGAAGAGGATGAAGAAGAGGAGGATGAGGACGAGGATCATGCTAGCGATAAATTCGATGAAGATATGAATTCTGAAGACATTGAGGCTGAAGATCTAGAAGCTGAAGATATTGATGATATGCACAGTGAAAATGACTATCGAGAAGATGCCATGATGGTTGATGATGAAGAAATTACTTTAGAGAGAGGCCAATTACAAAATGAGGATGCCGATACCAAACAAGACGAATTATCCGAAAAGGAACAAATGGACAATGAATCTATAAAATAATACGTATTTGATATATAATATCTCTAGTCTAACAAAAGTATGTATTGCATAATAAGAAGAAAATGACAAAACAAATAGAAGGTATTAGATACTAATTTGATAATTTTTTTATTCATTTCTATTAAAAAAGTTTTAAACTATATACTAATACATGTATAATGTTATGCTTCTCTTCTTTACACAGTTTCTAAGACTTCATCTTTGAAACCAGAAACCTTCTTACCCTTTTCTTCACCTGAAGATTCACCATGTAAAGTCATTAAAGCACCTAAATCGAATTTTGGTTGTTTTAATAACTTAACCTTTCTAATGTGAACATTTTGTAATGGGAAGATATCCTTGGTGGCGTTTTCGATTTCCTTGTTGATAACTTCTGGGATCAACTTGGAGGTCAATTGAGCCAAGGTAGAGTTTTGGACTTCTCTGGTTAAGATTTCAGAAATGACCTTTCTGATAGCTCTAATGTGAGAAGATTGAGCGTATGCAGTTCTCTTGACTTGGTTAGATTGCTTTCTGGTGAATGCAATGGCAAATACTCTCAAGACGTATTCGTCAGAAGTCTTGACAGTGACATTGGCTTCAATCAAAGTTTGCCATTTTCTGACCATGGATCTCAATTTGTCAGTGGTGAAACTCATACCGTGGAAGTTGGTCAATAAGTTCTTACCTTGTACTTCATCAACTCTTAATTTGACTTTTCTGAAAGAGTGGTCTTCAGAACCTTGTAAGTCAGCTAAGCAAACTTCCACAACTCTACCCTTCAAAGCATCAGAAGCACTCTTCAAACCAGTGGATTTGTTGACAAGAGTTTTACCAACATTTCTGTTTTCGAAAGTAGATGGGGCTTTGATATCATACCATTCCTTCTTTGTGAATGGGTCGACGACCTTCTTCTTTAGACCTTTCTTACCCTTGGATAGTCTCTTGTTCTTTCCTACAGCCATGGTTTTGTATAGATATGGTTGGGATTTCTTCTTGTAGTTCTACGTCAAGACTAGTATCTGAAGAGAAAGAGACTCTAAGAGAGATATAATGTTGTAACAATGTCTACTGTTAACTAGTCCAATGCAATGTATGTATCAAACAAGCCCAACAATAATGAAGTTCAGTAGATATTGGGTATAATTCCACTAAACCTCTACAATGGTGGGATTTTTTTTCAAAAATTTCAGCATAAATTTTCACTGAGTCGGTGGGAGTGATAGAAAGAGTTCTCCTCCTGCGGAGAGGAGGCGTTAGACGGACAGAGTCTCCTTGCAGCAGGGCAAGTTAGGCAGACTCTTACAAACGGTGTATCTTTTTGGGAGGGGGGAGGAGGTGAGGGAGTCTCTCTCTGTGGGGTGGGGTGGTCTGGTCTGTTCTGGTCTCTCTCTACCCACCAGTACCCTCTCCAGTCTGATAGTCTGTGGTGGTCTGCTCGTCCTTGAACATGGACTCTCTCAGTATTTGCTAAACCCAAATGCATGTCCGGGTTTTTCTTCCAAACAGGTCTGGACCTTTTTTTCTTCGGGGAAACTGTAATTTTGTCTCTTTTGAGGATGCAAGGATGTTACAAGCAGTCACAACTCTTTGTATATCACGTGTGGTGTATGGTGTGACTCTCACGTGCGGTGATTTTTGTTTTTTTGCTTTTTCCCGTAGGGGAGAGAGAGGACGGCCGTTAATTGATCTGGTTTTTGTAGGAAAAAGATGCGATCGATCTGAGGGAGCTCAGAGTCCAAACTTGGAATTGAAAAGCTGTTTTGCAGTATTGGTGGACTAGTGGTGAGAAGAAGAGTCATTCCAGAAGGGTGGAGTAGATCGTTGCTATACAATTGGGAGTTCTGTGGCTACTTGTTTGTGTTTCCTTCTTCGTTTCTTTTCTATAGATTGGGTTAGCGTATTGTTTGTAAGAAGGACATTGGAATAATGGCTAATGCTTCCGAGGACCAAAATACATCATCTCAAAGAAATCAGGTGGAAGTACTGGTGGGGTTGGTGGGAGACGCACAGGTGGGGAAGACTTCGTTGATTGTCAAGTACGTCAACAACGTCTACGGCGAGGAATACACACAAACCTTGGGTTTGAATCTGTTGCAGAGAACAGTGAGCATACGCTCCACAGATATTAAGTTCTCCTTGATGGACTTGGGTGGCCAGAAGGAGTTTATTAACATGCTGCCGCTAGCGACTGTTAATTCTTCTGTGATCATCTTCTTATTCGATTTGACCAGGCCGGACACCTTAAATTCGATAAAGGAATGGTATAGACAAGCATACGGTCTGAATGACCAGGCCGTGCCGATATTGGTAGGCACGAAATATGACCTTTTGGTGGACTTGAGTCAAGATTATCAGGAGAAGATTGCCAAGACGAGCATGAGGTATGCACAAGTGATGAATGCCCCGTTAGTATTTTGCTCCTCAGCAAGGTCCATAAATATCCAAAAAATATTCAAGATTGCGTTATCGAAAGTATTCAACTTAACTCTAACCATACCGGAAATTAATGAAATTGGAGATCCACTGCTCATATATAAGGAATTGGGTGATCGACCTAAGGTGTCTCCCTCCCCTCCATCATCGTCATCTTCTTGGACTCCATCTCCGAGAAAACATACCGCTTAGCATTATTAATATACGAAAATATAAAGATTTAGACTTCTCAAAAATTGTATCATTACTATTATTATTATTATTATTATTATTATTATCTATATGTTTGTTTGTTTTTTGTGTATAAATGCACTTTAATTAATTATTCACATACTTTTCAATACCTCGTCTCTTTCCAACACGCTTCGAACATCGTTCTGGTTTATCTCCAATTTAACACAGGTATATCTTTCGTTCTTCAGATTCTGTTTCACCAAGATACCAGCTTCGATTAATTGTTGTATCGTGTGTTCCCATGAAGTTATCCTCAACTGTCTCGTTTCCTGTGTATCAGGGTCAATATTATATAGATTCTTCTTTAATGACGCAACAAATTTAGTATTTCCATTCACTTCCAACAACAATTTAATTTCGTCTGATATATCACCTAATGTTTGTTCTTGACTGTTGTTCTTTTTCATTAGGTTTAATAGTGCCAGTAAAAACAATCTTGATGTAAATGGCAATTGATTAATAAATGTCATGGCATATCTATTAATCGTCTCGTTTAAGGCTTTCATAACATGGCTAATTTTTACAGTTTGTAATTCGAAACCTTCATCATCATATTCAGTATAATCAGATAGTGACTCTTTATCCTTAACAGATCTGTATTCTTCTCGAGTCTTTGCATCTGCAAATTCTAAGTAAGTAGCATCATCATCCTCTTCAATAACACGTTCACCATCATACCGATATCCATTATTCTGCATATAATGCTTTTCGGCAATTTCAGCCGCTCTCTTACACACTTTTAGCGCTCTTCTAGCATCACCACTAACACTGGCCACTTTTCTCGATGCGATTTCAATAGCATCATCGCTCATTCTTAGCTTCACCTTTTTCATTCCTTCCGCCGGTGCAGCCTCGTCTTTGTCAACAGTGTAATTAGCTAAATGTGCATTTCCTGTCTTGATATCCACATAAAAAAAAGAATCATTAAGTCCTCTCAGCCTGAATTGAATGATGTTTCTTAATTCATCATGCGTGTAACCCGAGAACATGACTCTTGTAAACCCAATTCTTGATGAAACCTTATTCCCTAATAGTCGTTCAGGTAAATCCATAGTGTTGGCTACTGTTATCAGAATTAGTTTGGCCTTCTCGTAGGTCGTCCAATTGAAAAAGTTGTACATAATGTCTTGAGTCTTGTTGACAAGTGCATCTAATTCATCTAATAACACTACTATGGTTCTTTTCTTGTTTTTAGGTACTTTGTTAAAATAAAACTCAAGTGATTCCATGGCCGCACCCCATGTCAATCTTTCTCCAGATATCTTATTCCATAACATTTCGTAAGAATCAGTTGGTTTCACCATTTTTAAACCATTTATTTCTACGTATTGAAATTTAGGTAATTCACCTTGTCTTACAGATTCTTTTAAATCTTTTATAACTTCTCGCACTGTTAATGTTTTACCTACACCTGGAGTTCCTGCAATATAGATGGTAGAGGCTGTATCAGATTCGATGGCACTAGAGACGCTTAAATATATAGATGCAAATTCATTTTCACGAGCTGGTAAAATGTCACCAATATTTGAAGATTTTATGATCTCCTCCTTCTCATGAGATGAATAAAGTTGCTTTTTCACTTTAGAGAAGATTGTCTCGACAATCTTATGAGATCCTTGAGTTTTTAAACTGTTCTCCAAAATACTAAACTCATTTGATTCATTAACGTTATTCAGATCCGTTATTGAGGACATGTCTGGAATTTCACTTATACTTTTATACCTCTTGGAAAATGGTGTATATTTCTTTTTGGCACGAGCAACGTTCTTTTTAGTAAACTTTTTTATTACGGGGGTATTATATTTAGGAGTACTGTGGGCTGGTGTTCTATCTCGTGAAGTACTTGGTGTATCAATAAATGAATCCTGGACAAGTTCTTTTTTCTTTCGTTTGACAGGACTTCCTTTATGCACTTTTTCTTTTTTGATTAGCTCTTGCACTCCAGATTGATTATCATCAGATATATTATTGTCGGCCATATCGTCATTTTCATCTTCTAAGTCTTCCTGGACATCTTCTAATTCTACATCAGGATCATCACTTTGGTTATCCTCCTCACTCGAACTGTCATTCATGATTGCTTCTTCCTCGCTATCACTTTCTTGTTTTAACTTTGGTTTCTTCGACCTTTCATCTTTAGACAGATTAATGTAAGTTCTAGATCTTTTACTTTGAGGTAAGGACAAATGTTTTAAATGGAGTTCGCTATCCTTAGGAGACAATCTTTTTAATGTTTTACATTCATTTTCAATATCTATTTTAATAAAGCTGGTACCTCGGGGTTCACAGATATAATTTACCAAGACAGCGTTATCCTTGGCGCTTTTTCCAGTCAATTTGGTCCATGAATCATTATTATGAACCTTAATTGCGTTTTTTATTTCAGACAACATAATTTCGCTCATTGCCGCAGTTAGAAAGAATTCATTTTCACTAACATCTTGCTGAAACTGGTCCAATTGTCTATCCTCGGTTAGATTTTGATCCAATAACGAGGTATTCATCTGGTCGTAATAACTTCTACAATTTATTTCATCTCTAGTTAAATAAACGAAGGCCCAGATTTCAACTAGATTGCTTAAGGTGTTTAATCGGATATCATTAATCAAATAAATATGTAAATCACCACCACTCTCTGAAGATACATGATCACCCTTACCAATTAATAATCCATCTGATTTTCTACGTAAAAAGGTTTTTAGTTCAGCGCCCCGTCTTCTTAACCGTCTATTTTCCCCATCTACTAATCTCCCATCTTTATCATGAATAACAATTTCCCAATCTTTTAAATCTTTAAGTGTCTTTGCCATGACAAAGTTTTCCGTTTATCGAAAGTGAGCAAGGATAAAGTATAACTCTAACAAAGTTCTGAATGCCACTCAACTATGGATAACTTATTGTTCTTCATTATTTTATTTTAAACAAGATCTTGAACTCATCTCGGTAATTTTTCAGTTCTCTGAAAATAAGCTGGTTCTTATAAAAATACAAGTTATGCTACAAAAACAATACTACCCTATTTAAATAAAACATACGGATTTAAAAAACAGATTATACAAACCCCTGTAAGGTTGTTATAAATGTTCATATTTAATTACTTGGCATTTTAATTTCAGAATGAACTTCCATTCAAATGTAAATGACTAAGGCCATTTTAAGAGGTCATTTTAAGAGTTAATTCCACAGGTATCTTAGTACGTGTATAAAATTATTTAGTGAGAATTTAATATTTATCAATAAATTCATATTAAATAAATATTCTTTAGTTCTTTTCCTGTTATAATAATTATTTTGGTTTATTGTTGTTTATTTATGTTTTGTAAATAATTTTTGAAGTTCACGATACCTATCTACATTGTGATTAATAAAGATATCTCAAAGTGTAATAAAGTGACATATGCAATAAGTAACACGAATAAAGGACAAAATAGCCACTTTACATATAGAATTATATGCTAATAGTAACAATTCCATTTAATTAGAAATATTTATCCATATCAATCTTAGTTTTTTCCTTGTATTCACTGTCGTTATTTGTGTCACAAATTCTAAAAGAACATTTCAACAAACAACAAACTATAATATACACCAAGATAATTAAATAGACATGTTCATACTATCCAAGAGATTTATTTTGTGGTCAGTGCTATTATCAATTACATCTCTACAATTTGTATTATATATACCTGATTTTACATGTACCGTCTCGACAACTATACCACTTTGTACACCGCAATTCAGTTTTATTATACTAGAAGAGTCTAATGTAACAAAAGAGGTCGTGGGTAGCATAAGGGAATTTTTACGATTACTATCTTACATCACAATTGATTTGGGATGGTCAAACGATCTTGTGGACTCCAACATATATAATGATGAGAGGTTGATTGATACCTTTCAATCAAAGAATGTGTACAAGATTAATCATTTTGGTTATTGTAAAACGACTGATGGAAAAAGAGTGTACTGTATTTCTAATGGCATTTCTGGAATGGATTTTCTTGGAATTTTAGTGCGGGATGTTGGTGCTCAATTAAGTCAAATATCTCCAAATTATGTGAATAAGGCGAAAATCCTGAGTGATTCGTTAGTGCTAACGTATCAATTAACCATTACTTCTCTGAGAAAATTCCTTAAGAGCGATAGATTAAAAGGCAATGCCATTTCAAGTTTACTTTTGGGGATACCTGAGAGTCTGGATAGAGAAGACACAAGTGCTATAACTAAATATGGAAAAGGTGTAGATCTCGCATATGGAGTGATGCTTTTTAATGGAGTATTATGCATTTTACATCTAATTGAAATTTGCTTAAGCTTACTAACTACATCTTTAGTTGTTATGTTTGGGATAGTTTTACTAAATTCTAAGGAACACGCTACAACTCCATATATGTTAAAAACTACCATAACTGTATTGACGGTTTTTGCCCTAACTACTTTCACAGGGTCTTCTATTTACATAATTGCATTAAACTTATTAGACAAGCAATATTACACAGATAATTGGGCCATAGTCAGGTCTGAAATTGGCAGTGGCTATATTATAATGTGTGTTCGATTGGCAGTTCAAGTAGTGGATTGGCCGATCACCTGGTTGATAACAACACACTACACCATCAAACCAACCCCAAAACAGGAGGAAAAAGACAAAGAAGATTCAGCAACACTAAATACACCTTAAACATGTATGGTCTTCAAAAATGACCAAATTTGGGTGACTTGTTCTTATTGACAATTCACAGGTGAATGCCATTTTTTAAAGTTTGAAGTTTGAAAAAGCTACATCGCCAACCATATAACGTACAATCACAAAACACAATATCAAGGAAAAAGGAAGTCAATCACAAATTATGGCAGGCCTAAAGACGTTTGATGCGTTTCGTATGTTTTATATTTTTTATTTGCCCTTTTTAATGAATGAACTCATGTATCTAACATTTATCATATTCGGATAGCTAAAACACAAGAACAACATCGTTCAAAGTCTACAAAGGGTGGATACACTTCACTAGTAACATATTTATTTTTATTGTTAATTGCATGGTCAGAATTGGGAAATTACTTTGGTGGGTATGAGGACCATCAATTCTCTGTAGACAATGAACTCAGAGAAACTGTGAATATAAACATGGATCTCTTTATCAAGATGCCCTGTGATGCGTTAGATATAACTGTGACGGATCAAACAATGGACACTAAAATGGCTATAGAAGAATTGACCATGGAGGAAATGCCTTTTTTCATACCTTTTGATGTCCATGTCAATGATATCCCGGATATTGTTACACCAGAGATGAATAAGATACTTGGTGAAGCTATTCCTGCTCAATTCAGAGAAAAATTAGACACAAGAAATTTATTTAGCGAAGATGATCCAAATCATGAACATCTACCAAAATTTGATGGTTGCCATGTTTTTGGTGCTGTACCAGTTAATAGGGTCACTGGTACACTTCAAATAACACCTAAAGGATATGGTAGGACTTTTTCTAGAAAAGTTCCCTTGGAATTAATGGATTTTACACACGTTATCAATGAGTTTTCATTTGGTGACTTTTTCCCTTATATTCACAATACATTAGATAGTACCGCCAAATTTGATCTAGAAAATCCAATTAGTACGTATATCTACTACACATCTGTTGTTTCTACGATCTATAAAAAACTCGGTGCGGAAGTAGACACAAATCAATACTCTGTTAAAGATTTACGTTATAATTCAATGGATGCTGATAAAAAGAGATTAAGGAGAATGCCCGGAATATTTTTTAAATATAATTTTGAGCCTATCGCTACTGAATTGAATGATAGACGAGTCGGATTTCTTCAATTTTTAATAAGACTGGTGGCACTACTATCATTTATAATGTATTCAATTGCCTGGACATACACATTAGTTGATGCTTCCATTGTAGCCATATTAGGGCCTAAGTGGTCATTACGTTACCAACCTGATGCCAAGCCAAGAGGGATCTTGGAAGATGAACATAAACAATGATGTTACACTATACAAACCTAACTTGATCCAAAGACATTATGTAAATACATAACAATACGTACAAATATTATCTATGGAATTATTTATTCTGTTTTCATTTTCTTGTTTGGTCTGCCTTCTTCTGCATCACTTACATTTTCATCGCTAGGTACTGCATCTGAATCATACTCTTCAGCAACATCATCATCATCATCTGAGCTGGCATGAAATTCTTCATCGACAGACTCATCATCCTCACCTGCTGAACCCATATTAATATCTTCGTCTTCACTATCTGAGCCCAATGCACTTTGTAATCTTTCTTGAGCCTCCTTATCTTCATTTTTAACTCTTAAGTTTCTTGACCTCAAAAATTGTTCCAATAATTGTTGCTCTTCTTTGCTGATATTGGCAAATGTTGTTGAACCACCATTGGCACGCAATATCACTTCTAAATCAAATGTTCTTGAAGAACTAGAAGTTTGTCCCGCTCTAGATATATTGATGGAGCTTATATCGGCAAAGGATATATATAAAGTCGGTTTAGTCAAAAAGAAAAATGCGTTATCCAAAGGATATAGGTAACCTTCATTAGCCTTGTATGAACAAGAGACAGCACATTGTTCATATTTAGATTTATATGCACCAGGAACAGTAACTCTAGAGTCAGTCAAACCCTTCAATACATGACTTATAACTATATGTGTTTTAGCATCATATTGCATTTTTAATTTATCTTTATATTCTTTTTCATATTCCTCATCTTCTAAATTCAATTGAACCTCAGTTTCCTCATCCTTTTGGAACTGTAATACAAGGAAGGGGTATGTCGTTTGCCCTTGGCGTAAAGGAGGTTCGATTGCCAAAACAATTAAGTGATGAATGTCATCAGCTTTTGGTAATGATACAATTCTCTGAATTTGACGATGTTGTAATTTATATTCGTATGTCTTACCTCTAAGTCTGATAGAGTTCTTATAAATATCGATGTCATATCTACCTCTAGGTGTGGTAAAGAAAATATCTTGAAACGAAACAATTGCATCACCTGCTACTTCTCCAATTTCAGCCTTTTCTTTCAATTCTTCATAAAAGGCATCTGCTAAACTTTTTTCCTCTACTTCCATATCAGCATTATCAGATTCTTTATTTTCAATTTTTAATTGTTCCTCATCTGGGTTGTTCTCAACTACACCAGGGATATATATTCTCATTTCCACCAATTCATCACCTGCAGGATTGTATGTTTCATCTTGAATATCAAATTCTATACCCACTTCATTTTTAGAAGTCAGATTGGTATTATTAATACGAGCATATGGGATCTCAAAAGTTGGCTTCCCATTCAACGCAAAAACCATTTCATTTCTAGCCAAATCAGATTTACCCCAATTCCAACCACGTAACGAATGCTCTCTTTGCTCTATTTGAATGTTAAAACGACGATGAAAATCACTCTTCAACAAGCTGAAGTCATCATTAGAAAACCCATCAAGTTGTAGAACACCTTGATTTTTGGTATTAATCTTTAATTCATACCCTCTACAACCTCTACTCCATTGTACAGTGGATAATTCGGTAGCTGGAAGTAAAAATGGTTCCTTGTTTTGATTTGCTGCAGATCCACCACTGGCAACAGCCTTCCAACCTAAACCAGAGTCCGCAATACGAAATCTACCATTAAATTTTGACTGATTCAAATAAATTCTATCAAAATCAGTACTCATTTTAGTCTTGATTATTATGTTAAATTTCGTAAAATGAAACACAACTTTCAGCCATCTGAGTCTGAAAACAAATGACAATTCAGAAGGTTTTAATTGTATGCTTGAATTATTCAATATATATTACATGATTGACAAATTCTAAAATTTGGCGACTTGTCGAATAATGCACATCACGTGTAGAAACTGTAGAGGTTACATACTAATATAACAAAGATTCATAACATTATCATTATATAAATAGTTAACTAAATAATTATATACGTTCAAGACACTTAATTCATTTGTTCAGATAAATAATCAAAAAGAAGGTCCATATAAGCTTTCGATTTTTAAGCCTCATAGACAGAATCGATACCCTTTAAGAATTCCACCAGGCCAACAGCACCTGGATCTTCTACATGTGAGGAATCACCGACATAAGATGCTCTGCCAAATTTAGCTTCTAGTTTACCAGTTGATATAGCACCTTTATCTGCAGCTGTGACAGCTTTCTTGAAGTCTTTGGATTTGGAGAACTCTTCCACGAATGGTACTAGGGCGTCAATCATAGTGGATGAGCCAGGTCTTGCGTTTGTGTATTTATACAATGTATCCAAAGCAATCTCTAAAGCTTTGGCAAAATCATCTTTAGAGAAGTGATTGTCTTTGGCACCTTGGCATGTTTGAATGACACCTTGTGACAATCCGGAAATCAATATGGAATACAACCCACCAGAAGTACCACCCATAGAAGTTTCAATAACATCAGAAATAAAAGCTAATGCTTCTGATAAGGAACCCTTAGGTATTTTCTCTAAAGAGCTGGTAATACCATTGACACCTTGAACCAACGTGTAACCACAGTCACCGTCACCAACTAAGGTATCCAATGATGTGATATGTGGTTCAGCCTTAATGACACTGTCTGCACCAGCTTTCATCCATTTTGAAAACGAATCAAAATCATAACATCCATAACTCTTGATCTTCTTGTCTTCCTTCAAAAGATCATAATTGACAGAAGGTGGAGCTGACGCCTCATTGGTATTAATAGGCCAGCCAGGTGCGTCAGTATAAGAATTCAACAATTGGTAAACATCTTTAACTTCTCCGAAGTTCTTGTGCAATTCTTTAGAGGTCTTAGATGCGTTCAGTAAAGTAATACTGAACCCATTACCATTAAATGAAGTCATTACTGTACCGACAATGGTTTGTTTTGGAGTGATGTTGTAATTCTTTTTCAATAATCTAGTTGTGTGAGCGGCAATTGAGGTCATAATGAAATTAGAAACACCTCCTAAATTGTTAATCAATAGGACAACCTCATCGTCCTTGTCAAATTCTACAAAATATCTATCCTTGTCAGTTGGATCCAATAGCTTGGGCAACATATATTCTTCGATCAACGTTTCAGTGGATGGAATTGGTTCCAAGACCTTGACACCGGGTTCATTGTGAATACCCATACCAAGTTCCATTTGTTTAGAAGTCAATTCCGATTCAAAAGCTCTTCCAGGAACTTTACAATGATCCAAAGAGGAACCGATGGTCACCAGATTGTCGTTAACAATACGAGCAACCTTAGCTGTACCCTTCAGTCCATATTTGTCGGACAGAGATTCAGCAAACGAACCGACGATCTTATGAACCAACACAGTACCTGCAAGTGCTCTTCTGCCAACCATACCTCCTTTAGCTCTACCAACAGCCACATCATCACCCACAGTGAAAACTTCACAATCAATACCCAGAACGCGGGCTCTTTCAGCAGACAAACCAAAATGTAGAACGTCACCGGTGTAGTTCTTGACAATCAACAAAATTCCATTAGAATTCTCATTAACCAATTCAATGGCATTCAAGATCTGTTTGGTAGATGGAGAGGAGAATATTTCACCACACACAGCAGCAGATAACATACCTTTACCAATAAAACCAGCATGGGCAGGTTCATGTCCTGTCCCACCTCCGGAAATTAAACCGACCTTAGATTTATCCGTGGCTCTGAAAAGAAACTTTTCCTCTGGAACCAAAGTCAATGATGGGTTAGATAAGACCAACCCTTCTAAACTAGTGATAACTGGGTCTTTAACTTCAAATGATTTAACGGTCATAGCTACGATAACTTCCTTCTTTTAGGATTCAGCAAAGTCTACAATACAGAAAAAAAAGTACTAACTGATATAGATCAATTATTTCTTGTCCTTTTACTATACTTTGATATGAACCTAAGCAACTACAGGATAACAAATCCGAATATTTCGAGACTTCACAGTCCTTTTATACAGGGTGCTTCTTTGAAAGAGCTAGGTGTTCTTTATAATCATCTTCCTATTTTCTTCAATTGATGTTCATTCAGCTCGGCTTTAAAAAAATCCTTCTCCATTTTCTTCAACCAATTAGCTACCTTGTACCGGGAGAGCTTTCGGAAGTTTATCAGGAGAAAAGTAATAGCACATGAATCATCTGAACATGAAACCCCTCCTGAACATCAGTGGAATCAACAAATAAGTAGCTCGCGTGGCGTAATGGCAACGCGTCTGACTTCTAATCAGAAGATTGTGGGTTCGACCCCCACCGTGAGTGCTTCTTTTTTCCCAAATTTCATCAATTATTATTTTTTCAACTCCATTAATGATGCAGTCATTAGGAAGTAGGCTACAACCTCAAAACGATTAAGTAGTTTAGTGTGTGTCAGCAGAATAAAGGTTTCGTGCGCATTTTGCTGCAAAGGTAAGTAGTCCGGGTAACCTTATCTTACTGACGCACGCTGATAAATTAACAGTGCAGAAGAATAAAACAAGTCAACATAAAACGTGGTTCATTGAAGGGGTCAAGAAGAGTTGCCAACCAACAGACTATTGCATTATATCTATATATCTATAGACCTCTTAATACTGGCAGATTAACCGGTTGAAAATTCCATCTCGATGGAAGTAATATTAGACGATTTTTTGAACGGTGCAGAAGTCACAACAGATGAGAGAAACTACTATTTAGAGGTTCTGGAGGAAGCCCTTCAATCTGACAAGAAAGACTACGATCTATACTTCTCTTCACAACCTATTCCTGGAAGTATTGTAGAGGACATTGCAGAAGTAGACAACCAAATATCAATCATTGAACGAAAAATTAAGAATACTCTATTGCAGAATAAAGATGAGGTAATCAATGAGATCCTTACTGGTAATAGTAAGAAAACCTTACTGGATATAAGAGAACAACTTGATTTGCTATGGGAATTAGATAAACCCGCAGCACTTGAAGAAAAACCAAATGAAGATATCTTCTCAAACGAACACGATTTCATATTCGATTCCAAGTCGAAAGATATTTCCCAAACTAAAGCGGTCAAAGAAGATGAATTCCATGTAGCTCTGAATCGACTAAGAAATAGAAGAAATAAGAGCGACGATGGCGATGTAACGGAAAACTTAACGTTAACTTTGGAACATATAGACAGTATAACAGACTTGATGGAATTGCCATATTTGACGAAGACGTGCATCAAGACTGGACATTACGAGGAAGCTATTATGCTTTTCAAATTTACTTCAACACTGCACTCCAAGTTTCCTGATTCAGAAATAATTGAAAATATCTGCCGCAACGTTTTGAATGAAATCAGCAATACCATGTTAAATGGGTTAGTTAAGTTACTCTCGACAAATGTCACAATGAACTCTTTAAAGAAAATTATAAAATTTCTATCAGCGATACCGCCCTTTGACGATAGACGATATCCATCCTTGTTAAATGTTTATTTGTCGATGAGGTTCGAGTTTATCAAGAGAGAGATATCTTCCTATTCTTTGATAGGTACCTCCTCAAACGAATCATTATTAGAGATGATAATAAAAAGAAAAATCGAAGTTTTAAGAGAACATGTCTATATGTCTTTAAATGTATTCACAAAGAACTTCCCTCCAGATTATGTTAAAGTTTATATACCTTTGTTGGACACTTTACAAAATAGTACAAAATGCATCGAGACACCCCTTGCCCAGTCATCAGTAAGCTCAGATGAAAAAACTGACAAAGAGGATGAACCCTGCAGTATGGAGTCCACGGATCCGTTATATGAGAAGTCAGAAGATGCTTCTAAAGGCAATGATCACGTCAAGACTGATGCTGCAATAACGGAGGCTACCAAGGAGGAAGATGTGAATGCTGCAGATGTAAACAAAGAGGATGTGAATGCTACAGACACCAAGAATGTGGACACAAATCCATCTAATCTTTCGGAACCAATTCCCGATCTACCTACACAAAATGGAAACAAAACTAATCCATCAACATCCAAGAAATCCAAGAAATCCAAGAAATATAAGAAAAATAAGAAGAGTTCCAACGCCAGCGCGGCTCAGAATGCGCAGCCGGTTGATGCCATTAAACAAAGTCCCGAAAATGACAAACCAACCATATCTGTTACCAAGAAAACAGACGTGGAGCCGAACAAAAACATACTGAATGAAGAGCCAATTGATACAACAATAGCCAGCATAGATAAACCCGTAAAAATGACGGACCAAGAGATTAGCGATCAAACTCTAGAACCAGGGAATACACTGATAGAAGAACACAGAAAGCAAACACTGGCGTTAAGAGAAGTATCCACAAACCCCGTCATGTTGAAATTTGTCGAGCAGTGCATATCATTCCTCCTCTTTGATCTATCAGAAAATAAGCCAATGGATTACCATCTAAGTGACTCCATCTGTTTACAGTTAATTTACTGTTCATTCCGTCTTTTTGATTTAAATCCAAACTACCACACTCTCTTCTTGAATGAACTTGAAAAATCAAAACTCTTCGAAACTTCCCAAATAATTAACGCCGTGAAAAAGAGATCAGAGTTGTCATCTAAATACCAATTCACCTGAATAGAATTGCTTACCGTACTCCCATTTATGTATATTTGTAAGTATTTAAGTATGTCCTTCCATTAGCAAAAACGTGATCTTTTCTTTTCTCTCTCTGTTTTCCAGAGTTGTTGTTACGCTAAATTCTCAGGACCCTCTCTAAACTTTTATATTGTCGTATAATTGATTGTTCTATTAATGCCCAAACCATAATACCTCTATTGTTTATTTTAGCAAATTGAGTACGTCTAAGGAGTGAAACATTGGAACTTTGAATTAATTCTATCATATCATCTTTCAATTGACTTAGGGTAAGCAAACTCAAAAGAAACCAAAAAGGAAGAATGTCTGGTCCTAATACTCAAGGACAACAATTTTCCTTCACAGTTGACGGTACCGTGAAAAATGAAAGTGGAGGTAATCTTAATGCAAAGGTGATGAATGCCTACCAAACGGGTAGTGAAGATCATGGATCTGCGTCTAATAAGATGGGTGCCCCTCCTCCTGGAGAAGATAAAACCAATCAAGTGACACAGGGTTCCCCATTAAATAAAGATGAGCTGAATGAACCAATGACAGGGGAAGATGCAAATGTGAGACATGAGTCGCCAATTCCTAACTTAAGCCATACTTCCCTAGGTAAACTGTTCCATCGCAATTCTCCTCAAGAGACTCTCCCTAAAACTACACTTGAATCAAGAAGAGATATTCTTGTAGCTTATGCTATGAAAGACAAAGACAAACTACCTGTACCAACGGCAGAGGGTACGGTTGGTTCAATTCCATTAGAAGAATTGCATCCTGAGATGCTTAAGGACTTTCCATCCAGAGATAAGAACAAATTTGATACATCTATTAAAGGTCCTGGTATTTTGGAATCATTTAGCTCCGAGGAATTGGCTGATCTGAACGAAATGCTCAAGCAGTGTGATATGGAATCTTCTTTTCCATGGTACTCTATTGGCCAATTCAGTTCCACAGGCAAGGGAACACCAAATACTAAAAATGCAAAGGCTGTAAGGTTTTACATTTTAGAAATTTTCTACAATGATCTGTACGTGAATTTATCTACCATTGTTGGTACCTGCTTTTTTGCGTGGCTTTTGGCTTACTATGGATTTTCTTGGTGGTCTCTTGGATTTGTTTTCTTAGGGACTTCCACTATTTATGGATCTGAATTTCGTAGATTCAATAGGAATATTAGGGATGATCTTAAGCGAATTACCGTTGATGAAACTATATCAGGTCATGTTGAAACTATTTCTTGGTTAAATAGCTTTCTTTCGAAGTTCTGGGTTATTTATATGCCTGTTTTATCGCAACAAGTTAAAGATACTGCAAATCCTATACTTGCCGGATTAAATCCAGGGTTTGGTGTGGAATCTTTATCTGTATCAGAATTCACTTTAGGGACAAAAGCACCTGCAATTAGAGGTATAAAGTCTTGGACAAAGAAAGGTAAAGACATGGTTGAAATGGATTTTTCATTTGCCTTTACACCAAGTGATATATCAGATATGACACCTGTGGAGGCAAGAGAAAAAATTAACCCTAGGATTGCTTTGACTGTTTCACTTGGAGCAAGTATTGTTTCAAAAACCTTAACTATTTTGACAGAAGATATTAATGTTGCAGGAAAGATGCGTGCCACTATCAGGTTTGGTAAGACCTTTCCAAACATTAAAATAGTTTCTGTTCAATTATTAGAAGAACCATTAATCGATTTTGCTTTGAAGCCTATTGGTGGTGATATGGGGTTCGATGTTATGTCATCTTTACCTGGTTTAAAGGGATTTGTTAAAAATACTATCAACTCTACTATTGGCCCTATGTTACTTGCTCCAAATCATATGGACATTGATGTCGAAGAGATTATGGCTCAAAGATCCAATGAGGCAACAGGCGTGCTTGCAGTAACAATACATAACGCCACTAACCTAAAGAGTTCTGGTATTATTACAAATACTGTGGATCCTTATATAGTTTTGGCCCCTGAACATGTTGTCCCTGGTTGTGATACTGAGCAGAAGACGACAGTGAAATCTGACATTAAGAACCCTCGTTGGAATGAAACTATTTACATTTTGTTAAACACACTTGATCAAAAGCTTGAGATAAATTGCTACGATTTTAATGACTACAGACAAGACACATTGATTGGTGGTTTTGAATTAGATTTGACTGATTTAAGTCAAAATCCCACCAGAGAAAACACGTCGTCTGCTTTAATGGTTGGTGTTAAAGAAAAGGGTCAGTTATCCTATTCTGTGAATTGGTTTCCAACTGTGGATAATTCTATTAGTTTGAATTCTGAAGAAATTCATGAAGCTCAAGTAGACACCAAAGAAACTGATAAAGCAAACGATGTAGACTATGATGATAACGATGATGAAACTGACGTTGGTATTGCGAAGATTACACTACAAAGGGCTAGAAATCTGAATGCATCAGGTTCTGCTTCAGGAAGTTTAAGTCCCTCAGCAGAATTATACATCGACAGAAAGTTAGTTAAGAGTTATAGAGTTTTGAGACGTATCAATGAACCAAGTTGGGGTGACTTAGTAGAAACTTTGGTGGCATCAAAATCTGATTCTGAATTTCATTTAAAATTTTTTGATAATCATAGTAATGGCAAATACTTGATTTCCGAATATATTTCCACTATGGATAAGGTGTTGGATGATCTCTCATCAGGTAAGGATTTTGTCACAGGTAGTCCTTCTGGTGACATTTTTATGACGGTTCAATGGAAACCATTAAAAATGACAGGAATGTTTTCCGCTTCCAATGCTAGTGTTGTAGATCCAATTGGTTGTCTAAAGGTATTAATCTGGGATGCAAAAGTTAATTCTTCTTTAGCGGGAATTGGTGATATTGATCCTTATTTTGGTGTTGCTCTTAATAAACAAATAAAATATCGTTCGAAATATAAACCTGATACTGTGCATCCAGTGTTTAACCATATGGTCTACCTACCAATTATGTACGCATCGAACATTCTAAATCTATCTTTGTTTGATTATCAATCTGTAGGCAAAGATAGATTTATCGGAACGAGTCAAATACCTTTAGTAACATTATTGAAGAAGGATAATGAAGACAATTTTGTAAAGTTCGATTCTTTAGACGAGCCAAAAATCATTAATTTAACTGATGAGAAACACAGAGTCACTGAAGATTATATAAAAGCTTCATTCGCCTTTGTTCCTACCATTGAAGTGTTTACCCCAGAAGAATATGAAGAAATGAAAGAGCTTGAAAAAGATTTGGAAAAGAGAAAAGTGGAATTTGAGGATAAACAGAAAGTCTTGAAGGAGGAGATGTCTCAACATCCAGAGAAGTTTGAAGAAGTTGAGGTAAGAGATCCATTTGAATTGGATGAGTTAAAAATAAACAAGAAGCAAAGGCTTACCCTCGACTCACTTACCGAACATAATTCAGGTGTTCTTACCTTCCAGTTTATTAAAGGTACTTTACCAAAGGCTCCTGCTTGTGTTCAGATATTATTAGATGACATTTCGTATCCTGTTTTTGTCACTGCCAAATCAGATAGTCAAAAATTACTTCCAGAGACAGGTACGTTATTTATCCGTGATTTGCTGCATAGTAAAATTCTACTAAGAGTTACCAAAAGGCGTGTTGTGAAGGCAGCAGAGGATTTCATAACTGAAGAAGCCTTTGACACTTTAGATTTACTAAAAAGAGGGTACGATACACCAGTTGGCTTGTGCTTTAATAACACTGAATTGCAGATGAGATTTTTCTTTAACCCCATTGTAGGTTCCTTGTCAGAAGAAGAAACAGTTAAGGACACCGGTATTCTTGAAATTACTTTTATAAATGGGGAGCACCTAATGGCTGCTGATCGAAATGGTAAATCTGATCCATTTGTATCATTTTACGCTAATGGTAAAAGGGTTTACAAGACACAAATTGTGAAGAAATCTTTGGATCCCGTCTGGAATGAGACTGCCAAAATCCCAATTGCATCACGAACAAGATCGAAATATTATATCAATGTCTTTGACTGGGACAGAGCCGGTTCTAATGATGACTTAGGTAGTGCTAAATTAAACCTTACGGATATGAAACCTGGGGAAGTTTACAAATGGAAATTAGATCTAAACACACAAGGATCTATATATGTCTCATGTTCATTCCATCCTCAATATGTCAGACCTACCTCTAAGATTGATGATGCGGCACTTTCTGATAAACCATTGAAGGCTATTGGAAATGTCGGTGGAGCAGTTGGCGGAGCAGTTGGCGGAGCACTGAATAAAACACCAGTTGCTGGAGTGGCCCATGCTGCTGGTTCTGGAATTAGTGCCGCTACTGGAACTATATCTAAGGGCGGTCGTTTCTTGAAGCATTTTGGTACAAATACAGTGCTCAAGCGCAAGGGCAGTAAGTCCGAAAAGAATCCACACCCTCAAGACCAAGCAGATGCCTTACCCAGAAAGAGTCTCGGTGGTTCTTCACATCCAAGATCATCTCTTTCTGCAGAAGATGATACTCTTTCATCCAGAGCCCCAGCGTTTAATTTTGCTAAGGATATCTCCTACGATGAAGAGGATACTAATGAGGAAGCAACGAGACCACGTCAAAGTACAAGTAGTGAGGCTAGAAGCGGTTCAAACCGTCGTTTTTCAATGGCTAGTAGTTTCGCACGTACTCTGGCACCGGGCGGCACGTTTATCGGTACTTTAACGATTTTAACGGCAGAAGACTTAGATAAAGTAGTCCAAGTCAAGGTTTCTTTATCACAGGGCAATAGAACCAAAGAGATCTACAAAACCAAATCTAGAAAGATCCACGATAATGGTGTGATTAATTTTGACGAGAGCTGTGGATTTAAGGCATCTCCGTCGGCAGATATTATCTTGGATGTCGTTTCACCTAGTAAATTCTCAAAAGATAAGGAGATCGGCACAGTTAGATTGAGCTTGAGTGATCCAATGATACAATCTGAAGGGAAAACACAGATATCTATCGGTGAAGGTCGTCTTTTCGTTACTTTGTCATACGGTTATGACAGTATACAAGAAGTCCCACCCGTGCCCATTATTACCAAAAAGTATAAACATTTCTTTAGTTAATACCTGGGAGTAATGTTGTTAAGAGCATAATCACACATGTATCTTTTATTGTATTGTATTTATTTATTTGTTAAGTCTTCTATACTTCAACTACACTATTTTTTAATTAATAGTTCTGTTATCAAATGGGCAAACTTCTTGTAGATCACTTTGTAACTGGGCCCGGCCCGCAATTTGCTTCTGCAATTCTAACTAAATCTTCCTTGTCTTCCGCACCGTCAGTGCTTGTTCTTTCCTCTCTTCGGAGCAATAAGTTACGCGATGCTACAGAGTTGTGACTGCGACATCCGTACATCTTGTAAAAAGGTCTATTAGAGTCACCCAAGGTGTTACTAAATCTGATATGTCGGGAAAAATAGAAGATCTAGAAATCACACAGTTCATTACATATCGCTCGGTACGAACATTGAATTATTCCCCTATCAAGATTAACTTCCCACCACACACCTTACCTAGTGGGCTTGCTGTTAATTCCCCAATTTTCTTTCTAGCACTCCCACTCCATCGAAAATGTTAGAAGGGAAATAATGGCTCTTTCGTCTGATTCCTTCTGTCTACCTCGACAGAACCAGTAGGGAGTGCTCTTGGTAATTTTTCAAAAATTTTCAGAATATTTTTCAAGTAAATTTTCATCCGTGCAACTTTGGACATTGATCATCTTTTCAATTTTTCACTAATAGAGAGTTTGAAGCCAATCTTTAACTTATTAATTAATTATTTTTTGAACAGTGCAAAGTCCATACTGTTATAGCTGTTCTACCATATTTTTTTTTTTGGTTTTCGTTGTATTAAATATTTATCTATTTCAGTTTTAAACAGTATTCAATTAATTGTTATTTTCGTTATAGACGTAATATAAGCCAAGAATAAACCAAATAACGAAATGAGTGTCCAACAAGTATGTTGAAAGATTGCGCGAATCGCGTGTATTAATGAAAAGAAAATTATTTAGGTGATGAAGAGTGGCATATACAGATAATGTTCCGGGGGAAACTACGGAATTCACCCGTAATGATAGACCAGACCTTGCGTTGCATTGTGTGTTATAATATCTATTAGTCCACCTGCAATCTAGCATTTAATTGCACGTATAATAGAGCGCATGAGAATTATAATATTGGATTTAATTGAAATACAAATCATGTGATATGTTTTTTAAATTAATTCTGCTAATGTCATCTAAATAGCTTTCTTTGATTGAATTGTTCTACCTATTTGTGAACTATTTTACTAACTTATTCTTTATTTAATTTTTCCGCTTTTGAAAAATTACTTAAAATTTCACTTTTCAGGTTCCAAAGTGGTACCCATCTGAAGACGTTAAGACTCCAAAGAAGACAAGAAAGACTGCTCGTCCACAAAAATTGCGTGCATCTTTGGTTCCAGGTACCGTCTTGATCTTATTGGCTGGACGTTTCAGAGGTAAGAGAGTTGTTTACTTGAAACACTTAGAAGACAACACCTTATTAGTCACTGGTCCATTCAAGGTCAATGGTGTTCCATTAAGAAGAGTCAATGCTCGTTATGTCATTGCTACCTCCACTAAGGTTTCCTTAGAAGGTGTTGATGTCGCTAAATTTACCCCAGCTTACTTCGCCAAGGAAAAGTTATCTAAGAAGCAAAAGAAGGAAGCCAACTTATTCCCAGAACAAACTTCCAAGGAAGTCTCTTCTGAACGTGTTCAAGACCAAAAGAACGTCGACAAGGCTTTGTTAGCTGAAATCAAAAAGACTCCATTATTGAAACAATATTTAGCTGCTTCTTTCTCTTTGAAGAGCGGTGACAGACCACATTTGTTGAAATTCTAAGTTAAATGAAGGTTATTTCTTTAACGACAAAAATCAAAACAAATCCGTATCATTACTATACAAATATAAATTATATATATCAATAATATAATATAATATACTAGAAGTATTTTTCCACCTTATCTTGTTCTACGTAGAATCAATTCTGATCGGTAAGTGCTTCCATTTATTACTAATTGCTGCATCAATTAGAATTGTATAGTATATAAAAATTATAGTATAAATGAGAATTCCCTATACACGTGATAGAAGTGAATAGAAAATATGTGAAAAATTTTCTTGCTTAATTTTCAGTTTTGGGCTATTTAATTGTAAGCTCATCGGCACAGCTGACTTGGTATAAATACTCTGGCATTGCAGACCTTTTAACACAAGGGCACTTCATTATCCTCTCTGGATATATAGTAATTTGTACACTTTTTGTACACCGTGAAAAGGAACTAATACCGAAACCCTACTAATACCGAAACCCTACTAATAAAGTACTCCATCCCAAAATGTCTGACATGCTCCCATTAGCCACGTACAACCTAAATGTGGAACCATACTCCCCAACACCAGCTATTGATATCACTATGCCGGTTACCGTGCGTATCACCATGGCTGCTGTTAACCCAGAAGCTTATGACGACGAAAAGAAGCCTTCCACTTTAAGAATTATCAAGAGAAACCCTGATTTTGATGATGACGATGACATCTTAAACGGTGACTACGATGAAGAAGAAATGGATGACTTAGATGAAGAATCCTCTGAAGAAGAAGAAGAGGTCAATGAGGAACCAAAAAAGAACAAAAAGAAAGACACCAAGTCCAAAGAGGTGTCTAAGAAGAAGCAAAGCAAAGAAGAATCTGAAGAAGAGGAATCTGAGGAAGAACAATCCGACGACGAGGACTCAGATGAAGAGGATGACGAATTCCATGAATACGTATTGGTTACTTTGTCTCCAGAAACCCAGTACCAACAAACTTTAGATTTAACTATAGCTCCAGAAGAAGAAGTCCAATTTGTCGTGACTGGTTCATACGCTATCTCTTTGACTGGTAACTACGTCAAACATCCTTTTGACACTCCAATTGTCGATGAATCTGACGAGGAAGATGAAGAAGATGACGAATATGACTTAACTCCAGATGAAGATGAAATTTTATACAATGACGAGGAATCTGGAGAAGAGTCCGAAGAAGAAGAAGAAGAAGAAGAAGAAGAAGAAGAAGAAGAAGAAGAAGAATCCCCACGTATCGAGGAGGTCGTCGAAACTAAGAAGCAATCCAAGAAAAGAAAGCAAGATGAAGCTGCCAAGACCGAGGAAGAGAAGAAGGAAACCAAGAAATCCAAGAAAGAAGATAAGAAAGTTAAAAAGGTTGAATTCAAAAAGGATCTAGAAGAAGGCCCAGCTAAGAAGAAGGAACAACCAAAGGCTAAGGTCTTAGAAGGCGGTGTTGCCATCGAAGACCGTGTCGTTGGTAAAGGCCCACAGGCAAAGAGAGGATCCAGAATCGGAATGAGATACATCGGAAAGTTAAAGAACGGTAAGGTATTCGACAAGAACACCAGCGGTAAACCATTCGCTTTCAAATTGGGCCAAGGTGAAGTCATCAAGGGTTGGGATGTTGGTGTAGCCGGTATGGCTGTTGGCGGTGAACGTAGAATCGTTATACCTGCTGCCTATGCCTACGGTAAGCAAGCCTTACCAGGCATCCCAGCAAACTCAGAATTGACTTTTGATGTTAAATTAGTAACCATGAAATAGATGTTTACATAATTCTTTCTGTGTGTAACTTAAATTACTAGTATTATCGTACTTCACGCTATCTTCCATAGTCACGTGCACGACGGAAACAGGAGGTGCGCATGTTTTAGCCGCCCAGAAAAATTGCGTATTGTGGTTTCCCTTAAATCATAAAAAGATCCTGCAGGTAAAGAAAAAAAAAGTATTTAAAGAGAAAGAAGTGGCGAAAATGCTCCATTCGTCTTCCATCCTTTTGACACGTTTAGGATCAAGTATTTACTTCTCATGTTCAGTCTTTCGTAAGTTCACTTAGTCCCTACTAAACAGACAGTAAGCGTTTAGTATCGTAGTAGTGCCTTTCGTCATAAGTGTTTTTGGAGTTGAAAGACTGCAGTCCGGTGCTTATAAATTTATTTTTCTGTGACTCTCGAAACGATAAGCAGTGGTATCCCCTTTCCTCTCCTTTCAAGGTTTTATTTCTAGTTTATCATCTAGTTAATACCCAGCGTGAGTTAAAATATTATATATCAATCTAGCTAGTGGTGAATACTTAACCAGAAATTCATCAGTTTACGGCTAACTCAACACACTTTTTCAATTTCGATTTTCAGGAGGAAGATATTATTAGAATTCAGTACATACCCGGTAATTGTGCATTTACTGCCTCCCTCCCCCCCAGATTATTATCATTCCGTTAGTCCTGGTTTTAGTAGTATTCATTACGATATTCAGAATATTTCACGGTCACAGAACATTATACCATTTCATTTTATCGGTCCACGCATAGATACACACATAGAGCCGATAATACTTATTAGAGCAATCATCAAGCAAATATTTTTAAGTTTAGCGTTTTTTACGTCCTCGTTTAAGTCTAGAAGAACTTCCGCAACAATTTCTTATTCGTGAAAAATAGAAATTATTCCAAAGAAAATAATAGAGAGAAACGAGAAAGAGCGTTAAAATTCTCCTCCTGATTAACCATAGTAAGAGCGAACAGAAAAACGATAAATAATATTATCCGCAAATTTTTTGTTTTACCAAGAGCCATAAGCCCACCCTACTTTTTTAATTTGGTTCCCAACATTTCTTCATACTGTTTCTCAGTTTCATTAACAGTGTCAATTGCCAGACTTTTTTTCGGTTTTCTCAATTCATCCTCTTTGGGATCTGATTTTGTACAGAGGTTTGTCTTAGGATTCTTAATTTATTATCATTTTTTTAAAAGGTTTCTCAGCTCACTCACCACCCATCTAGTTTTCTAATATAAAATTTTTTCCTTACTTTTTTCAATTAATAGAAGACTTTGGCCTTTTATATATATCTCGTGCTGCCATTCAAATTTTGTAAAATTTTCAATCAATAGAGTTTATTCATCTAGTCAATTCAATTCAACAATTGGTTAAGTTAACAAGATACTTGCATTGCCAAAAACCTTTGACCAGACAAAAGGATCCATCAAAGGAATATTATAGATCCGGTTAGTCATCTCAAGCAAGGAATCAATTTTAATTAATCTTCCTTAATTTCAACTAATATAACTTCATCAAAAGGCTGAGAACAATAGTTAAACCTAAAGAAGGATTAGGTTATACTATTACATCCAATCGATTCCTGTTATTTATTTAATATTGCCAATATATCCCACTGTGACGATTCCTTTGGGAGAATACCAATATCGATTTAAATAATGGCACTCCTATTCCCCCAATTTAGACATGTGGCCAAACCTTTTGCCTACACATCTAAGTTTTCTGCAAAACATCCAATCCATGTGATTCTACTCACATTATCTATTTCGGCTATTGCATATCTGTCAGTCATTCAATATTACTTTAACGGGTTACAGTTAACCTCTAAAAGTTTACTCAGTTCTTCAAAAACTGATACAGACACCCTATTTAAAGAATGTACACATTACTATAGGGACCCTTCATCTCAAGGCTGGTCATTATTGACTTCACAGCAAGCCTCGGAACTGCAATCAGCGCAACATTATTATTTGCTAGATCTTCATTTCGAGAACACAAATGTTAGCGCATCAACACCTTTATTTGAGGGTATTGTCCAAGATAAAGGATCAACCAAATATGTTTTACAAAGTACTTTGGAAATACCATCATATACTACTGCATTAGATGGTACGCAATGGAAACTGAACAGTTATAAAAATATCTTCCAGACAATGAAAAATATTGTATTTTCAATCATAGAAGGTTGTAAAAGACACATAAACGAAGCAGATACTTTTGATCTATCTCTTTTGGTATCTGCCTACACAATGATGTTGTACACCTTGTTTGGTCTTTTCAAAGATATGAAAGTCACTGGTTCAAGTATATGGTTAAGTTTAACTACGCTTGTCAATGCTACTTGTTCGTTATTTTTAGCGCTTTACACTACGCAATGTGTCTTATCTAAACCAGTTAGTGTTGTTAGTTTGCTCGAAGGTTTGCCATTTATTGGTGTCGTCATCGGATTTAGACATCAAATTAGTTTAGCCTTGGCTGCTCTTAGGAAATTTAACAAAATCAGTATTTCCAAGAAAATCACCACTGATATGATTATTTACGAAGCTGCTGTCGAAGAAGGTGCAAGGTTAATCCAAGATCATTTCCTATGCATAATCGCATTTATTGGTTGTGCTATTTATGCTCGTCATTTAGAGGCATTGACCAATTTTTGTATCTTTTGTGCCTTTTTGTTAGGTTACAATCTAATATTAACTTTAACCTTCTACACTGCTGTGTTAGCCCTAAAAGTTGAAATTAATATTATTTACCGCTCTACTATTATTAAACAAACATTAGAGGAGGATGGTATTATCCCAACCACAGCTGCTATGATTTCAAAAGCTGAAAAGAAAGCTAAAACTTCTATTTTCCAAAACAATACAGCTATCTTATTTATGAAGTTGTTCATAATTGCTTTATTTGTGGGCATTAACTTTTATAATTTCGGTGCCCAATTGGCAACTCAAACATTTTCCGCTCTTTACTTTGGCAGGACTACAGCTACGTTACCTGAGTTTATTAAAGCAAAACATTCAGCAGGACTATCTGAACCTATCATCATTTCCATCACACCTGCGCAATACTATAAGACTACCAAAGCATATGATAAATTTGAAGATGTTATTATAACCTCTTTCCGTCTTGTTAGTGTTGCTATTAGAGATAGATTTGTTAGCAAGTTTCTATTATTTGCATTGGTTGTTAGTGCCTCCATCAATATCTATTTATTGAATGCAGCCAAAATATATACTTGGTATACGGCTGAGGAAATTAAGAAGAAAAAGGACAAGAAACTCAATTCACTAATCCCTGTCACTAAGTCTACCAGCGCCAAAAAGAAACAAGATAAGAGAAAGCAAACCAAAAAGAAGAGTGCATCATCTGCACCAGTCCCAATTGTTTCCGAAAAACCACCTATCATTGGAACACATTCATCTGACGATGAGACTACTGATAGCAGCAGTGGAAGTGATGTTCCGGAACGTCCAATTGAGGTCCTTGAGACTATCTTGAAAGAAGGCAGTGTTAAAACTTTAAGAAACAATGAGATCTCATCTTTGGTCACCCATGGCAAGATTCCATTATATGCATTAGAGAAACAATTAGGTGATACCACTCGGGCTGTCCTTATCCGTCGTAAGGCTTTAGCAATAATGGCTGATGCTCCGGTGTTAAACACAGATCGTTTACCTTACGAGCATTATGATTATGATCGTGTTTTTGGTGCCTGCTGTGAAAATGTCATCGGTTATATGCCAATCCCTGTTGGTGTTATCGGTCCATTAATTATTGATGGTGTATCTTATCATATTCCAATGGCAACTACTGAAGGTTGTTTAGTTGCATCTGCTATGCGTGGTTGTAAGGCTATCAACGCTGGTGGTGGTGTTACCACTGTGTTGACAAAAGATGGTATGACTAGAGGTCCTTGTGTCCGTTTCCCTAGTTTAGCAAGATCTGGTGCATGTAAAATTTGGTTAGATTCCGAAGAAGGTCAAAACGTGTTAAAGAAGGCATTCAATTCAACTTCACGATTCGCACGTTTACAACATGTTCAAACTGCTTTGGCTGGTGACTTGTTATTTATCCGTTTCAGAACTACTACTGGTGATGCTATGGGTATGAATATGATTTCCAAGGGTGTTGAATTTTCTTTAAATCAAATGGTAGAAGAATTTGGTTGGGACGATATGGAAATCGTTTCTGTTTCAGGTAACTATTGTATGGATAAGAAACCTGGTGCTATTAATTGGATTGAAGGTCGTGGTAAGAGTGTCGTTGCAGAATCTGTTATTCCAGGAGATGTTGTAAGAAAAGTCTTAAAAAGTGATGTATCGGCGTTAGTTGAACTAAATATTTCCAAGAATCTTGTTGGGTCAGCTATGGCAGGTTCTGTAGGTGGTTTCAACGCACATGCTGCCAATTTAGTGACGGCAGTCTATATTGCACTGGGTCAAGATCCTGCTCAAAATGTTGAAAGTTCCAACTGTATTACATTAATGAATGAAGTTGATGGTAATCTAAAAATATCAGTTACAATGCCTTCCATTGAAGTTGGTACAATTGGTGGTGGTACAATCTTGGAGCCTCAAGGCGCTATGCTTAACATGCTAGGTGTACGTGGTCCACATCCAACCGAACCGGGTGCTAACGCTCGTCAATTAGCAAGAATTGTTGCAAGTGCTGTCATGACTGGTGAACTATCCTTGTGTTCAGCATTGGCTGCAGGTCACTTAGTCCAAAGTCATATGCAACATAACCGTGCACCTAAACCTATTGCTAACACAACAGCTCATGCTCCCAGTATTCCAGACACTACCGCCTTGAACCCTGCAGATTTAGAACGTTTAAAAGACGGTGCAAAGACATGTCTTAAGTGAACTGCAATAAACTGTTGACTTAAATTTATTTACTCGTACCTCGGGGAAGAAACACAAAATATCTGTACATTATTAATGGGAACCTTTCTAAATGAATGAAGCTCTAATCAAATTTAATTATTAGAATCTTTCGTGAACTTGTATTATCTATGTAATAAAGAAAGTACTTATAGTTATCTTATATAATCCAATTCGATATTTAATAGGCATTTTATTTTTCGTTCCGCAGGAAATTTAAATAGACCCTTCCTTCCCTTTTGGTACATTTTGTCGGTTGACTTCAAGAATTGAAGTTCATGCTGAAAAATTTAATGAAGATGGGGACCTACATGATTAAAAAAATTGGACTTACACACAAAAGAGAAATCCAAAAGAAGAAGCGCCAGTAAGGCAAATAGCTTTTATTATTTATAGGTGCACTGCTTCTACTTTAAACCTGACTGTTTCCCCTTTCATTTTCTATTTTGTGGTCTCTAAAGTGCTACTTAAGTAATATAAGTTACTATTTACTATTAGTCATCTTTCGATAAGCCTAGGTAGGCTACTTTAAACAAATCCACAAGAAGATGAATATCCAAGAGGGCCTCAGTCCATTGACCTCTGTGGAAAACTCAAAAGATGACGTTAGTAGGGCTTCAGAACAATCTCCGGATGTAAATTCTCCCCAAAATAACACCGAAGAATACATTGTTAACGACAAAACGGTTATTAAAGGTGTTAACTCAAATGATACAAGACTGTTTTTACCAGTCAAACTGGAGACCACTACTAATGGGAAGACGAAACGTAACACTTTTGCATGTACTAGTTGTCATTCTCTAAAACAAAAATGTGTCCCATCAGATGTTGATGATATTTATCGAAATCCCTGTGTCAGATGTAAAAGAAATGATAAAATATGTGTATTTGATCTGTCAAAAAGGACCAGAAAACGCAAGAGACTACCTGGTGGTGTTTTAAAGGCCAGAGATGAACTTCTAACCGGATCTAGGGGCACATTAGAACGTTATGGTAATCCTCAGACAATTTTACCGGGAATACAACAAAGCCTTTCAGATTTATGGTCTGCAATCTCTCAAACAAATAGTGAAAATCGCAAGAGATCTAACTATCTGTCTGTCAATGGAGTTCCAAACATGTCAGGGAATTACCCAGTACCTGCTATCGTTGACACAATGCGCATTCGTGAAGATCCATCTGGAGGTTCGCCTCATCAAAAATCAAAAAATACTAATCCTAAGCATAGATCAGGTACAAACAGAGGCAGTCATTTATCTCATGCATTCAAGAAACAACTCCAACTACTTTTATCGCGTCAAAAGGATAAATTAAAAGTAATTGGCAGCAAAATGGAACATTGGTCTAATGAATGGAACGATTTAGTACAAAAGAGCATGTTTTTACCAACTATTTCGGATCCCGTCTCTATTGGGATTATTTCATCTGAAGAAGCAACATATAGGTTAAAGATTTATAAAGAGGAAATAAATTTCTTTTCTAAACTTGCATTGGTTAAAGTACCAGACGCTATTACCGTCGATGAACTAAAAGCTGAAAGGCCCATATTTTTTTCTGTAGTTATGTCGTGTACATCAGTATTAATTTCACCAGAGCACACCACAAGGGATACAATAATGCGGCTCGATAGCTTCGTTTTCAACCTGTTAATAAATCAAATAATGAAAGCAAATAACAAATCGGTAGAACTTATAGAATCATTGCTCATTTTGTGCACATGGTACAATTTTTTCGAATGGTCAAGTAGGACGCGATTCCATATTTTAAATTATGTTTGTTCATATTTAACAAGAGATCTGGGTCCGAATTATTTCCATCGCTCATTTGGTATTGTATCTGAAGAGCAAATCAGTAAATTCAAGACACCCCTGGAGACGTATAAAAATGGATATAGATTAATTTTACTAGTTCATGCCTGCGCATTAAACATTTCTATATTTGTCAGACAATCTATTCAATCTAAATGGAGTAAATTATCAGAACAAGCCTGTCATGAAGTATTACACAATAGTGATCCAGATGATACCTATACTGAAGAAGAAAATAAGGTCTTAGTAATTTTTGCAAGACTAAATCATGTACTAGAGAAAATACATATCCATCTACATGAGATTCACGAAAGTACCTTTGCCTTCACTGATATAGATTTAATACACCAATTTCAAGAAAAGTTAAGACAAAGTTTACTTAAGGACTTACATGAACTATTTTTGGATATACCGCCTGATAGACCGCGTTTATTGGCCTATTATTATTCAATCGAGGCATATGTTTATCAACACAAAATTGAAAAGTATATTTGCCAGGCCTCAAAAGCACCAAATGAAAAAATCGAATTACCAGAAGATATACTTGATAGTTTTATTAAGTGCTACGTTTGCTGTACATCTTCATTAAAACAATTTTTAACACTTCCAACAAAACTAGTTGCGTCGTTACCTCTGTTCCACACATCAAGGATTATTTATTGTCTTGGTATGCTGTTGTTAAAATTACGATACGCTGTGGTAGCATTGAGGTCTTTCCACGATTTGATGCCTCAAACAGATGAATGCATTCAGTTGGTAATTAAAGTTGGCCATAGTTTAGAAGAGGCTTCACAAATGTATCCGTTTAATAATTTTCTTTATAAATTTCAATACGTGGTGGCATTATTTTGCCAAACATACGCAACACGGGTGATTAACATTGCAGAATCCAACTTAAGTGACGAAACAGAACCATTGAATCCAAATATTTTTGAGTTGCACAAACCAACTAGCACTGGTACTGTTGATCTTTGCCAATTGGCCAATTCGCAAGGAGCGCTACCACAAGATTCCTCCAGTCTACCCGCTTCAGATATCCTTGACGCACAGCAATTCAATCAGAGTAAGAATAATGCATTTCAAAAAGACAAAAGAGAATTGAATATAGATGCGCTTAATCAACCGCTATCTAGATCTGTGTATCCATTACAAAATATTTCTCAAGAAAGATCTCCCAAAAGGTCATCCCCATCATCAACATCGTCTCTGGATAATATCAATGAGTACTTAGCCGATATAGATTCACTAGCCTGGGGTATCAACAACTTAAACGATGAATTTTGGACGGACTTCTTTGTTACAGACAATTAACCCAAATAATATCATATACTATGAGACCCTTTACGAAAATAACATATCTAATGAATGTATAAATTATATTATTAATATTATAGTGTGATATATATAAATGCAACTTACTTGACTGTGGTTATTGGGATACCATTGGACCTAAGAATGATTCCAGTGCTGTAGTGAAGTTTCTATTGGTAATCTTTCTTGTACCTTGACCTCTAGTCTCATCCACAGTTTCAGAGAAATCATAATGCGATAACATGTTGTTCGAAACATATTTAACATAAATGTGGCTGTAAATATATTGTAGTATTTGTCCATACGAATGTTGTTTAAAATCAGTCAATAAGATAAACCAAAGTCCAGAAGCTGTGTAAAATGTATGCGCACGGTAATTCCCTGTAGAAATACACCTAATATCATTGTTCTTAGCTGTTCTTGATAGCTTCTCAGATATTGTCTTCAGAGAAAACACCATCCCATATAGTAATTTGGCGGTTTCTTCATTTTGTTTGGAATTCATAGTTCCACTGGCACTATTAGAAACCAGCGTCCATTCTCTATTAAATATACAATTACAGTGTCTATCAAAAATCCAAAATGAATAAATCCCCATCTATATCTCTGACCAATTGTGCTTTGCCTAATCTTTTTGAGTTGTGTCCACAACTCAAGTGTTTTAACGTCTTACATTTCTTGTATCATTTTTAGTTTCAAGTAATTTTTAAAAAAATAGTGTCATATGAAAATCGTTAAATTATATAATCTCTAGTATAAACAGCATATTTCAATCAAAAGCTTAACAAATCAATCTCTTCATCTACTTTTTTTGGTGGTTGACTACCCACAGTTTGTGAGCTTGTTATGTTCTTCGCAGGTGTCTGTTCTGAAGGAACAGGTGTTGTGACGGTGGATGCTGTGAAATCACCAAAGAGATCTTCATTATCATTGTGTATCTTTTGTTGAGACTTTGATGGAGTGAACGTAGTAGATTTGTCCTGTTTTGCTGTAGAGAAAAGAGAACTAAATGGGTCACTGCTCTTTGTAGAAGCTGACATGGCGATTGCCGGTGTCACTGATGGCTGAGAATAACTGGTTGTGGTGGTAGCTGCGTTGCTACTCAAGGATGATAACAACAGATCATTCGAAATATCAGGTTGGGATGATTGTGTAGTAGACACTGGAACTGCACTTTGAAATTCAGCAAATTCATCGTCGTCATCGTCGGCGCTCAATAAATTTTGGGATGCTGACTTTGGAGCGGTGTCATTCAGGGTAAAAATATCGTTCGACTCTTGATATACCCCAGCATCACTGCTACTTCCAAGGTTAGTGGTGCTATTTCCATCATATCTGTTGCTATTAATGCTGGTGGAACTTCCTGCGTTGTCCTTAAATCCTCCATCGTAATTCTGTTCATAGTCATTATCACTATCATCAAAATCTGCACTAACACTTACACCGTGTTGAGCGGAACTATTGAAACCTGCTCTTGTGTTCATATAAGACCCTGCACTGCCGCCTGCCATGGCTGTACCACCTGCCATACCATGGTACTTTTTAGAAGTCTCCCTTGCCTTCTTCCTTTCTGCTCTAATTCTGTCATCATCTGCCAATAGCTCGACAATGCTTGATGCCTTGTTTCTCACATTGACACCTTGGTCTCTACCTTGTGAGTCAATGTAGTGGAAAGATTCTAACATCTTGATCAAACTCACACTGGATCTTACTTCATCGATGAACCTTTCGGCACCGTGCTTAATTAAGTAATCCAAAAGTTGCAACGATTTATAAATCTGTCTCCACTCACTGCCAGCCTTTTCTGTGAATCTCCTGAAAATCATGCCTAGAATCTCTTCCCTTTCACGAATGTTATACGTGCCTTGGGCGATTTGTTCCATTAGACTCGAAGATGCACCCCATGGCTCATTATTCGTAGCTTCCCTCACTTTCCCTTCAATATCGGTGTAATTAAACACCATATTCTGGGCCTTCCGGAAATATTTCTTGGCATCATAAATGGTCAAGTTACTTAATTTATCTTCCAAACTCATCTTTTCCTGAAAGTTGTTGGTTTGAAGTTTTTTCTTCACAATAGGCTACACACCGGTTTTTATAACTATATGTGTATATAAATATCCTTACACACCTCTTGCAATCCAACCTTACTGTTCCAAACACACCAATATGGAGTCTCCTTGAACACCACAATGCATGGATAGTAGGCTGTTCGAACTTCATTAATCTTTATTGATTTTCCTGTTACTTGGCTACAATTTTACATACAGAATACTCACGTGTGCCCTATATCTATATATACATACATACATATACAATACACACACAGACGGAAATCTACCAAGTCATACTTACAAGTGATTACAATCAGAGCTCACCGGCGTCCTCAACCGCAATTTGGGCGGAGGGTTGGCCGGAGGGAGTTCCGTATTCCTCTAACTTCTTGACGACATCCATCCCCTTGACGACTTTGCCAAAGACGACATGGTGGCCGTCCAGCCATGGGCATGGGACCGTGGTGATGAAGAACTGAGACCCATTCGTGTTTGGGCCGGCATTCGCCATCGACAGCAAACCAGGACCGTCGTGTTTCAATTGGAAGTTCTCGTCAGCAAATCTTTGACCGTAAATAGATTTACCTCCCATACCGTTCATCAAATCGGTGTCACCACCTTGGATCATGAACGAGGGAATGATACGATGGAATGGCACACTCTTGTACCCCCAACCCTTCTCACCGGTACACAACGCTCTGAAGTTTTCAGCAGTCTTTGGAACTACTTCATCGAACAGTTCAAATTCGATACGTCCAATCTTGGTGCCGTTAACACTTGGGTCCATGAACACCTTCTTTCCAAAAGCCAGTCTGCTCGTGGAAAATAAACGCAACCCTGATCTCTTAAACATCTTGCCCAATACGCTCTTCGGTTTCCGATCAATCGTCTTGAAGGAGTAGTTAGTTAGTTGATTGTCCTTCAGAATTTTTTTGACTTTGCGTCTGAATCAGTCATTGAAAGAATAATATGTGTCACACGTGTCAATTAAGCCCACAACACTAGACAACTGCATCGGATGCTGACTTCTTTTTGGGGGATGGCTGCTCTTGGGCATCCATCAACGGTCTTTTGTTGGTATTTATGCTGGTTTCTAAAGCCTTAACGACTCTTTTGTCACCAGTGACACCGTTGACAGGACGGAAATACGGTTGACAACGCCAATATGGCACAGTTCGGTAGGATCCACCCCATAGCTCCTCCGGCCCAATGACTATCTGATCCTTCTCTTCAATCTTCGGGTCTTCGAATATCTTTTGCACAATGGTCTCCACGGGCTGGATGATATTTTTTTCCCACTCCTCGATGGTCGTCTTCGAATTGACCATGGCCAAGCTCGACCTAATATCTGTATGATGAGGTAAAAACGGTCTTAGTATCTTGAAACAGTGTGACTTCATAGCTGTCTTGGAGGCTTTAGAGTCAGAGCATTCATTTTGAACGATGTTGAAATACTCTCTGAGCAACTTGTCGACTCTGGGGAACTGTGTCTCCTTCCCATCTTCATTGAAAATCCCAGGATTATACAGGTTACCTTCTGCACTCATTATTCCGTCACACCCAATGTATCTCTGACATCTTTCTATATCATCTGGATACAGTATATTACCATTTGCGAAAAATACGAGGTCCTGTGGCAGATTCTCTCGCAAGTACTTAATGATCTCCCAATCAGCTAGTCCAGTAATTTGACCCTTTTGCTCTCTCAGTCTGCCATGCACTGTAAGAAATTGTGCTCCTGCATCGAGAATCATCTTAGCATAATCCAAGGTCTTTTCTTTATCCGGGAACACTCTTATTTTAGCAGTAACCGGGACTTTCAAATTTTCATTCAGGGTCTTAATAATGTCATGGATCAAATTCCATTCTTCCATTAAAAATGATCCGTAGTGTCCCTTCTTGGCAATACCTTGAGGACACCCCAGATTTAAATCCACGGCGTCACATTTATCTTGGATGTATTTGGCCGCTTCTAGTACATATTTGGGATCATTCCCGCAAAATTGAACCACTAATGGTCTATCAAACTTCGGATTCCCGTCTAAATCACTCCACATGTCTCTTCTATATTTCTCCGATGTGGCAAACAATTTGGCATGAAACATAGGTGTGTAAGCTAAGGTGGCTCCATAGTTGCGGGAAAGAACTCTCCACGCCAATTCTGATTGATCTACCATTGGCGCTACTATCTTACCTGGAGATCCCAACTTCTGAAAAAGTTCTCGACCTGTTAACTTTGTTAGATTCATAGAATTGTTTGTAGTCATATTCTTATTTCGTTATATGATCTTTTTGTGCTTGCTAGCTATTATAACAGAGTGCGAGAGTTCATTCACTATTATTTGTCAGCTCATCACCAGTGATGATGACTTTAGTTTTCATCAAAAAAATAGAAGAAAAATTTTTAGAACACATAGACGCTTAATATAGATGATAAGACCCATTCTAGAAAAAAAGGTTAACGATTAACTAGTAAACAGATAGCACCATATACATGAATATATATATATATATATATCAATAGCAACGATATTTAAAGGACCGTTCTTTTTTCCATATGAATTGCCCTAGTTTGTAGAGCTAAGGCAAATAATAATGCAATAGGCCAAATAGGTTCATCACCAAGAATTCTGACACCAAAGTACAATGATCTTGACGATAACCTGGCTTTTATAATGGTATTCAATACTTCTTCAACTGTAGAATATGATTGCATGACGTTTTCTACTAAATTTTCATTTAATTCTTCTTCAACATCAAAATCACCACCCTTTTGATAACGTAGAAATTGCAAATATGATTGAGTTCGATATCCATTGGCCTTTAAATAGGTCTCTATCTTTTTCAAGGTTTGAAATATCTTCAACCACAGCATTTTATCATGAGTAGTAAATGTCAACGATCTTCCATTTAATTGATCATCCTTTGCTTTGTCTTCTAAGAATCTCATGTATTCGGAAATGACTAAAATCGAGGTGAATATGCATGTTATTGAGAAAATTGGCATTTTAATACATGAATCAGTATTTGTATTCGTCGAAGATATCGTTACTGATAAATGCCAAAAATTGACTATGTCTAATGAGTGGTAGGCTGCTTCTCTTAAAGATTCAATATCTTGACTAATCTCTTTCATGGATATATCCATACCATCCCAATTCTGCCGCCAAATGTGCTTCATTACAGGCATTATATGAACAGATCTCCTAATCTTAACAAATATATATAATGGAATAATCATTTTCAATAAGGGATTTTCATTAATTAATTGAATATTGGTATTTTCGGTGAACAAAATTCCACCATTCTTGACGTATAATGAATCCCAGTGCTTCAACATTGAATTAATAATTGGTATGGAATTCATTTTCCATCTCAAAGTGTTCATGGAAACGTCGTTCGTATTATCAAAATTTAAGTTTTTCCTTTCAATAAATAGTTTTTCATGAATCGATATCAATAAGGATAATAATGTTTGGTATGAGACTTTAGTATTTTCATAAATATATTGGCTTCCATTTGATAAATACATCAAACAGGGGCCATATACAGCTTCACCGTTAGACAATTCAATCAATGAAAATTTCGAATCCAACACAATATTATACTTCGTCAATAATTTTACCCATTCCATTGAGTTTTCAGCCAAGAATAAGTCATTATGATAACATGGCACGCCGCATTTTAGATCAATTGAATGGAAGCAATATTCCATTCCTACAAATGAGGTAAACAGATTGGAAATAACCAAAATTGTATGACAGGTTCTGATTCTAGTTTGTGCTTCAATGAAATATTGGAAATCCTTCTCTATTTGCTCTGGAGAATTAAATTGTGCTCTGAATTTAGCTAATAATATTGGATTATCTTGATATTCCAAGACATGATCACTTTCGATTGGTGGTTTGTGAAATAATTCGTAAGGCAAATTAATATTGGTCTTTTGTATTAGATGAATTAAAATCATCAACTGAGCATCCATGCTTTTTGCTACAGTTAAATCATTTGTAAATATATCAATAAAGGTTAGTAAAGTTAAAGTCTGAATGACCCATATAGGGGTACTTTCATGACAATCTTTTGTACGTTCTAGTATCAATCTGATTTGTCTTTTGCTTATGGTTGATAATAGTATAGCATGGTTTGAATGGAAGCCATATAATGCACCAATCATTGCGACAGATAATAATAACGGATAATTATTCTCATTGGAGGACTTTAAAGAATGTATACTTACAAACGGGAAATAAATGTTAAAGGATTTGTAATATAATTGAATGTAATTATTCAATTGCTTTAAAGTGGGGAAAAATTGCGATGACAAATTATTTTCAGCAATGATAGTACTTCGAAGTTTTGGAGTAAAAATTGGAAAGAGTTCATTTTTAATGCTGGCACTCTCATTCAATAAATGGGCTGAGGTAGTTGAAAACGGTGTACCAACTAGATTGGAAGACAACGATGGTGTAGCTGTGGTTGTCGGAACAGTCACATCTTCCATAGACTTCTTAAACATATCAAGTTGTCTTGAAGTGAATGCATTAGAGACATATTTTTCCAAAATTGCATTTTCATTACTCAACAGGCTTGAATTCAATAGTCCAGAATCTGTTTCATGAGATGAGGTGGGGAGTTTATTACTATGGCTAGATAAAGTAGTTTCGAAATCCGTTGAAGAATATGGATGTGATGAATTAGCAAAACCAATATCGTTAAACTCATTTGCATTGAAGTTAAATCCATGTTCAGCATCTTGAGTAAATTTTGATAACCATTCATCATTTGATGGAGTTGTAATTTCAACCTTTCTAGAGGATGGTGAAATGTTTGTAGGAATATTATTACTCTTTAATATAGGAACTTCGAATTTAGTTGTGTTGTTCTCTTTAGTTGCAGCCGTGGAAGGATTGTTCTTATAAGTAAAATAATCTAAATCTAAGATCGAACTATTAGTCATATCGTTCGATTTGTAAGGTAGATTGGAATAGCCGCCAGATCCCCCTAGTGAAGAACTCATGGTAATAAAATTGGCAATTAAGGAATTTTGATCCTTACCCTTTGTTAATTCTTCGTGATTTAAGGAGGACGACGTGTAATTTATTGCGTTGTCAATGTTGTTGACATTGTTAACGTTACTATTATTAGTATTAGTATTAGTATTAGTATTAGTATTATGGTTGGTGCTGTCATTAAATAATTCGTTTATGAAGGTAAATGAGTTTTTCATTAAATTGTCAATGTTGTTGTCCGTGCCGATAGTGTCTACTTCGTAATTTTCATTATTATCGTCCAAACTGAAAGCTGAAGGCTTTTCAATCATGTCCATTACACCTGACTCGATGGCATTGGCGATTAAGTCCTTAGCAGACAATTGTGGAGTAGAGAACCCAACTTGATGTGGAGCGTTTTGGAAAGTTTCCAAATCCGAGTTTAAGTTTGCACTTTCAGATACGGAATGATCAGGAATATAGGTGAATGCAGATGACGCTGAGAATGAAGCGTGTCTTTTCTTTTTAACGCATTTATTTTCATTTTTCAGCTTGATGGCCTCTGCCTTCTTGGCAGCTCTTTTCAATTGAGCATTAGTCTGGGCCAGTGGATTAGTCGGAGTGGGCAAAATGGACTCTTTGTTACCGTTGACTTTAATAATGTTTTTGGAAACATCATTTTCAGACTGGTTATTCGTGGCACTATCGTTGCTCGTAGTGCTAGAAAGAGATTCACGCTTGTTTACCAACGTGGCATGCAGTTTATGCTGGTGTCTCAATACCAGATCTCTTCTGGCAAAACATCTGCCACAAAACAAACAAAGAAAGGGCTTTTCATTGGTGTGGGCTCTTTTATGTCTTTTCAGATGTTCCTGTCTCACGAAACCTCTCGTACAAATGGAACACAGATACGGTCTCGGCTTGTCCGTCTTTATAATCTGAGACTTCTTGGGTATCGGAAGCGACAGAACCGTTCCCTTGGTGTCCGCAGTGGTATCCTTTAAATTCAGTCTAGCTTCTAAATTTGGCAAATGTTTATCACTCAACGTCATTCTGAATAGCAAATAAAGAGAAAGAGAGAAAGAAAAGAAAGACGAAGTGACTATCGAAAGGGCGGTGTGTATGCTCCAACAGTAATAGTTCAACACTATAATACGACGATATGCAATAGGTTCCAGATATCTTTCGGGTCCTGTTGTTCTCAATTTTGCATTATTACCGCCACTGCACACGAGTTCGCCGGTCTGGTGTACAAAAGAGTGAGTTCAAAAGAGTGACTAAGAGAAATCCACACGAAATAACGATATAATAAAAAAAGAAATAGCAGTGACAGTAGCCAGGTCGAGATCGATCTCTTCAGGAGTAGGAGAAGCTGTTGGATCCGACTGCAACAGATCGAACAAACAATTCCAGGCTTAAAAGTCATCGACTTCAATATACTTTTTCTGCCTCGAGATGTTTTCACAATTTTTTTTCCTGTTATTGTGTCCATGACAATACGAGAGAAAAACATGGAAGAAGACACATTGATGCTGTCACCCGGCCGGGCGGCCCGGCCGGGTGACAGTGATGACATGCGGCGCTAACAAAAGATGTACCAGCTTAGTGGAAACGAGCTAAGACGTCGCCAGTCCACCTCACAATGGGGCCGTCTGCGAGCTGATAACAATGTGCATCCAGACAGGACCGCACAACCTTGGAATATGTGTGAACGATGCATGTGCTCTCCGACGTCACCCTCGATATTTTGTGCACGTGTGTTTCACGCCATATTCACGTGCGTTGGTTTTGGGCCAATCACGTTCAAATAATTATGTCTGTGTCACCTGATCGCTGCTTCTGCAGGTTGTCCTTTCCCACAGTGAGAGAAAGAGAGAGTTCATACAATAATAATAGGGAAACTCCTCGAGAAGCTCATTTTATAAAACACACTCTCACCGAATGGTGCTAGCACAGGACTGTCTATCGCCCTCAGATCTTTGATTGTTACTTCATTCATCGCCACAAGGACAGTTTTACACAATGTTGAAAGTCTTCCCTACACCAGTTTTCAAGCACTATTGGCCTTTCTTCGCCAGTGGTGCGTTCATATACTATTCCATGAGCAATATAGCCGTCAAAGCTTCCAACACCGAGGAATTCATCAATGATCCCAGAAACCCAAGATTCTTAAGGGGCGAGAAGGTGGTGGATTTGGAAGAGAAGAACTAAACCGGTCCGTCCTCTGCGAAGTGGCCAAAATAACACTCGTGTGAAAAGTTGGTCTTGATACTTTTGTGCATATAATATATATATATATCACAGGTCCTTTATGTATATACAAAGTATAGCTATATATATTCTATCTCATTATTTTTATTTTCCCAGATTTTTAAATAGTTTTTGTTCCTTTCTAACCGGCCAGGCAGCGCCCTTTACACAATCGTCTTGTCTATGGCTTCTTGAATTAGTCTTGCTATTTCATTTTTGTCTTCTAAACCTACATGGAAGCGCAGCAGGGTCGTGTCGTTGTTATCGTTGCCAGATAACAGATTGTACGGACATACTAGTGTGCTGTTTGTCAAAAGCGACGGACCCTTCAATAATTTCAAATTATTGTAGAATTTCTCAGCGATGGCGACGTTGTTTCCGAACGTCACGTTAAAGATGTTCCCATATCCACCGTTTTTGGGACACTTCACTAATTCGTAGTTGCTCTTAATCGACTTCGTCGTCTCGTCATCCTGGATTAAAGGTCTGGGGTAATACAGTCTTTGGAATATCTTGCCCAAGTTGGGCAGTATAACATTATCTAGAATATACTCTGTGTTCTCATTTAAAATCGCATTTCGTGATACAAAATCTCTAGAGTGCCGCTCTAGTAGGATCAAATCCTCACTCCATAATAGGTCTTCGAAAATCTCGTCCTCATTATCCGATAGCTTAGTCTTGATGAAATCATAAATCATGCTCTGTGGATTCAATATCATGCATCCACTTAGTATGTCAGAGTCGCCACTAAATGTACTTGTTATTGACGAACACACAATGTCACAGTACTGTAAAACGTCGATATTGATAAAGCCTCCAATAGTCTCGTCCAATACAATGTAAAAGCCGTACAGTTCTGATAACTTTTTCAATTCGATCAGATTCCCCAACAATAAGTAATTATGGGATGGCACCTCTAAAAACACAGCCAATATTTGTTCCCCAGAATGCAATATCTTCTTCAAGTCATTCATAGCCTGTAATTCGTCAGATAAAATGTGTGTATGATTGAAATTTGATAAGACACCCAAAGTGTCTGGGGTCAATTCCCCAAACGCCACGGTTTTTTTATAGGGCAATCCATACCCAATAACATCCTGGGTGTTGGAATTGGACATGTTGTTGGTGTTTGTGCCCGATCTTAGTCTTTTCACTCTTCGGGAATCTAATTGTAATAACAATCGATGCGCTGTGAACAACGACGCCATGCCACTGGGAAATAACAGCACGTCGTCTAGGCGCACTTGGTTATGTCTCGTGTCTAACCCGTTACTGCCATCTACTGGTGGTGTTACAGCTAAGTGTGCTAGTGATCCCGATCGGCTTGGCTGTTCGTGAGAAGCGGATTCATTGCCGGAGCTTATTTGTATTGGTTCTGGTGGAATTATCGAGCGCAGTGAGGTCTCATCTCTGCTGTTGACAAAGTTGGCACCGTTGCTCGTACTGGTATTTGTCGCTTGGCCGTTTGCGTAGAGCAGCGGGTTGTTCATTGCGTTGTTGTCATTGGAAAAGAGTCCCAAGGAATCCGTGTCGAGGAAATTAGGCTCTCTGTTACCATAGTCCGAGCCCTCTATGAGGTCGTTATGGGTTTCACAATCGGCCACCTTTGTGATAATTCTTTTTTTGATCAGTAGTTTGGCATAATCTACATGCTGGAAATTCAAGTTCTTCCCGAAGCGCGACTCGATGAACTCTTCCTCGTCGTCCCAACTCTTGGCTGCTGTTGTGGACGACCTCTCGACTATGAACAGCTCGTTCAGGATGTATTCAGCCAGTCTCGTGGATATGATCTCGCCGCTGAACTGCCAATACTGTCTCAACAAATAATACTCGCTCTCCGGGACGAACACCACGGCGACTTTGCGTTCGCGCTTCCACATCATTTCCCGAGGGTTCATGGGCTTGCTCGTCGATAGCTGCAGGATCCGGACCTTGGGTCTGTTGGACGACTTCATCCGGATGTACTCTCTGCACCGCTTGGCCACGGCATACGACGGGAAGCACAGGCAGGTCTCCCCGTCGATGGCGTATTTGTCGGTGAGCACGTCGCACAGCCGCTGCACGGGCCTCAGGATCTGGAACCGGGGGTATCCGCATTGGAACAGGTCGGTTTCGATGCCGGCCTGTCTGCCACCGTGCAGTTGACTCACGGCGTTTCTTTTTGACAACATGATTTGGGTCGAATATTGCACTGCCGCCTCCCACGTAGGCAGGTTAGTTGAGATGCAATGGACAGAGTTCGGAGGCAATGCCGACATGCTGGCTCTGTGTGTGTGGAGAAGCACTGTGGAATTGATTACGACGGACCCGTCTGGTGTGAATTGCTGACGGGCAGGGGGGAGGGGACGATGTTGCCTTCCTTGTAAGCAATAATGCACGTTCTTGTTCTGTTCTGTTCTCAACCCGGAGGACGGACGCCAGAACTCTCTGTCAGACACGCCGTGTATGTATGTACCTATGTCGGTATCCGTGCGATGGTGGGTTGGTACGTCTGCTCGTGGGACCGCTTCGAGGAGGTCCTGTCTCTCGAGCTGTTCCTCCCTCCCAAAATACGATCCTCCTCTGAACTTTCCGCTTAGTCTTCCGGGAAAAAAATCTTTCATCGCTGGCTGATACGACTCGCCCATCCATCTGCCGTACCCGCTACAAAAACAAAAAACGGCGAAACTCGCGCAGGTCCGGGTAACAGCCGTATTCCCGCCACGTGTTCCGCACGTGTGCTGTGGCACGTGGATGTTTCGGGAAAAAGAAAAGAAAAGAGCAGAGAGGTTGGGCTGGGTGGAAAAATGGAAATCGTAGAAAGTAGGATAAAAGAGCACAGCGTGAAAAAGGTCAATGCAAAAAGAGGATTTGTCAGTCTGCTGTCATGTTCGATGACAGCAATCAGAAACACAAACAGTGGGCCGAACTATCGAAGCCGCTAAGTATAGATTTCAGTTAGACACACAGGTGGGAACTCTGTCACAACTCAGAGCCTTGATACTGTGTCCGCTTTTTTTCTCATCGTCCCCTTTTCCTGCTCCCCAGTGTTAGGTGTGTTCCGTAAAGATGATGTTGGATGCGCTTTCTGTCGCCGGTCGACAAAACTACGTCTTCCGTAACTGGGCCGGGATCTACTCGTGCAAGCCAGAATGGTACTTCCAGCCCACGTCCATCGACGAGGTCGTGGACGTGGTCAACTTGGCCAGGTCGAACCACAAGACGATCGTCACGGTGGGATCCGGACACTCGCCGAGCGACATGTGTGTGACCAGCGGGTGGCTCGTCAATCTGGACAAATTGAGCCAGATCCAGGAGTTCCAGGAGTTCCACGATGGGCACTACGCGGACATCACCGTGGGCGCCGGTATCAGACTGTATCAGATTAACGAGTACTTGGCTACCAAGGGCTATGCCATCCAGTCGCTGGGCTCGATCTCGGAACAGAGTGTCGGTGGGGTCATCTCCACGGGCACGCACGGGTCGTCTCCGTACCACGGCTTGATCTCGTCGCAGATCGTCAATCTAACCATTGTGAACGGCAAGGGCGAGGTGCTGTTCTTAGATTCCAGCAGAAACGTCGATGTCTTCCAGGCCGCATTATTATCCCTGGGGAAGATCGGAATCATCGTGTCAGCCACACTTCGTGTCGTCCCGGCGTTCAACATCAAATCCACCCAAGAAGTGGTGAATTTGGAAACGATACTTGATAAATGGGACACTATTTGGACATCTTCGGAATTCATTAGGATTTGGTGGTATCCCTACACCAAGAAATGTATATTGTGGAGGGGCCAAAAGACTCAAGAGTCAAAGACTCTGGCCAGAACTTCTTGGTGGGGGTCCACTCTCGGAAGATTTTTCTACGAGGCCTTGTTATGGGTTTCCGCCAAAATTTATCCACCTTTGACTCCATATGTCGAGAGATTTGTGTTCACGAGACAATACGGGTTAATTGAAACTTTGGGTCATGGTGATGAGGCAATTACTACTTCTGTGGAGGGTCTAAACATGGATTGTTTATTCTCTCAATTTGTTGACGAATGGGCTTGCCCATTAGACAATGGCATTGAGGTCCTAAGATCTCTAGATCATTCTATCGCACAAGCTGCCCAGAACAATGAATTTTACGTCCACACACCCGTCGAAGTACGTTGTTCCAATACTACTCTACCCAACGTTCCGCAACAAGATCTTGGTGAAAGAACCACCACCAGCCCCGGTCCAGTTTATGGTAACATTTTACGTCCTTATTTGGACAATACGCCAAAATCTTGTAGACATGTCCCATTACAAGATGTCACAAACAGTCAATTGACACTGTATATTAATGCTACAATCTATAGACCGTTCGGTTATAACACCCCAATCAATAAATGGTTCACGTTATTTGAAGAAACAATGGCTGCCGCCGGTGGTAAGCCCCATTGGGCTAAGAACTTCTTAGGTTCTGTTCTTTTGGCTAACGGACCAATTAAGAATGAAAACGAATATCAAGATTTTGAAATGAAGGGAATGGCCAAGAATATTGAAAAATGGTATGCTGATGACTTGGTTAAATTCAAAGAAATTAGAAAATCACAAGACCCTCATAATATATTCGTTGCCAATAAGGAATGGTGTGTGCGTAATGGTATTGTTGGCGTAGATGAAGTAGCATGATGATCCTAAAAGTTGATTATGTGTTCTTGTTTTTATTAGTATTACTGTATTCTTCTTCAAACATTATTTATTTTTTATGTCCGACAATTATTAACTATTCGTATTATTTTTAATATAACTTTTGTTTACAATATTTATCTTAGTCCTTTTTATTATTTTTTATTATATGTATTGTTTTAGTAATATTAGTAGTGCCCCTGTGTGAGAATGTATATTATTAGCCCATTACGCTACAAGTCATTAATTTTCGTTGCAACGCTATGAAATAATCAATCCCCTTAGACCAGAAAAAAATGGAACAATCCACATGTTTCAAAAGCGGAATTAAAACAATCTTTTTCAACTGCTTAAAAATCTATAACCCCTATATAACTACATTTATTCCATAATTAACTATTTAGTTCACTGAGTGATAATGCTAATGCCAATTGCAATTCCTCATCCTCGTTAGCAACACTTTGGTCCGGTCCAAAGCCAGTAGTCGCGCTATTTTCTTGTGTTTGCATCAAATCTTCGTTCAATAAAATATCACCCAACGGTAACATTCTTCTATTCCTCCTCCTCCTCCTTCTTGAAATATCATCATCAAATGGCGAAGGTGATGGTGTGGTGATATCCAGAACAGATTGGTCGTTTGCTGCCAGTTCGTTTCTTCTAGATAACTCGTATTCATGAGCTCTCTCTGACTCCTCAATAGCCCTCCTTAACTCAGCATCGTTATCGTCATCATCAATTTGTGTATTATTACTATCATTATTTAGCGATGCACTTTCCGATTCCATTAAAGCAATCCTCAATTGTAATTCTTCATCATCCATATCCCCACCATACATTTCTATCATTCTCATAATTTCTTCTTGTTTGGCTTCTCTGAATTTCTCATCTTCATCATACATTTCCATCTGAGAATGCATAGTATCGATCCATTTGTTACTTCTAGACTTTCTTGTGGAGCCATGAGATGAACCTGATTTAATGCTCGTATCTGGTATATAATTAAAATAATGTAACACATTACCACTTGATAAAACCATCGAGCCATTGGAGATCCTTAAAAACTGGGGGAACTTATCGGTCTTAGAAATATCTTTCAGTAATTGCCCATTAGTCGCATCATACACTTGTAAATGACCGCCAAATGCACATACCAATACCAAATTAGTGATTTGGCACGTGAATACTTTTTCTTCAAACTCCAATCTAGTTTGGAACCTCAAGGACAAACCTGGAAACCTTATATTTATGACACAAACCTTGTTGGCCTGTGTTAAGACGGCCATGTAACAACCGTCATTACCAGCTAACTTTGGGTTTTGCTCTTTCAATATTGTCTGATTGTCAATAACAATATCTGAAATATGATCATCAACAAAATCAAAAGATCTGATCTTGCCGAAATCTTGAATGATTGGGTTGAAGGAAATCAAATATAGGTTTTCTGTGTTGGCCAAAATCAAACATTTGGACCCCCAGTCAATTTTCCAGAACTGAACTGCAATGGGCTGATTGTTCAATCTTGGAATGTCTATTCTTCTTATATTTTGCATTTTATCGATAACGTAAATAGTTTTATCATCTAATGCGATTGTACAATCTTTAAACAGCGCCAAAATCAATATGGGGCTTGTAGTCAGCTGCAATCTTTTCACCAACTTGGCGTCCATCCACCATATTAATTCACCGCTTTCCGACCCGCTGACACACCAGTCCGAAGTTGAATCTGTAGAAGAGGACGAAGATGCAATGGAAGTGACACAGGTCGTGTGAGAGGAGTCAAATTCTGTCACCGGCGTTAAATAAGACTTGTTGTTCAATAGTTTCCCAAACACCCTGCCATCAAACCGTCCAAACACTGCTGAGTTCATGTTAAAATCCATAGTAGAGCAGCCTTGAGGTGTTGTGCATGGAATGTAGGTCAACCTGTTTTTCACTCTCCGCGAATGCAAATGCACCAGAGTTATAATGCCATCGATGTAGCAGGCGCATCTCGGGTAGTCGAACAGGATCTGTTCTATTCGCTGTTCGATGTATCTTGAAGCGGGCGATATTACGTATTTCGTCTTTATGGTTCTGTTGTTTTGCCACTGGCTCAACATCGATCTTCTTTCGACGAACTCAGTGCTGTATTTGGTGGATTGAATTAGGGACGGGAATGAAGACGTTTTGTACTGCGAAATAAACAGGTTTTTCCACAGCTCTTCGTCGTTAATCAGCTTTCTGAAACTAAAACAGAGCGACTGCAGGATGTAGAGATCCTTTTCGTCCAGATAGCTGAAAATATTAATCAAGACTTCCGAGGGCATGTCTTGCAGGGAGGTTATGTCCTGTACCGACACTCTTTTCGCCGGAGTCATGGCCATCGCCGCGACGTCCTTAGTGTCCTCATCGTCAGTACTATTATTAAGCCGTGGTAGCTCCATCTCCTCCTCCTCTTCTTCTTCTTCTTGGTATTGCTGTGTGGTAGAGCCTGATGACGTGCCCATATGTCGCAGTGGCGTCTTCTATGTCCAGGAAAGGGAGACGGTAACACACGTCGAGTTGTCGCGATACCCTGTATTCCCAGCTACCATTGGAAGACGGATTTCTTCCTCATATAAACATGACGAAATTTCACTTCCCACGCTATGAAGCTCCCTCCGTCCCTCCCACCCAGTCTCACACTGCGGCACGTGGTTATCATGTGACGCCACGGAGAACCACCAGGGTCACCCAATCACGTGCACACACCGAACAATTTAGCCGCTGATACCCGCGCCCCCTCTCCCCTGCCCTGCTGCGGCTTCCCTGCCCAAGAGCCAGGCCCTCCCTCCCCCCGTTCTAGAGGTGGCGATGGCAGACGCTCCCGGAGCACTTGAGCTCGTCGCATTGCTCGCATAGCGATGCCCCCGCCCACCCAGCCTCTGCGCTCACTGCAACAGTGTCGTTCTCACCGTCTTGGTGCTGGCGGGCCGGGTGCTCTTTGCATCGCGCATTGCATACGGGCTGTTTACCCGGATAGCCACAAAACACTGTGCTCAGCAGCACGCACACACGCACACACGCACAGACCATTGAAACTATCGCAGCTCCAGCTGTAGATGTCCACCGCCTTGCCACAAGACTCCCTCCCAGCCTCGCAATCGCCGGCTCTGCCCTCTTATTCTGTGTCTGGCCCAACGTCCCACAACGTGATAGTCAGGAGCCGGCAGTTTCCCACTTATAACTACTAAAAATTTTTCTTCAGCAAGTGAAAAAAAAAAAGTTTTTCGGGTTTAAGGATCGTGTTTGTCGTAAAGGTATTTTGCAGAACCTGAACTGTTGAGAGATCTTTTTAACGGTCCCAATGTAAGGTAAAGTTTTCTTGTCCTCAAACGTTCGTGCTACCTCGTAGTTCGTCCTCGTCCAGGCAGAAACAGAACACGTATATATACGCACACACACACCCTCTCTCCCAGGCGATTGCACTTTTCTTTCCGGATCCTCCCTCCAGTGCACTCCCTTTAGATTGTTGTTATATACACAGACAGCGATTTCCAAGTTATTACGACCACCGCATCCCAAGTAACCAATCAATACTCTATCACAGTTACAATGACCAACGACACCAGACCCTCGAACATCGGTATCAAAGGTATCGAAATCTACATTCCTTCTCAATGTGTCAACCAAGCCGAATTGGAGAAGTACGACGGTGTTTCTCAAGGGAAATACACCATCGGGCTGGGCCAAACAAACATGTCCTTCGTCAATGACAGAGAAGACATCTACTCCATGTGTTTGACCGTCTGCTCCAAGTTGTTGCAAAACTACAACATCGATCCTAACGAGATTGGTAGGCTGGAAGTCGGTACCGAGACCTTGCTAGATAAATCCAAGTCTGTCAAATCCGTCTTGACGCAACTTTTCCCAGGTAACGGCGACTTGGAAGGTATCGACACCGTCAACGCCTGTTACGGTGGTACCAACGCCTTGTTCAACTCTATCAACTGGATCGAGTCCAGCAGTTGGGATGGACGTGACGCCATCGTGGTCTGTGGTGACATCGCCATTTACGATAAGGGTGCTGCCAGACCAACCGGTGGTGCTGGTACCGTCGCTATGTGGATCGGTCCAAACGCCCCAATCGTCTTCGACCCGGTCAGAGCCTCGTTCATGGAACACGCCTACGATTTCTACAAGCCTGACTTCCGCAGCGAGTACCCAGTCGTGGATGGTCACTTCTCATTAGCATGTTATGTCAAAGCCCTAGACAAGGTTTACGAGAGTTATCGTAGCAAAGCCGCTAAGCGCGGTGCCATCAACGCCGAGGACTTCAACGTATTGAACTATTTCGATTACAACGTCTTCCACGTCCCAACCTGCAAATTGGTCACCAAGTCCTACGGTAGATTATTATATAACGACTATAAGAACAACACAGAGCTGTTCCCAGAAGTCGACAAACAGCTACTAGAACTCGATTACGAGACCTCTTTAGTCGACAAAGCTTTGGAAAAGACCTTTGTCAACTTGGCCAAGCCTTACCACCAAGAAAGAGTGGCCCCATCCTTAATTGTCCCAACCAACACCGGTAACATGTACACCGGGTCTGTCTACGCCTCCCTATGCTCCTTGATCCACCATGTCGGCAACGACAACCTACAAGGTAAGAGAATCGGTATGTTTTCGTACGGTTCTGGGTTAGCCTCCTCCTTATTTTCCTGCCAAGTTAAAGGTGACTTATCCAAGATCGTCGAAGTCATGCAAATTGGCGATAAGTTGAACAACAGAGAGACGTTGACCCCATCGGAATACGAGGGTGCCATCAAATTAAGAGAAGAGGCTCACTTGCAAAAGAATTTCAAGCCTAAGGGATCTATCGACCACCTACGTAGCGGGGTTTACTACTTGGTAGACGTCGATGATAAATTCAGAAGATCCTACGAAATCAAGAAATAATTGCGCTAGACGAGAGGAGGAGAGTAGCTTTATATATAACAACTGTGTATGTAAGAGTATGTAAAAAACAACAACCCAAAACAACTAATATGAATGGCTAAACATTGCTTGTGTAATAATAATAATAATGATAATGCTTCTTGGAGGGTCCAAGTAAGGTCCCTGCATTTTCTTTCTGTGTGTGTATCCATGGGTGCCAGCACACCAGCATGTGATCACAGCCACAATTTGGAGTGTCACGCTCGATTGTCATTGCACGAGTCTGCTGGCCCAGGAAGTACTAGAATATGGGCTCCGCATGCCCGGCATGCCGTATCCTGTTTGCCCTGCTCTGCTCGGGCAATATTCGGTTGCTTGCCCGAATTATGACCCTCTCGTCCCCGCCTCCGCCCCCACCCCCCACATTAGCCATCAGCACGCCCCCCGTATCCCCTGGAAAGTAAACTTATACATGTGACTATTGTCCAATCAACGCAGTGACAGAAGATCAACCAATCAGCGACAAGAACCGACCTACCCCTCCGTCTTTGTTCACCCCCACGCGGTGTTCTCTGGGTGGTTCTCTCGGATCCGAGAAACGGGCGACATCTACGCGGCCTGCGGTGCTCAGCTACGGCTCTGCCCTTGCACTGGGCTTTGTTCTCCCCTGCGAGCGTTCTCTCTTAACTCCTTGTCCCCCTCTTCCTCGTCCCTCTTGTTCTTCTCTCGTGCCTCCGGCGCTTTCTCTGGAAGACACAGTCAATCCATTTGTCTTCCTCTCTCCTCTGTCAAAATAGAACCTAAAACAAAGAAAAAAAGAAGAACTGGACGGGCCAGAAAAAGATCTCACACGAAAACTCGGCGGCAAAGGCAAAATAGAAACCCGATTTCCACAGCACGCCTGCAGAAAATCCTTGGGTGACAAAATTTGAACTTAAAGTCACTCCACCAGATCACGTGCCATTCTTACGCGGGGGGCTCTGATTCGTCAGTCAGCTCATTTTTCTTTCCTTTTTTTTTTCCCTCTTTCTCGGACAACACACAAAGTGGAAAGGAAAAAAATAAAGCAACCCAGACATGCAGGCGACGACGAACAAGCAGGAAGGAAAAGGAAAAATACAGCTTGAGAACACTGAAAAATTATTTAGTAAGATTATTTTATATATATATATAGAGAGAGATACAGATTCCTTCCCATTAATATTCCCTGTCACATCTGCCAGCACTTGCATCTCTCAACTGCCCTGTCATCTCTAGATCCTTCCTAGCAACGAGAACCCCATACTAAGAGACAACCTCCGTTTTGGTTTATTTTTCTACTCCCCCTCACAGTGGAAGTCTCTTCGAATCAATTTTTCATTCCCAGTCACTTCTCTTTTTATTTACATATTTCTTTGAAGGCATCATTGCATTCTAGAGATCTATTATAGACTGTTTTTTTATTTTGTTTCATTATACTTTGTTTCCTGCACCTTAAAAAAGCATTTTTACATTTTCCTCAAAAAACTACCAGTTAGCACCAGATATCTACCGTGTTTCCTACTTCTTCGTCAATGGCATTCAAGTCTTTCAGAAATAGAATCTATTCCAAGTCTTACCATAACAAGGTCAAGATTTTGAAGACGTCTAATGACAAGGACTTTTCGTTTTTCGACAATTCGTACCACGTAAACTCAAACAGTAAGTCGAACAGCTCACAGAATAATAACTTTCACAGCAATCCAAGGACACCCAATAGCTCGAAGTCGAACAACAACTTGTTCAGCACAAAGCCAATTAAAAATGTCGTTGTCGTGGCGAATAATAATTACTCAAATTTGGATGAATTCATTTATTTTCAAAATAGCCACAATCATGTGACTCCGATGAATAACCCATCAGTCATGCCAACTACAGCAGCAGCACAACCGATAACTACGGTACAGCAACAACAGCAAAATATAGCATCTCAGTCTACTGATAACCTCAATAATATATTCTCTCACTATACTTCTGCAGAGATCGACAATATTGTCGCTTTCAACCCGATATATCTAGATCATGACAATTTCAATACCAGTGCACCCAGCACTAAATTAGCATTCAATAATCAAGATAGGAACTATTCCACAGTAACAAATAAGAATTTCAGCTTATCCCAGGATAATACCCCTAGTAATGAGGAATTACTGGCAGCCACGAAGTTTTATACTGCCATTCCTGAAACCACTTCTTCTCCCTGGGTGGAAGACACGGAACCTTATTTAAACCCAGGAACTTATTTAGAGACACACATAAACGAGATAAATGATTGTTACTACAACAAAAAGGACTTCAACAAGATCAATTCTATCTACCAATCTTTAAAGCGTAACAACATTGCCTCTCTACCAATGGAGACTTATTATATTGTTTTAAATTCGATTTTGAAAAGATCTATGGACTCGAACGATTTGAATAATAAAATGTTTGAATTACTGTCCTGTTACCAAGATATTATCAACAATAAACTAAAGCCAACGGATGACATCTTTAATCTAATCATTTTATCTTTATTCAAGAGTTCTATTCTATCGATTAATAATACCAATGGTTTAGATTTTTCAAGGTTGGGTGTGGAATTGTTCTTAACAATCATCGATAATTTCCCTACTTGCCAATTTACCAGTGAGTGTTTGGACTATTTCTTATTAATTTCAAATGTATATTATTACCAATTAATCCAAAACAACAACACGATGAACATTAACAAGATAAACCAAATTTTAAATTCAGCTTCCAACAAAAGCTACAATAATACTTCTTCCAATCCTTTCTATTTAATGTCAAGTTTAAACTTTGCCAAATTGAATAATGACAAATCGACCATATTGAAATTTTACGAGGAATTCAGATCTATATTAAACAATAATAATGACCCACTAATCAAAGAAAGTCAATTCGAAATCTATTCTTTGGTCACATCCGGTCTAATTGAATGTGGTGAATTGGATCTAGCTACCAAATTGTTAGATAATGTTGTAGAAGAGATTAAATCCACTACTGGTCAACAGGACAAGATTGAATTACTATTATCTTCGTTTATCCTTTCTACTAGCAAGTTAGATCACGTCAAAGGGTTTGAACTCTGGTCAAAGTTTAATTCATTAAGTTGGGTCCCTGAATTTTCCTATGAATTTTATTTACATTTGATGGCAAATTGTTTTGCGAATTGGCCCATCTTGAAGAAGATTTACAATTATATCTATCCTATGGAGAGAAAATTTCGTCACGATGATTTGAAGAATTATAAGTTAATCGATTATATCATCTATCCCTATGGATTGGAAACTATTTCAAGTTCTTTGATGGATTACTCTTTACAATTAAAAGATTCTGAAATGGTTCTTAAATTAATTGAAGAATCAATTGTTAAAAAATTCACATTTGATAATGTCTTATATTCTTTTATCTTCAATTATTTGAAGGAATCAAATGCAAGTGAAGAATATATCTTAAGATTTTTTGAAAATCATTTAATGCAAATAGAGAAAAATAATGAACCCGACAAGCTGTCCTTCCAGACAACTTTGATCAATTCCTTAATTGATTCTTGTAAGTCCCAACCTTTATTGGCAAAGATCTTTTTATTAAATAACTTCCAATCTTTCTGTGAATCGATTGACTTTGAAAAGATCAACATCTCAGATCTCAATGGAACTATGGAGATTTTTAAACAATATTGGAATTCTCAAACCCACATAAATGATTATGAGAAAATTATTAATTTACACTCCATTTTAATCAATAAGCTATTTGATTTCGATTCTTATTATCTTGTTGAAAGTAATGACCAATTGAAGTCATTCAGAAGTGAGATAACAAAGAGATTTATTAAATATTTGTCTAATTATCAAAACTTCAACCTTTTGACTATACAGACAGTTTCTTCTGATACAATGGAAGCTTTGAAATTAATCAATTCGCATAATTCAAGTAATGATGAAATTGCTGTTCCAGAATCCTTAGCTAGTCTAATAGACCAATATAATAATAAGGAATTAGTGTCGTTTGAGGAAAAATTACAGCCATTATCATTGGGATCTTTTATTAGAAACTCCCCAAAGACGGCCATCGCCGATGTGCTAAATATGTATGAACAAGGTTATTCGTTTGATTACGATACTTATAAAGAGTTAATTAAAAAGGGTGTTATTAACGAGAACATAATTACTAAGGTAATTCGCATGATTCCGAACGTTTCTGAGGCTTCGTATTTATTTAATAAACTCATTTCAAAATGTTCTGAGTCACAAATTAACCAATTAATTTTGGCGAACACAAATATCAGTAATGCCATGTTCTCACACTTAAATGAGAAATCTTTATTGAAAATATCTGAAAATATTCTTTCTTTCTCCAACTTCTCGAATTTCCTCAATGAATTAAAATTTCCTGCTGAATTTAAGCCTTTAATAAAACAAATTGAATTCAAAAAATTCATAAAAGTAATATATCAAAATTTGTTCGATTTTAAACAATATGATAAAATTCTAGAATATAATGAGGTCGTCCCAATCATTGACGTACCACTAATGTTAAAGACATGCATCAGGTCAGGTAATAATGATTTATATGCAAAAATGTTCAATAAATTTGGGAACCAAATATCTAAAACCGATTCTATTAATATCCGATGTGAATATTATATCAATAACAATTTAATCCATGATGCTGTTGATCTAGTGGAAAACTCAAAGCCAGCCGATTTATCCGACAAAACCTTGGATTTGTATACTTTTGCCAAGTTTTTGAGAAGTCTAGATAACCACCAAGAAATATTGGAAATGGAACCTCATAGCACGTTACAATTGGCCAATATTTTATCTTCCAAAGCATCATTCATTGATATTATGACCACATACGAGCTTGTCACATCCAATGGAGCTCTGCAATATAACAATGCTAAGCTAAATAAAGGCGTCAATCTAGAAATATTGGATCAAATGTTAAATAACTTATCCGATGGATTGCAATTTATTTCCCGCGACGTGACCATGCAAAACCATCCGTCTATTCAATTGACAGTCAGTCAGAAATTAAAGAATCTTTTCAAATTCAAGATGTTTTTAGGGTTTCCTCACTTGTCATTTAATAATTTATCTGATGTTATGAATATCTGGTATTTTATCAACCCGGAGAAAATCAAACACTTATTTAATAACATTCTGGAAACTATATATTTAAGTCCAAAATCCAACTCGTTATATTTAGAAGAATCGTTGATCTTCAAATATGACACGAAGGAGGATCTCATAAGACTAATTGACAAGATCGAATCGTTTTTCCAACTGGAGAAAGATACAACTAGCCTACAAAAATTAGATAATTTCAAGAGATCTTTATTGGAAACCGAACTTGTCTGATTCACCTTCTTCTTTATTTCTAATGTGAACGTATAATCTATGTTATATGTTTAATGATATTTATATATATATGTTTATATATAGTTGTATATGGTTAATGAACTTTATGATATAATGTACCAATATCTCTGCAGTCCTGGCCGTCCATCCTCGATTTCAAGGTCCATTGTTACTCATACTGAATCACAATGGGTCGTTCGTTATAATCGGAATCGCTACAGTGGAATTCACATTACAGATAATTAATTACCCGGATACCAAGATCATGTGATCAGAAGAAACACTTTTCTTAATTAGATTTGAAAAAGTGGTGGCAAATCTACCAATACCAATTCTCAAAGGAAGGACACATTTTTGATGTTTATTGAGAACCATAAGGGAAGTAAAGCAAATTGATATATTAATTGGTATCTGAATCGAGCAATCTAGCAAGTCCACACACACACAGGTACAGGTAGTGGAGTTATTAAAAGAGTGTTTTGTTGTATTTTTTTAATTTGAACAATGGCTGATAGATATTCCTTTTCCTTAACAACTTTCTCCCCAAGTGGTAAATTAGGTCAAATTGACTATGCCTTAACGGCTGTCAAACAAGGTGTCACCTCCCTAGGTATCAAGGCAACCAACGGTGTGGTAATAGCAACGGAAAAGAAATCTTCCTCCTATTTGGTAATGACGGACAGTTTGTCCAAAATTAATTTAATAACGCCAGACATTGGTGTAGTTTATTCAGGAATGGGCCCAGATTTTAGAGTTCTGGTAGATAAGTCCAGAAAGGTGGCCCACACCAACTACAAGAGAATATACGGTGAATATCCTCCAACAAAACTGCTAGTCTCTGAAATAGCTAAAGTAATGCAAGAAGCTACACAATCTGGTGGTGTTAGACCCTTCGGTGTTTCTCTACTAGTGGCTGGTTATGACGAACACAATGGCTTTGGTTTATACCAGGTCGATCCATCTGGTTCGTATTTCCCATGGAAGGCAACAGCTATAGGAAAGGGTTCTACAGCAGCAAAAACTTTCTTAGAGAAGAGATGGAATGATGAATTGGAATTAGAGGACGCTATACATATTGCATTGTTAACTCTGAAGGAATCAGTAGAGGGTGAGTTTAATGGGGACACAATAGAAATTGCTATAGTAGGTGAACCAAATCAAGATTTGTTAGGATATACCGGTGTTCCAAAGGATAAGGGGCCAAGATTTAAGAAATTGACTACCCAAGAGATCAACGATAGATTAGATGCATTATGAAAACAAAAAGGAACTAAAAATAATTACCGAAAATATGAGTAGTGTATTTATGTCTCATCGATTCATCTCTGAACACATATTACTCGTTTTTCTTTTATCAGTCATGTAATAAATTATGTATACATAAAGTATTCTAAATAATTATCCAAGAATGAAATACCACTCACACAAACCAACAACATGCTCGTACAGGATGTTAGATTATTCTATTATTCTATAATATACAATATCTTTTTATAAATTCTATTTAAATGGTGCTTTCAAGGGATCAATTACTTGGCCTGGTTTTGTCATGACATGTGGTTTAATCATCTTTTGATGCGTAGCTCTAGATGTCCATTGTGGTCCGATTGGCATACGTAATGATCTTTCATATTGTTCTCTATTTTCATATGGGAATGGAACAGAGGAAGATTGATATTTCAAATTCTTCTTATTCATTTTCTCATTTATAATGACATTCTTCAGGGATTTATCTCTTCTTTTATCTTTCTCTACCACACCTTTAATCTTTTTGATGAAACGTCTCTTTTTCTTTGGTGGAACGACACCTGCCCCGCTCCATCCTCCCCATCCAAGTAATGTAACATCTTCTTCTTTATCATCTTCATCAACGGCAATATTTCTTTTTTCTTGTTGAAATTCAGCAACAACATCGTCTCCTGCAAAGGCTTCAGCAATTAAATCTTGTTGTTTAAACATAAATTCAGGGTCGGCACCACTTGTTGTCAAAGCAGCAGTTGATTCCGATAATAGTATGGCATCATCTGCGTCTTTATTATTATTAGACTTACCCTTAGATGCAGTTTTAGCTTTGTTTTTCTCAATTTTTTGTGCACTCTTGCTTAGTTTAGAACTATCTTTGTCTACTGCATGAACTTTACTAGAGTGTTTAACAGTCGATCCATCATCATCGGATGTTGCATCTAACCATGGGTTGGAACTAGTTTGTGAGAGCTTAGTTTCTTCCTCTGTCTTGTGGTTTTCCTCTTCATCTTCTTCTCTAACAATTACATCTCCACTAGCGGTAACTCTTTCTTTCTTTTTATCATGTTGTTTTGAAAGTCTATTCGTCAGACCACGTTCTTCATCAATTGTCTGCTCCTTTTGAATTTCTTCCTCATGCGCATCAATTTCTTTTTTGGATTCTGATGCACCAGGTGTGTATATTCTTCTACCTTTATTCAACTGAATATTAAAATTTTTGTTGACTATCTCATCTTCATCTTCCTGTACACCTTCAGAGCCATTGGATTCAAAAGTACGTAATCTTTTTATAGCCGCCATGTTTTCAGCCCTTTCTCTGGCTTCTGCATTTTTCATAAATGCCATTCCCATTACACCTGTCTTACCAACAGAAGCTTTGGTGGATGCCCCATCATTTTCTCCATATTCATTTTCCAAGTCGCTTAATTTATCTTCTCGTTCACTATCAGAATGATGTCCCATAATTTTTGTTGTTAATTCCTGGCCCTTTCTTAGCATTTCTTCCATTTCCTCTCTAGTTTCCTCGTCATTAGTCATTCCGTGCTTTACCATATCTTTAGCCCACTTTGAATTTGATTTATGTTTCAATGTCATTCTCTCTCTAGCTCTTGCCACATCTCTCTCAGTATCACTTTCGTCATCTGAGATTCCAGCCAACTCTTTGTTTTTCAACATTTCCTTCTTCTTAATTCGTCTATAGGTTTTAGACTTTATTTTCTTTAATCTTTTGGCCCTTCTTTCTTCTTGGAACATCAATTCTCTCATCAATCTTCTTTCTGCTGTCCTTTTCTTTAATTCTTCGGGGGTTATCTTTGCTGTAGCTAATTCCTCAAATGTAGATTCCATTTGAGGATCAACCAAGTTACTTTCCTGCAGTACTTCTTCTACTTTTTCCTGAAGTTCCGTTTTTGGAATACCATCTACTTTAGTAAACACAGAGGCATTGTTGAGGATTTTTTGTGGATTAAGTGGGAAAGCGAGATGTTCAGCTCTTCTATTCTGTTGGACGACATCATTCCATTTATTCATTTCCTTCTTAGAAACTTCATAAGCAGCTTGACGTTCGTGTCTTTGCTGAATTCTTTGAGGTAGAGGGATTGCCGTAGTAGTAGATTTACCAGTAAGCAAGGAGGCATTCTGTACCGCGTTCTTGTCTTCTACAACATTCATCATATCTTCTAAACTAATTTTTTTATTGGAATCCTTACTCAATGTGGACGAAGGTAGCATATATTCATTAGCCTCTCCGATACCGTGATTGCTCAATTTTTTTAGAGTATTTTTAGAGGATTCTCGTAGGAAATTTGATGTAATAGTGTCTAATTGAACATCGTCATCATCCTCAGAAATCTCGTCAAAAACGTTTTCATCGTCTTCATCACCACTATCACTTTCATCATCATCACTTGATAAAGAGGAAACAGAAGAAACATCATCGTCACTTTGTAACTGCAATTGATTTTTATCATCAGCATCGGAATCTGATTCTTTATTATCTTTTGTGTCCATATCCCATACTTCTGATAAAGATACAAGTTCATTTTCATCAATGGAGGTATAACCACCTTCATCTTCATCATCAGAATCCATGTTACTGTCCTTTCTCTTTTTCTTTGCATCTCTAATGGTTTGAGAAAACTTTGAATTAAGAATATCGAAGTCATCATCAGAGCCCAATGCCTCATCAGAATCTAATTCCTCATCTTCAAAAGAATCATTAGAACCATCCTCTTCCTCATCACTACCACCTTGTGTTCTTTTAAGCATTTGCTTCTTTAAGTTGACGACTGTACCATTGCGTCTGCTATCAAATTTGATCTCATCATCTGAACTCGAATCCCCGACTTCTCTTTGAGCTATTTGCAACGCATTTAACGATCTTTTGGAACTTTTTTTCCCTGTCTGTCTTGATTTCTTCTTAGCCATTTTCAACAAACTTACCTAAACTGTTGTTGCTGTTACGCTACACTCTTTACAGGTCCTGGGGAAGTCAAACATTGTAGTTTTTATCAATGTTTTAAGTGAAATTTTTCATGTACTTCAGAGCTCATCGCAAAATTTTCTCTAGAAGCCAAAATCACATGACCAACTATCCTGCATCATGAATAGACTGCCTAAGCACATATTTAAGTATTCAGGTAAATGGAGCAATCATAAAAGCTCAGTTCCTTTCTTGGCACTTTCCTTAGTCATTTTGGCTGTTTTGGCACCAAACTGAATGGCTCGTTTTGGTTCCTGTGCAATCGGTCCCAAATTTAGTTTTAGATCTGCAAGGTCTCTTAATATTTTCTTATTCATTTTTCCTTCTAATGGGACAGCATTGGTCGAAAATGTAACAACATCAGTCTGTAGAAATGGGTATCTCACTTCTACTCCATTGTTTGCAATTACCTTATCATCTCTACTTAAGTTCCTGTCATGAATATTACTGATTAGTCTATGAAGTTCCTCCGCAAGGCCAGTCGCATCTTTGTTGGCTAACTTATGATATCCTCCATATAGTTCATCTGCACCTAATCCACTAAACAATACAGGACTTTGACTTTTGTATGGTGTGTCTATATCTCCAAAATAGCCTTGTCTTTTGGAAGCAAAATATAAAGCAATGGCAATCGATAGATCCATTACTGTATCTTTAGGATACAATAAATTCACTACCCTGGGTTTTTCTTGCAAATATTCTTCATAGGAAACATCAATTTGTACTAATTGAAGGGATACATCAGGGAACAGGTTGTGTAAAATGTTGTAACTGGATAATGCCAATTTTCTATCAGGAGTGTCATTGCCCAAAGTATTAGTTCTTGGATTTTCAAAACCCACATTTAATAACTCAACTTTAAAATGTGAATTTCTATTCGATTCAATTAATATTTCACAAATCAGTGCTACTATGACGGAGCAATCTAAACCACCAGAAAATAACACTGCAATCGAATGAGTACCAGAATTTTTCAAAGAATCAATGTTTTCTAAACGAACTTTTACAGATTGTTTTAGTTTTGCATACAACGTATTCACTAATTCGACTTTGTTATCATCATTATATGTCAGTGACTTGCAAATATTGAATTCCTTGAAATGTTGTGAATACGGTAATATTTTTAACATTTCAGAATAATAATCATAAACGTAAACTCGACCTGGAATACAGTCAATAACACCTTCCATTGGCCCAGTAACACTGGATATAAGAATTTCATCTTCTTGAAGTTGATATGACAGACTTCTTCTACCCATCGGATCTCTGCCAAAGTAACCTTTTTTAGTTTTTAGATCATAAATACAATATGCGAATTCTCCATCAAATAAAAATGGAAATGATGGAATATTATCCTTTTCTAGTTGTATCTGAAAATTTTGGGCAAAATACTTGGTATCACAACCATTTGCATTTACTCCATATAATTCACCATTGTATTGCACAACGAATCGGTTTTCCCATAATAAACTCTGCTCTGTAAAAGGGTGTTGCAAGGACAACACAGATGAAATCCAAAGCATCTCATGGCCAGCAACTTGCCTCAAAGATGAGTAATCTGGACCCCTAGATTGTATCAGCGGTATTAAAGAATCAATTTTTTCATTTATGCATTCAATTGGCGACGCCAACTCAAAATTTTGATCATTTTCGCACACTAACTGACGACTATGATATGACAATATACCACACATTATGCCTAACACCACTAAGATGACTCTTTGTTCTATTCTTCTTCTACATGCTTTGCAACATGTATTAAGTGTTAAATTTCAAAAACTTTAAATTTCAAGATTCCTGAATAACTTAACAACCTCAAAGTAATCCAGTTAGCACCGGCTTCTCTACAAAGAACCCAATAACATCTAATACATCCGCAATGTCAGTTGAAGATGTTACTCAGAACATTGCTTCTACATCTCTTAATGAGAATCAAGAGGAAGTATCAAAGGTAACAGTCCCTGTCCTTCCTGAAGGGGAAGAAAGGAATAGCAACAAGAAGGAAAATATTGATGATCTAGCAGATAATGCAAATACAGAGACATTCCAACAAGAACAACAACGGGAAACAGAAGAAGCTGTCTATGACTTTCAATTATTTTCTAAACAACTGCAAGATCCTAGAGCAGAACCTATTGTCAAATTTACTAAATCCTTTTTAAGAAATTTTATATTACAAAATCCTCATTGGACAGTAACTGAACAGATTAAATTAATCAATGATTTTAAGAAATTTATTTATGAAAAGTTATTAAGTTATGAACCTTTTAAGTCCATGAATTCATTAGAATTGGTGAATTGTCAAGAAGGGTTAGAGAAAATTATTATGGGAAAATTATACGGTAAATGTTTTTCTCCAATTTTGTCCCCAGAATCATTAGATGAGGAACATGCTGATGATTTAAAAGTAGACGAGATGTTTGTTGGAAAATGTGAAGAATATAGATTCATCGAGTTAAGTAATTTGGACATTGAACACGTACTAACCGAAAATAAATCCTATAAATTCAACAAATTCATCAAACTGGTAGGTGTCGAGTTGAACAAAATCAACAGGTTCAAATCTCCTAGAGATAAAATAGTCTGCATTCTCAACGCATGCAAGGTTATATTTGGATTATTAAAACATAATAATTTGGATGTTAAGGGTGCTGACTATTTTATACCTTTATTAATTTATTGTATTATAAAGAATCCAGTTCCACACTTATACTCGAATGTTAAGTACATTGAAAGATTTAGATATGAACGTATTATGAAGGGAGAAGAAGTGTATTATTTGAGCAGTTTAGTTGGTGCAATTAACTTTGTTAAGAACTTAACCAAGGAATCTTTGACAATTGATAATGAAATTCATTTTACTGAGCTGTATAACAAGAACAAGGAGGAATTAGAAGAAGAACGTTTGAAATCGAAAGAAACAGAAACATCTGATCAAGAACCTCAGAATAATAATGGCATAGATTCTATGATAAAACGCCCTATAGATGAAATGACAAATTTAATGGCTTCAAAATTGAACGAATTGCTATTCCCAAATTCCAAACATGACGATGAAGAAGATGGAGAATTACCAACAATGAACCAACTAGCTTCACAGGAAACTGAAACTGGCGAGCTATACGAGAACGACGAACAGCTTGAAGAAGAACGTATATCCACTTTGATTGGCAAGTTAGAAGAAAGAGATAGAAAGGATACGATCAAACAGCTAAAATCTATGTTTCCCGAGCTAGACAAAGAGTTGATCGAAGATGTTTGTTTGAGCCAAAAGTACAAGATCGGGGCATGCGTAGACGCTCTCTTGACCATATCCAATTAAATCATTGTATTATTCCCCATATTATAGACCCTATCCAGCATCTGCGAGGACACGCCACCGGGAGATTGATTGTGAAGTCCAGATTAGTGCTGTGTAGTTTGATATGTTGTCACCATTACACCTTCAATGTTGTCTCGTGACTGAAAACGTCTTTTAGTAATGTCAATATAGAAAGAAATATTTAATGCTGCAAAACTATAAACTTAGAAAGTTACGCCACTGACGATTATCAGATAAGGAAAAGGTAAAGGGAAGTAATAACCATAAGTCTGATTGCAGTTTATAGTTTTAGCTAGTTGGTATGAAGTTGTCTGTGCTATTATACTCTGGGTTGGCTCTTGTGAGAGCTACCAATGACATCTTCCCTTCTGATAATTTTTGCAAAATCGATAAAAGTGGAATGATTAGTCCAAGTTGCAATGTCACATTCGATAATTTAAATGCTATTAATGAAAATATACGAGATGATTTAATATCCCTTGTGAGGACCGATTTTTTCAAATATTTCAGACTGAATCTTTACAAACCGTGTTCCTTTTGGGATAATAACGATGGATTATGTTTCAGCAGAGAATGTATGGTGGATATTGTCGAAGATTGGGAGAAACTACCCGAAATATGGCAGCCAGAGGTGTTAGGAAGTTTAAATGATGAAAACATGATTTCAGAAGATATATCAGATGACGATGAAGATTCATTTTTAGATGATTTATGTATGGGGACTACCAAAGCACCACTTTCTAGACCACTTGACAATAATTACTGTGACGTGAACGATTTACATCATCAAGACTCAGTTTTGGTTGATTTAACTGCGAATCCTGAAAGGTTCACTGGATATGGTGGAAATCAATCTTCACAAATTTGGACTAGCATCTATAAGGAAAATTGTTTTCCATTAGCTAAGAATTTCAACGAACAAGAGGGTGCTTTAGCTAAGGATACGTTCTTCAGACTAGTTTCGGGTCTACATGCCTCGATTGGTACCCATTTATCTAATGATTACTTAAATACCAAAACGGGTAAATGGGAACCAAACTTAGACCTATTCATGTTCAGAGTCGGTAATTTTCCTGACCGTGTTACAAACATGTACTTTAATTATGCTGTAGTGGCTAAGTCTTTATGGAAAATCGAACCATACTTGAAACAATTAGGTTTCTGTAACGATTATAACGAAAATGTGAAGAGCAAAATATTGAACATCATTTCACAACTAGATACTTCAATTTTCAACGAGGATTTATTATTTGCTGATGATTATAGTTCACAGCTAAAAGATGAATTTAGATCTCGTTTTAAAAATGTGACTAGAATCATGGATTGTGTCCATTGTGATAGATGCAAATTATGGGGTAAAGTTCAAACCACTGGTTTGGCCACAGCATTGAAAATATTATTTGAAATTGATGAAAATGATGAAGAATCTAAACAACATTTTGTTGACAAATTGACCAAATATGAGTTGATTGCCTTATTTAATACTTTTGACAAATTATCCGAATCTATTGAGTATGTGAATAATTTTGAAAAACTATACAACAACAAACTCACTAATGATACTTCCTCATTATCTTCATATTTCCAGAAGGACAATTTCTTTAAACTTCTAGGAAGGGCCAAAAAAACTATTCGCGACACTGTTCAAAATATTAACGTCAGCTATTCAAAGGATAAATCATCCACATCTGAAGAACTAATCATTGAAGAGGAAAAGGAAAGGCGCTTTGCCGATTTAAAGATACCAAAAAATAGTAGGTTAAACAGTGCTGTAGAAAGCAAATGGAAGACTGCATGGAAGACTGAAATCCATAATTTTAAAGAAGCTTTATATTTCCTTTACAAGAGTTACTTAGATTTACCTCAAAATATTTGGCACTTTGTGTTAGTAGTTTTCAGTAAGATCTGGAACAATTTCGTTGGTGTACCAAACTATGTTAACGAACATCACGATTCAAATGTCTATTCATTAGATATTCAATAAGTGAAAAAAATGGGATATTAAAAAACGAATACTGTCTATAGAGTTAATACAATACAATACAATACATATTAGTATATTTTTGTTTATTTGGAATCATCTGGTCTTTTTTTAGTCTTTGATTTATTTTTGCCTTCTGTAGCCATCTTGTTGTAAGTTCTTTTTTTTGGACGAGAATCTTCATTAATTTCAGAAGGTTCTATTGCCTCTTCCAAATCTACTGTATCCTCTTCAGGATCTTCATCATAAATATCATCATCTTCGTCATCCTGAAATCTCTTTAAAGCTTGACTATCGTTTTCATTAAACTGCTTTTTAGCTTCTGTGATAAATTTACTGGTCTGGATTAACTCTTGTGCTCTAGACAGCTTTATAGGGTCATGTCTAAGAGCAAACTTGAAATCTTCTAACTTCACTTTGTTTCTTTGTGAATTCTGTGATACTTTTACTGCTTCATGACATATGTCCACCAAATATCCACTAACTAGTTCATCTAAGCATTGTACCGTTTGCGAATTTGGCTGATTCACATCTCCATATGCATACAATAGAGCACTCAGATCCTTATTGAATAGGTTGGTTTTCTTCAACCTTTTTGACATCGCCTTGTTGTTGTTGTTCTTCTTCTGCTTTATGATGATTTTCAATTTGTAAATTTGAGAAGTTTAGATATTTCTTTAAAACCATAACCTCTCCGACTGAGGTTTAGAAATCCAATATTATAATGATTAAGGCAAACCAAATAAGGTAACGCTTTGATTCTTTATGAAAAGTAAGCATAGAGCCAAGACATTTACTGGTTGCTGGACCTGTCGAGCTAGAAAAGTTAAATGTGATTTGACAAGACCTAATTGTGTGAGATGTTATAAATCCGGATTAAACTGTGGTGGTTACGATATCAAATTACAGTGGTCAAAACCAATACAGTTTGACCGAAATGGATCATTAATAAAAGTTGGAAATGATTCAAGTTCATCTACTGTTTCTGCGAACCGAGACGACTGGCAGACACAAAGAAGAAATATAGCATTAGTAAAATATCCTGAACCGCCATATGTATACCATGAAGATATGGATGATGAATTGAATCTGTTGAACTCACCACCACTAGAAAAGATATCAGATGGAAAGACATGGGTGATAAAAAGATTTGGGGTATTCAAGGGTCCAGAAAGACAGAAACGAAAAAAAAACTGCAAACCTCAGCGGACATGCGAAGATCATGATAGAAATACCGAATCTCTCTCTGACACATTATCGAATACTCCTGATACTGGACTTGAAAACTATGAGGGTAATGCTTCGTCGGTTGTACCGCAACATATAGATGCTTTATTATCAGCAACTTCTCGAAGTACTTCTGATGAGCATCACGATATTTTTGATTTGGACCCGTCGTTATTGGATTTCCCCGGTTACGAATGGATATCTTCAGAGTTAAGGGACGATGCTTTATTATCAGCTTTTGCGTTACAAGGCTCTTTTGATCTCTTTGATACAAATGATAATCCTATGCTAGATGATAATACTGATATATCTAACCCAAGTGCCATGAAAAATAATAATCCAATATTTAACAGCACAGCGGATAAAACATCACACAAAATGGCGAATCCATTCTCAAGAAAGTTTAATCAAAAAAAGAAATTGCTCCAGGTTAGAAATATAGAAAATAATAAAATTATTGACCCAAAAGCAAAAGCTACTCCTTACAAAGTCATGGAAATGATAACCGACTCAAATAGATTGCCTGATAATTTCTATTCTATATCTTCTGTAGAACCAACAAATTCAAGTTTTGTAGTTCATGGTATTTGCCAGTTTCTATTGAATCATTATTACGAGACAGTCGCAGATCTGATGACAGTTGTAAAGCTAATCAAAAACCCTTGGAAAACATTATACTTTCCTAATGCATTACTGGCCTTAGGAGATATAACTGGCTTGGGAAAAATATTAAATTCCCGAATGTCGTTATTCAATGCATTATTAGCAGTTTCATGTTTCCAACTGCAGGGTCAGTTCGAGAAAAATTCAAGTGAACAATTGTTTTACTTGAATTTAGGAATTGATTTAAGATCTAAGGCTTCTTTTTTCTTGAAGAAATGTTTGTCAAATTATTTAAGTCCTATTGACTTTTCAGAACAACAGGAAAAATACAAAGATGTATTAATTGCTATATTATCAATGAATTCAATTGATGTAATTTGGGGGACCACAGTTGAATCAGAGGATTATCTATCTAACTGTCAAGAATTGATCCTTAGGAGATTCGAAACTAGAGGAGAAAAAGTGTCAGAAAAGGGTATTATTTTACATAGAATTTTTGTTTTCCTAAAACTAATTCAGGACAGTACATGTCTGAATGAAACGAGTTTTAAAGAGTATGACAAGATGGAGAATATAGAACCAGGTCGAATACCCGAATCAGTAATTAAAGATGATTCAATATTGGAAAATATTCTAAAAAAATCTGACTTCAATATAAATCATTCATTAAAACCCTGGATTTTTATTGATGAAAGCTACGATAGCCAGCATGAAAAGCAAAATATCAAACATTTAGCTGGAGGGAAAATAACTTTGGGTACCGATGTCTTACATGCTTTACCGTACTCGTTACTATTGCTATTTGCAAAATGCGTTAAGATTGTTCGTTACATTGAACATTTAAAAAGGAAAAAAATAGCTTTATCCGACAAAATAACTGAAGATACAGTTTCATTAAAAAATGACCTATTGGATTGGAAGTCTGAATGGAACTTTTTCCAAAAATCTTCGAGTACAAGTAACAACATATCGTCGACAAATTTTATCAACCCAACAATAGAAGCTATTTATCACCACACAATGAGTTTCCATAACGCATTGATTATATACTTTTATCAAATGATACAACAAGTTGACATCTTAAAACTACAAACTTATGTGGACAATACTCTATATCATTTAAAATGTATGGATGATTTGGTTTGTATAAAAAAGGTTAAGATAGTTCCCCTCGTATGGCAGGGTTTTATTGCTGGATGTTGTTGTATTCCTATTGAAAAGCAAAGCGCATTCAAGAAATGGGCAGCGAGATTGTCTGAAGCTGGGTTAGGGTCATATTGGGTAGCTAGGCAGGTCATGTTCGAGGTTTGGAAACGTCGTTCCAATAACGAAGCTGGAGATAATTGGTACACAATTTTCCAAGATTGGCAAATGAATTTGATCTTATTCTAAAAACTGGATTTGTAATATTATTACTATTATTATTATTAATGTCATTAGTATTATTGTTGTATTTATAATTTTTTTGGTAAGTGTTGGTTTCAATATATATGTGTATAATATATATGCTGGAAACAACATTTTAAGTATATACTGGTGTAACACGCTAACACATCTACATAGACTTATAAGACAGTAGAAGATTCCCTGAATTCACCGATAAGAGTACTAAGAGAAGGACTCTTTAGAGCGTTTGAAACTGCCATATTTTGAGCCATTTTTTAGAAGTTCCTGTGTATTCACCCAGAAGTTTACTTGTTCCTTCGATGGATAAAACAGCATGAAATATAGAAGTGTCTGATTGAGTTATCTCATATTCTGAGAACACTTTGATTTTTCCCAGTTGGGCATACAATTTGGTGGAAGCTGATTTGTCATAAACTTGAGTTGCAACTACAATTTCCAGAAGCCTGACCATAGTAGAATCTGGGTCATGTAGTTGATTATTAGACAGTTGTGATGATTGCTGAGAGATATTTATTGTATCTTCTGATTGTTTAATATTATGTAGAGTAATTTAATCAACGGCATCATTTAATAAGGGATCCAATGACCTAATAATATCATCATTTAGGGCTTATGCAATATCTTCATTATTATTTTTAAAAGCAAATTCATCGACGCCAATATCTAGTATTTAATATTGTTCGGCAATCCAATTTTTAATCTCCTGTAGAAATGAAAAATCCTTATACTTAATTTCAGCAGTATATGAACTATAAATATCCATTTGTTTCAGTAATAGTTTTTTCAATCTAGACAAAAAAGGGACTATCTGGAGTTCCTCTGAGTATATTCCTAGTATATCACCAATAAATGAATTTGTCTTAAATTCTATTGACAATGGATTTGTATTAGTTGGTAAAGTATATATCATCTCTACAACATAAGTCTTTGCATAGAGCTTACCAATGTAAATCTGTTGACCAGCTAATAATACTGTGTTTTCAGCTAAAGAATGACATTGTATCGAAGAAGAACGTTCTATTATTTGTCATTCATCGAATCGCATGATGTCATTTGATTGTGGTAACGATAGTTGATTCTTTTTTGTAGACAACTTTGTATAAGTCTGTAAGACAAGGTCATTTTCTTTTATATTTATCAAATCGGAATAAGCCGAATTAGCCTCCGCATACTGGAATTTAGATACGACATCTAATGAAGAGCTTAATAGACTCTAGGCTCTAGTCGATGCAAAATATTTGTTTTTACTAAAATAGATATTCGAAATCATTAGTATATCTTAACATTGAATATGTCTGAACCCTTTACTATTTCTTTCTGTTTATGTACGATAAAATGAAAACTTCATTTACCATGATCTTTTTTCAAGAAAGAAAGCTGCCTTGTTATTTTTATAAAGGAATTTATTATAAAATATCGAAGATGAAAACATTTTGTGGAGTTCAAATCTTCAAGAATATTGACGCTACTACACATTATAAAGAGGATATCAGGTATGCTTGTGGAAATATACTTAACTCCAAGGTGACCATGGTAGTGGGCATTTTTATTTCGTTTTAATCTATGTATTTTCGGACATTGATCTTGAGGTTCTGTCATATTTTTGGTATTTGTGACATGACTCAGCAATCCAAGAGAAACTATGACAATAGTTATGTTAAAAATAATGTTATTAATTCAAAGGCAATGATCCAGTATGGAACTCTACTAATACCTATGTAACGTGTCTGCTGGTTTCTGGTAATAGTGTATATTTTATCGTGACTTAATTCATGGTATATATTAAAAGTTATAAAGCACAGGTGGTGTGGAAATCGATAAGTACTTGCGGAAATTGGTGGATTTTCAGTAACTAATGTTTAAATGCCCTTTAACAGTCAACAAAAGTATGTTGCTACAAGAAGGGTTACGTAGTAACAATGAAAATCTTCCCTTTGCTTCATATAATACAAGTTGAATAGAAATATTCCAGTAGTCTCGAAAGAAACTTGACTGGGTGAAACATTGTGGTTATGGATCAGGCTAGTGGCTGGGCTTCTAGAACAATTTTGCATACTATTACAGTTTTGCCCATGTTTGAAATTCTTTAGGTTACGTACAAATTTGATTACTTTAAGACAACATCTCGTAATATTTGTTATTCTATGAGAACCAGAAAATACTACTAAGCTATATGCGTTTGTTATGATAAGAATAGAGTAAATAGTATTATTCTACGAAGTACCAAGTAAAACTAGGGTGAATGGCGATTTCTTCGTGTGTTTCACTTGATTAATTGTGAAGCGGGATTGATGAAGGGCAAGGCACAAACTTAGCTCTATGAATTTATCTTAAGTAGACAGTGTGCAACACATTTGTATTTCGAAACTAAAACACGGTATTTGGTGTGCTGTTAGAACATTCAGACAGGTCTTTTTTTTGCGTACACAAGGGTTTTCTTTGAATATTTGATCGATATGACAATGCCAACTTGTTTACTAAAATTGCGTCGAAACATTGACCCTTAGCTCGTTTAATTTTTTGACGACCCACATTGTTTATTAGTTTAGGTTCATTATTGGTGTTTAATACAAAATGACCGTTCTGTTTGACGTTATATTCGCGGAGTGAATCACTCAGCAGTTAACATAAAGGTAAAGTGATGAAGACGTGGTATTATAAAGAGGCCTGAGAAATATAAGAAAAGTTCTGGAATATGGAGAAAGATTTATGCTCCTTTCAGTGTAATGTTAAATATGTTGGCACATGGTTAGAAAGGAAGGAACTCCAAGTTGGGGAGTGATAGATTGAGTAGATATTGTGTTAAGTGTGATGATACTTAATTGCTCTTTTCTATTTATATTACATAGTAAATACAATTGGAAGTGTGTATGAACTCTTCTGAAGATAGTGAATAATCTTCCATTTATATATCAATGAAATTCAATTCTGTGGGAATAGGAAGTATTACCATTGTCAGATAATAATACTAATCTGGTAATGATACTGAGTCGCAAGTATTATTTAATACATAAGGACAGCAACATGATTATTTATACAGTATGTTAAAGACACATTAATTGTACTCACTAATTGGTATATAAACTGATGATGTGGTTGTATCTTCTTTAGACATCGAACCCACTTCCTATGTCATTTATTATATAGAGCATTTAACGAATCGGCGTATGTATTAAACTTCTACACATACTACTAAATCAATAATCATCTTAAATATTCATTACACTTATCGACAGAATTGTGGTGATATACTTAAGGAGTAGTAATATGTCGCTGGTCTCTTCCTATCTGTACGATCTGTGGATTAGCTACATAGTATATTGAGATTATACTTTGAAGGATATAAGGATATATAATATGAAGAAGTTAATAAAATATTGAGATAATACGGGGTAGTTTTGTGATTAGGATAGGATTAGATACAGTGCTCGGCGAATGAGCTTAGTTTGTAGTGGAACATACGTATATAGAGTGTATGCAGTTGTAGCAGTGTGTATATAATTGACTAGAGGCAGGAGTATCGAAGAGATATTTAGCAGTGTACAGTCATAAACAGGAGTGTACAATACACATTTCATGTTGGAGGTTGGTTGTGTATTGGTTGATGAATATGTAGAGAGGATAGTTCGAGAGGAGATGTGGAGACAAGGATTGTGAGAGTCATGTGATATGGGAGATGGTATTCGGGATATTTTATGTTTAGTATGAGTGGAGAGGTATTTGGAGAGGAAGAAAGAGATGAGAAGAGAAGGATGGATAGAAGACGTGTATTATGAAGAGAGTTG
>JAJMDR010000041.1:0-98242 GCA_030573655.1 Cylindricascospora bacillispora | reverse complement strand
GGGAGGCGGGAGGGAGGCAGCCTGTGGATGCTTGCTTAGTGTTGGCGCTGGTGGTGGACGTCGGTCCGGAAGCTGGCACTGGTGGGGGAAGTGAAATAAGAGCAGGGTGTGCGATTGCTAAGACTGAAGATGCAAAAAAGTGAAATGGAAGAAAAGCACCACGCGCCACATGACACACGCGTGACCAGTCTGCAGCTCTCCATTTGTCCGGAGCGGGGGGCTGCGATCCCGGTTGTCCGCACCCGAAACGCTCCGCTACCGGTCCACCCACCCACCATCACAGATTTTCCACGTGCGGCTCGCGCGCCCGCCCCGCCCCCCTCTCTCCCCGCAAGAAACGGCCCAGGACGCTTACTAAAATAGCTTTCAAGGTGCTACAGCCACTTCGATGACGACTCGTTTTTTTCTTCTTCTTCTTCTCGTACGATGCAACCTCAGAAACCCGCGCACCACACGCCAGCCAATCACAGTCCGTTCAGATAGCCGTTATCGGATTTGTTTGTTCTTGTGTTATCTCCTGCGCACCACAACGGAAACTCAGAACTGTCGGAGAGACAAGATAACAACGGCCTTGTTTTGACTGGCCGAGATTGCCTCGGGATTTTCCCTCTCCTCCCTGCCCCTTCTGGGCCTGTCTCAGGATGATTGATTAGCATCGTCGAGAAGGTGAAATATTGAACCAGATAATAAAAATAGATTGATTGATTATCTGGTAAACAGTTCATTATCTAAAAAATTCTCGAGTGGATAGCGAGATAGTGTTAACTGCAACATTTCACGGTCAGAGACGACCAGTGTAGTTGTTATTGGGGAAATCAGTTGAGGCTGCAGCTGTGTTCTCGTAGCTACTACCTCCGTCTGTTGGCTGCAATACAAACATGGCCTGTCCCTATCTTCTCGTCCACCAAAGAAGAGACTACTGATCTCGGTATCTTTCCCTTCTTATCTCGCAGTAGTAGTAGTAGTAGTAGTTAGTAATATGGTTTCCTCCTTGCCCTCTCTCTTTTCCAGTTGGCTCGTTTTCTGATTGGTATATATATACCGGTCAATCCTCCCATGGAACTCCTGTAAATTGTCAGTTCGTTCTCAGCTGTCTTCATTTTACAGGGCAGGCCTACAACAACAACCCTACCGAAATAATATAGAAGAACTATACAAGAAAAGCCATGTCGAGTTCTACTTCTTATGAAAAGGATCCGGCTGGATTCAAAAAATCTAACATCGACATCAGCACTGAATACGTGACACAAGAACCCCTGGACGTTATCGGAGACGATAATCACTCTGTTGGCAGCAACAGTGACGGTCAATCACTTAAACAAAGAGGATTTGTCTCGTCTCAATGGCACGACTTTAAGGATTCGTTCAAGAGAGTCAAGCCACTGGAAGTCGACCCAAATCTGTCTGAGGCAGAGAAGGTCGCCTTCATTACGGCCAATTCTCCGCTAAAACATCAACTGAAAAATAGGCATTTGCAAATGATTGCCATTGGTGGTGCCATTGGTACTGGTCTTTTCGTGGGTTCAGGTAAAGCCTTAAGAACTGGTGGACCAGCCGGTATCTTGATAGGTTGGGGTCTAACGGGTACTATGATCTACTGTATGGTCATGGCACTGGGTGAACTGGCCGTTCTTTTCCCCATCTCCGGTGGGTTTACCACTTACTGTACTAGATTTATTGATGAGTCAGTCGGTTTCGCCTTAAATTATAACTACATGTTGCAATGGTTGGTCGTCTTACCATTGGAAATTGTCGCAGCTTCTATTACTGTGAATTATTGGGGGACAGATCCAAAATATCGTGACGGGTTTGTTGCGTTGTTTTGGACCGTTACCGTTTGTATAAATTTGTTTGGTGTCAAGGGTTATGGTGAAGCTGAATTCATATTCTCCATTATCAAGGTGTTGACGGTCATTGGATTCATTATCCTGGGGATCGTTCTAACTTGCGGTGGTGGTCCTCAAAAGGGTTATATCGGTGCCAGGTACTGGCACAACCCTGGTGCCTTTGTAGGCGAATCACATGGTACAAAATTCAAAGGTGTATGTACGGTGTTCGTCACAGCTGCCTTCTCGTTTGCTGGTTCAGAACTAGTAGGTTTAGCATCATCAGAATCCGCAAATCCAAGGAAATCTGTTCCAAAGGCTGCAAAGCAGGTCTTCTGGAGAATTACCTTATTCTACATCATCTCTCTATTATTGATCGGTTTCTTGGTGCCTTACAATGACAGCAGATTGATCGGTACTTCCAATGTCGATGCTGCCGCTTCTCCTTTCGTTATCGCCATCACTTCTCATGGGATCCGTGGTCTACCATCCGTTGTGAACGTCGTCATCTTAATTGCAGTGTTATCCGTCGGTAACTCAGCAATTTATGCTTGTTCAAGAACTTTGTCTGCCTTGGCCGAACAAGGTTTCTTGCCAAAGATTTTCGCTTACATTGACCGTAAAGGTAGACCTTTGGTTTCTATTATTGCTACATCAGCTTTTGGTTTATTGGCATTTATTGCTCAATCCAAAAAGGAAGGTGATGTTTTCAATTGGCTATTGGCATTATCTGGTCTTTCTTCATTATTTACCTGGGGTGGTATCTGTATTTGTCATTTAAGATTTAGAGCAGCTCTGAAAGCGCAAGGTAGATCCACCGATGAATTGTCCTTTGTATCCCCCGCAGGTGTGTGGGGTTCCTACTGGGGTCTTTTTATGGTTGTTCTTATGTTCGTTGCTCAATTCTATGTGGCTGTGTTCCCATTAGGTGGGACTCCCAATGCTGGTGATTTCTTCCAATCCTATTTATCCTTCCCAATTGTGCTTGCCTTTTATGTTGGTCATAAATTATGGACAAGAAATTGGAAATTCCTTATTCCTGCAGATAAAATGGATATAGATACTGGTAGAAAACAAGTGGATTTAGATTTAGTAAGGCAAGAAATTGCAGAAGAAAGAGCTATCTTGGCGGCAAAACCATGGTGGTATAGAACATGGCATTTCTGGTGTTAAAGGACCAATACACTTAAAAATGGTTTGTCATCATCTAACTAACTCTAAAAATATTCTAATAATAATGAATTAATCATATATAATAATATGCATAGTCAGTAATGTTTAATTCATCATGTATAATATATATCTACATGTACTCAGTGTAATTTAATCGTAACATTTAATCAAAATGATAATTCCGTTCTCATACTGCCACCAAATACAACTGTTTAGGTATTGCGCGCACGATCTTTTGTTTAATCTTATTAAGTTCCATTGAAATGTACTAACATTTATTGTGATATATATAGATAGATAGATAGATTCTGCAAAATTTCAGGATAAATAGCCGTCTTCCCTATCGAAATAATCTTGTAGACGACAAGGGTGACGTTAACTTCTTCTTCTTCTCTTCTATTTCATCGAGAACCTCAGACATCTTAGTCATGTGATGTGGTGTCGGATGATGATGTATTATCTTGTCATCTTGAGGTTCGTGATTTCCAGTTGATTTGACGTTTTTAATGGTTTCCAAACGAGGTTCGATATGTAACGATAACTGATACTGTTTTTCAATATTTGGCAAATCTTCTAATGAAGAATCTAATAAAGCTTGTATTTCTTTTGAATGCTTTAACTTATAATGAAATCTCTTGTACCATAAGATCTCTTCTATAACAGAGGCGATTTTCGATCTCTTACTGAAGTTTATCACCTCGGAAGTTCCATATAAATAATCAGGATTACCGGCATGAATAAATGTCAAATCTGATAAAAATACACCAAAGAATGGTACACAAGGAATATCTTTGACAAATCTTAAAGTTTCTCTATATTTAACAAAGTTTCTTTTAGAGTCCATTAAATCATTTAGACCGCTTAATACATTCTTTAAATCAAGAGGTATCAACTCCCATGTTTGCTTCAACCGGTATATTGGAGAAGAGTATAAAGCAGAAATGATAGCAGTCATCGAAGAAAAGTTGTTTAACTCCTTACAATTTTGGGCAACAACGATAAAATACTGAAGTAATTTAGATCTTTTAATCACATCATGTTCACTAACAATCACAAAAGAAACGAAGTTGGTGATTGAGTTAGCATTCGAGATAAATTTAGATATAGCAGGAGATCCACCCAGGTCACAATACTTTTGTCCCCAAGCTCTATCAAGGCACTCGAACATTGTAATTCCCAAATAAAGCTCGTTGTCTAGGAGTGTTAACTGAGCAGCAAAGTTATCAGGTTTAATGGAAATAATATTTAATTTTTTGATGTTATTATAAGCTGGATATGTCGAAATAAAATTTTTACCAGAAACGTCTCTAGAATTTTTGCGATGTCTACTAAGTGAAGTCTTTTGGCTGGTTAACTTCTTAGTACTTTCTTGATTAGCTTGAACACTATCGGCTAATGCATATCTTTCGATTTCTGATTTTCTCATCATCGAACTGTCTGTTAATTTTTCTTCGATCTCATGAAGCAAGACGTCAGAATTAGGAATGTTTTCTTTTATGGCCATTTTGGCAAAATTAACCAGTTCTGATAACCCAGATTCATAATATCCAGGAGTCCAGTACTGATTCAAAAATGTTTTCATTATATTAACGACACGGCATTTTATAGGATAAGATTTCTTTTCTATCCAAACATTATACTCATCATAGCTCAACCCTTCCGGAGGGTATAAATTATATCGATGAATTAACGAGTAGAAAAATTCACGAGTTGATAACATACTTCGGAAATTGATTAACATAGTCACATTAAATGCTGCATCAATGACATTATGGTCGGTTAAATGCTCTATTAAAGCAGCTTTGGTCCCACCACGTATTTTTCCTTTAGAATCAAGGATCAGACTGTCTTCATATTCAGATTGCAAAAACCACGAAGAATTCTCATCGCCTGAAGAACTTCTACTAGAGTCATCTTTTGTTACAATTTCTGAGCGTTTCAAAGAGTCTGGTATCGTACCCTCGTCAAGTTCATCGTCTGAATTATTTTCATCATAGAAATCAAACCATCTTTCTTGTTCACCTTTCAATAATTCACTGACTAGACCATTTTTCATCATTCTGACTGTATAATTTAAGATATTATCTCTTTCTTCGATAAGTTGTTCGACTAATACACAAGAAAGATTAGAAAGATCGATGTATAGTTCACATACATTTTGGAAGTCGCTTGCATTGCTTAAAAAAGCAAGGCCATTGTATTCAACATCTTCTTTAACCAATTGATTAAATAAGTTATCAGCCATTTTTTCATCTTTGTTCAGCAATGTGGATTTATCATAACCTTTTGGTGTGAAACGTTTTGTAGGATCATAATATCCCGTAAAATGATTGGTTCGCATAGATGAAAACAAATAGGGATCATTCAAAGTAGTTTGTTGTGAAGACATGATCAGTCTAATAACCACATCATGAAATGCTTGTTTAGTGTCATAAAATTCCGTTAACAATATTGAGGTAGATGATGTAGAATGGATTAAAAATTCTTGACTTTCTGTATCTAGGTCAATCGGAGGGTTTTTAATCAATGTCTTTAAATTGATAAACACTGATAAATCTAGATTTTCAAGAATATCTAAAAGTAAATTATTGTGTCCTATTTGTTCATATGTATTAGAGTTGATCTCCAATTTACGGATATTCATAGAAGTGGGATCATTTGGATCGCTCAAAGCCTTAGTCGTAAGATTCTTAATCTTTTCATGAATAATCGAGACTCTTCTTTTCATGGCTGTTAAAGTTTCATGGTTCAAAGGATAATTGGATTTCTTTCTATTCATTCGTGATCTCATGAAACTTCTGGCATGTGATATTCTACTCGTTGAAGACTGGCCAGAGGCAAATGAGATGTGCTTTGTTGAGAATGTTCTATCATTCACATTCCTATTAGATGCCATTGTTATAGCCTCTGCCATTTGTTTGGGTATTGCGGATGACAATGAACCAAATACGTTTGGATTTACATTAGTCGTACTACTAGAAGTCATTTCATCGTTGTATATAAATGGGGAAAATGGATTGGACCAAGATCCACCACTGAACGAGCCTTTGAAAAATCTTGGAAGTAACTGAGGTAGAGTAGAGTTGCAGGATAACTTCAGAACTTGAAAAAGCAATTTGATATGTTTGTATAATTTAATAAATTCTTGGTCCACTACTTCAAATATAGACTTCATTAACTGCTTGGGACCAGTGCTAGAGGATCCTGCCATATAGCTGGTCGCTGAATTGTTGTGTAAAGAAGTCCTTGGGGTTAAAAAAGATGGACTCACATTTTCTGTCCTTAAGTTGTCATCATTTTCCTCAAAATTTTCTGGTACTAAAGTATTAGCAGTCACCGTACTCACATTCCTCAACGTGCTTTTGTGCGCCGTTGGTGAGGTTGCATCTTGTGGATCAAAAAAATTATCAAGCCCATTAGGAAAGTTTGAATTTGAGCTATCCATAGGATCAACTTCGTCGTCGTCGAGTCCTTGAAAGTAAGCAGTCATTCGTTGCGTTTGTAGGTCATCAATAGAATTGCTAAAAGGATAAGTCATTTTGGTGGAATACAATGAGTCAAAATAGAGTCTAGAATTAATATTGATTTCGGCTATTGAAGAAAGCAACACCTTAAAGATTTTCTTAATTTCTTTCTGTTTCTTTTTATCTGCGATTTGATATTGAATTAACCTACAAGAGAGATGTGTGTAGGCTAGAAAATTAACCAATAGATCAAAAACTTCAGAGAAGGCGGTACCATTTCCTGAAAAGAACATTTTATGTGATAATTTTGTATAATGAACATTCAAATCTTGAAATTCAGCCCATGACTTAATATCATTATGTTGGTAATAAAATAAAGAATCTTGAACAGGGATCGATTTTCTCTCCATGATTGCAGAAGACGATTGGGTAGTCCCTAATTGTGATGATGATGAAGTTACAGAAGGATGTTTCTTTGTGAGTACACCAGGAGACGAATTGGTATTTTTTGATAGTGGTAAACTGGATCTTTGGTGTTGAACATTGGGTAAAGAATTAAAAGAAGTAACAGAATTGTGTTTACTCAAAGGTTGTTTTTGTTTGGAGAACGAATCGTTCGCGTTGGTTGCAGTTTCTGTGTCGCTATGTGAAGTAGGTTCCATTAAATGTTTTTCCACCTTTCGTAAGGAGTAATTACCAACTGGTTCTGCATAGGATACTTTTCTTGAATTTAAATCTACCAAATGATCGTTAGTGGGGAATTGTAGTTCGGTCGAGAATCCTAAACCAGACATTAAATTTGAATTAGAAATCAGAGGTAACTCCGAACAATAGAGATTCAAATCTTTGTTATAGTACACGATTTTGTCTATTCCCGTGTGATCTGCTGCTTGAGCACTACCCATACTGGAAAGACTTCCGCTTGATTTGGATTCTATTGGCACTGGTGTCCAAGTAGCAGAATACGGTGAATGCACACTGTTTACAATCATTTCCACTTCTTCTAATGGGAGAACTTTAATTCCATTATGCATTTCATGTTCCTTTTTATCTGAGTGTTTATGCTTCCTATATTGTCTAGATCCACTTTCATTAGAGGACGTTAAATTTGTTAATGAAGTTGGGGCACTTAGTAAATCTCCAAAGTTATTTTTAGTTCCTGCCAAGGTTGATGACATATAAAGACTGGAAGGTAATTGGGATAGATGAGAATGTGGATAAGCAGACTGCTGAGGGTTTATAGTGGGAGACCCTTGGCTGCCTGTTATGTTGGCGTTAATGCTGCTGCCTCTGCTACTACTTCCTTTGCCCTTGGATTGACTTGTTGTAGACACGCTTCTTACACTCCCTCGTCTTGAGTTATGTCTGGAGCTGGAGCCTTGAGAAAGATGGTGGGCTATTGCTGAGTGAGTCATATTAGATAAATGTTTGTTGTCTCTTAAAGGGTGTGTGTAATTCTGAGGAAACCAGCCTCGTTGCACTTTCCCTGTAGAATTCATATCATCGATCTTAAATCCGTCCCACCAGCCCGAGGAAGTCTTATTCAAGACATATATCATGTCCCCTTGCTCGAACGATAAGTAGTTAGTTCCAGGTGAGGCTGATGGGCTTGCAGCAGTATAATCATAGGAGGCAACGACTATATCTGTTGGATGAGTATTTGCACTATTCAAATTATTCGATGTGGATATAGAAGAAGCAGAGGAGGCCACCGACGAGGATCGGTGGTTGTTAATAGCCAGTCCAGTGTCTAGAAACTTATCCACAATACTGCTAGATGAAAGTGGATGGAGGTTATCACCTGCGGACGGCTCTGTATTTTTTAAATAGTTATTCGTGGTCTCTGACATACCGCATATGAGGAGGAGGGAGGTGGACGACTCAAGCTGTTTCCGCTCTGTTACGGTAGAGTGCAACAGGTTCCAGGGAAATAATCGTTAACAAACACACCAGGGAGATGGAGATAGTGCAAGATCACTTCAAGTCTTGGTGTTCTTTATATCAATATTCGATGGCGACCTTTAGATATTCCTGGGAGTTCTGAATGTTGGTCTCGTCCTTTTTTATCTTTATTTTTCTTTCGTTTGCCTATTCTAGTTCGTGAGCGGTATAGACCGGGGGGTGGCTAGGATTGCCTGATGATTCCCACTCTAGGATATGGATACTAGCTCTGTGTGTGTATCTGACGACCCTTCCGTTACCTTTCTGGACTAGAGAGTGTTCTTTGATAATCTTTTTTTTTCTTTTTCCTCAGTTATTTTTTCCCTTCTGCTAATTCTTTTTTTTCTTCCTTTCATTTCGATGGTGCTTTTTTCTTCTCTCCCACTATTTTTTTTCTCTCCCCCTCGACGGGCAGATCTCAGACTGAGACGAAAAGAAAATCTTTGGCCGAAAGTGAGGGAGAGAAAAACATGAGAGGAAGAGAAGCGTTAGGGGTGGGAGGGAATGAAGGAGGGCAAATATGCCAGACCGAGGTGTTGTTGGTGGGGGGTGGCGGGCATTCCGTGTCGGTTGGCGGGCAAGTGAGGGTATCGGGAAACAGGGAAGTGTACATTCTCCTGTGGTGGACTAAGACTGCAAGCGGGAGGGCAACGGGAGCAACGGGAATTCGGAGTTAGAGTTAAAAATCCGGATTCTGAGGTGTTGCCCTCCCGGCAGCCACAACATGCTCCTCTCTCTTCATCTCTACAGACGTCTCGAATTCCCGCCCTCTCTGTTGGGTATTCATCAGCAGAGGGAGGGAATTCGGGACGAATGTAGTGTGCATGTGTGCATGTTCACCGGCAAGCCTCGGGGGGTCTCAGCGTACGAATTCAACAGATTGATTAAATGTACACAATTAGTAACATATGTAATTGTATATAGAGAACGCAAGTACTCTCATCTAGAGAGATCAATGTAATGACTTAAACAAAAAAAATAGTATCCCAACTCCACAGTAAAATAGAAAAAAGAAATAGAACAGACATACTTCCTGGAAAGAAGTGTCCTTATAGCTTGAAGTATTTGTCCCAGGGGACCGAGCCAAGAAGGGTCTTGAGCATACAGGACAGCGTCTTCTTGTAATTGAGGTATTGGTCCATGAAAATGGACGCTGTCACATTTGCATAGTAAATGCAAGCAGAACTCAATTCGGAGCTCAGGTGTTGTATGTGGGGCTTCGACGTTTCGTACAGCTCGCCACAGATGCAGACGAAATGATTGACCTTGGCTCTCAACAAGTATTTGAAGATGTTGAAATTGAATTTAACCTTTTGCCAACCAACCAAATCGTTGTATTGGAATGGGAACGCAAACTTGTTGTCGAAGTCGATGATATATTTCCCCTTGGGGACCCAATTTTCATTGGGTCCGTTGGGCAGATTCACCCAAGCAGCCTGGTTGCCGACCAGAGCATTGAACTGCCTCATAGAAGTGGAGGAGGGTTTATAGTTCCCGGTCACTCTTGTATAGAAAAAGATAAAATTAATGCCAAAGGTAACAAAGAATGAGAAGACAAACATGGCTAACAACAATGTGTAGTTGTTTAGATACCCTGCTGTATCATCTTTCTCGGCCTTCGGCTCTGCTTTCTTGGATCCACGCACAGGAAGTCGTGGCGAGGGGTGAACATGGATCCCATGCTCCATGGGATTGGCAGATATCAGTGGTGTCGACACGCCACTACCGGCAGGTGAACGAGTTATAGAGATGGACCCCTCAGAACTCGAATTAGACAAAATATCAGTGTCTTGCTCTCTGACGATCAAAATATCCTCATTTCCTTTAATTGGTCTTTTCTCCGATAACTTAATGTTAACTAAATTCCAGGAATCGTGTGACCCCATTGTTACAATCCGAATCCTGTTGTTACGATTGAAGATTACCTTGTCGAATCCCCTAAACTAGATAATCTTGCGGTCTATATATAAATAGCTATATATATGTGAATAAATACTTTTTGGCTTGGCTCGCAGATTTTGTATGTCAGTGTTGCCTGCTTTCCGAGTACCTAATATTATCTCTCTATGCGGCTCCCTGGCTTTATGCTACTGTCTGAAGGAGATCTGGTACCGTATCAGTCCTTATCAGAGAAGTTGCTCTTCCCACTTAAAGGTCATTTTCGATGACTAGCAACTACAAAATGAGGACTGGCAGGACGAAAAGAGAATCCTTTTTTAGGAATGCTGGAAACAATAACACAAAAAGTCACGTGGATGTTCATTTCGGAGTTCCTGCCATACACTTCGTAAATCTAGCACTCTGTGAGACTCATGGGAGCTCGTAGTGGTGTCTTCTTGTCAGGCACTGCCATGTCGGGGCGTGTCGAGGTGCATGTGGCTGGGCCCTTGTGGAGCTGGTTCTTGGCTTAGGGAAACGTGGTTGGTTTTTGCGTTATCTCTGGGACTGTAAGCAGAAGTAGACCAGCACGGAGTCCCCCCCATGTTGCAATGTCGTGCGAGCAGATTTAATGTTCACTCACTTCTGTAGTAGTAGCCCGGTATATGTGTGTGGGGGGGTAGGATCCGTCCCAGCATTGATTACAGAAGTAGCATCAACTGGATCTCAGCCTTTTGTGCTATTTTTATTGTTTAGTTCTGCAATTGTAGCTTCCTCCAAAATAACGTTCATTAAAGATACAGTCTTTCCAAGAAAAAACAAGCGATGTAACCCGACAAAGGCCAGTGTGATCAAGATGGAGTCTCTTGCCGACCACCCTCCCAAGTGCTACCATTGCCCTGTGTGGTTTAGTCTACTAGGCCTCCTTGTTAGGTCCTCAGGTGATCGATTAATGTTCCAAGCTATAAACGCCTTTTCACATAGCTATTTTTTCTCAGTCCAAAAGGACGAAAATGAACAACGAAAGAAGAAACTCAGTTGACGAAAGGTAACATCAATTCATAGAACAAGAGGGAAAAGATTGCGTGTGTTTCCTTTATCATACTAGACAATAACAACAGCGACGAAAGTACCCCTTCGCTCTAATTGCGTGTGTCTGTTGTGTCTTCTTTGTGAAGTTCTTTTTTTTCCAACCTACATACCATTGCTAAAATACACCAAAGCCCATAGGAAGGATCATGCTGAGTCTATACAGATTGAACAGCGGTGTTCGTACAATAACAATACGTTCTTTAACTTATTTGCATATCGGACAGAGAGTTAACGGTTTGAAAAGAGACCCCAACTCCTATTTGGTCAACCCCAAGGGATTGCTTTATAATAATGTTCACCCAGCGAGAAAAACTGACAATGGATCGAAAGATAGCCGTAGTGCATTAGAACAGGACTATTTTAACAAGGTCAAAAATGCGTTGAACTTATCAAAATATGGCGTTGATTTATCTGATGAACTTCTTTTACAATGCTGCACTCATAAATCTTTTGCACATGGTATCAAACCATTCAATGAAAAATTAAAGCTAATGGGATCCGTGTTTCTGAGATGTCATACGGCGATACATACTGTCTCGGCATCTGCTTCTGTTTCCAAAGATGATAAATCCAATGTTAATTCATTCCAATTCTCAGAGTTGAGAAAACCTAAATCATTGGCTTTGCTTGATGATTCTTTCCTAAGAAGCTATTTAATACAGAAGGATTTGGAAAATTTGGTATTTTGGAAAATGAGGGACCCAACTCAGAATGGCATATATAATGGTGAACCAACTGTTATGTCGTCAGTGGTGCATGCAATCATTGGTGCAATATTGTTAACTCATTCTGAAAAGCAAGCCATACAATTCGTCGACGGAGAGTTGATGTCCATTTATAATGCAAGAAACACTTCAGAACAATAAAGATGATGTAGTTTGCATAACTTCGTATTTTAAACCAAAAAGAAAATCATCATCAAAAAAATATTCATAAGCATATATTATATGATGCCATTTCCTCATACCTCGAGTTAATTAATAAAGGTAATCCCCTCGTGATAAAATATTATTATATCAATGTCACATTGCTATTATTACACACGTATTTCATGTAAATATATACATTATATTAATCAATAGATTTATTAATTCTTCAATTTTCTATCCTATGCTACTTTTTTTGTTTGCCTTACAAGACACAAGAGACTATTTTACCTGTCTCCTTCCACTTCTATACTCGTCTTTTCAACAGTTTTGACCAATTCCTTTGTACATTTCGTAATGTCAAACACTACAGCAGCCAAATGTTGCTTAAATGTATTAGTAACCACGCTGTTTCCTGCCTGGTTATTTCCGGTATATGATTCGCAAAGATTAATAATCCTTACTTTACAATCATCTAACGCAGTGATAATCCATTGGATACGTTTTTTCAGCAGCCCATTTCTTTTTTGTGACATTTGAATATTACTAGCTCTCATCATTGTATCCAAGATGTCCACTACAGGCGTGATATATTGTCTAACGCTGGATATAGATGTCTCGGGTTTCTTGATAGCCTGTAGAACATCTTGTATGTTACTGATAACATCAACGGTTACATTCTCCAAGAAATATAATAAATCAGTTAATGTATTATCAGGATCATTCATGTTATAGGAAACATCAGACTCGGCATCAGATTCAGAACTTTCTTCCTCTTCTACTTCTCTGACATTTTTTGTCTTCTTAATAGGTGTGATATCGTGATTCTTTGAAGAATATTCTATGTTGTTGTTGTCTGAGACAGCCTTTCCATCATACATTAATGGACCAGTTTCAGAACCACCGTCATCTATCTTGTTAGAATAGTCATTTATTTTATCTAACAATTGTTCCATACCTTCATTGGAAGTCACATAGTTATTTTTTGAAGTTTTTTCAGATAGTGAATCAGCGGTCGTTGTTGATACGATTTTATTTGTTAATAGAGAAGTGGGAGTTCCATCTCTTTTAGTCATGAACGGATTTGGGAAATGCGATTCTTTTGCTGAAGTTACTCTTTTAGAGATATTTAATGTCTTCATTGGTGGCATTTTATCCTCAGAGCTTATTTTTTCTTGAACATCCAGAACTGCTGAGGAAATAACATCTTGTGTCAAGGAATGTTCTATAATATCCTTATTATCTTTAATACCACATTCTTTCACTAATAAACATACCGCAAATGAAACTTCTGTTATTGCTGCTTCAACAGTTATTTTAGGCAACAGACTTTGGAATTGCAAATAATAACGTACAGATGTTATGGCATGTGAAAGCGAAGTCTTCAATAGTATCGTTTCCTTTTTAAATATAGATGCATCAACTTCGGACAAAATTGTGGAGACTCTATTTGATAATTCAATTATCATTCTAAATAACTCATTATCTGTGTGTTGTGAATTGGTACAAAGGGTTAAGAAAATATTTTCAAATGTTGAATTAAAGTTTAATAAAGAAGAAGCAGAAACCAGACCTGTGGGTTCTGTATATTTTTTAATATCATCACCATCTAGCTTTAAAAAATTACTGAATTTTTCTGCCTTACTAATTTGTGAAGACTGTTTTATTTGGAGTTCATAATCAAGGACAGTTTTCTGGAGCCTTTCATTTTCAGTCTCTAACTTGGTGACTTTAATAGTAAGATTTGAAACAGTCTTCATGAGAGATTGATCATTGTTACTGGGCAACGTACTATCAATTCCGGCTAGTTCAGGATCTGTTAAGGTAGTATTAGATATACTTTGAAGAGAACTGTCATTTATAGACTGATCAAATTCGTCAGGTTGATGTTCCTGAATAACAATTTTAGCTGGAATTGTACTTACAGAAGAAATTGCTTTATGTTGAGTTGATGAAGAATCTCTAGTTGATTTATCATGGAAATACAGATCATGATCTTCACTTATACCATCAGAGGCATTTAAATCAGGTTTAGTTTCATCATCAGCGATCCTTGTAATTGTTATTGTAGGTGGCGTAGGAGGGTTGTTATGGGTATTGGTAATCGGTAACGCCTGCTTAGACTGTTCAATATTTGGGGTGTTGTTTACTGACTCTAAATCGTTGTTCTCTAAAGCATTTTCTAGACGTAGCGTAGCTTTGGATTTGTTTCTACTTGGGATAGTCTTCTCATTGAAGTGAGGCGATGAAATCACAGCTGCTTCATTGATATCTTGATCTGAAGTGTGAAACTGGTGTTTCATTGGTGTATCTTTATAGACACTAGAAGAAACTGTATTAGGGGTGGATGGATTAATAGTGAACGGTGAGCTTCCTAGTGGCAAATTCCCAGAAATATTTATTTCAGAAGATGTATCTGGAATGAATTGGACAGCCGGAGAAGATATTGGAGATTGTTCATCTTCTGAGTTCCAATTTATTATGGCTACTTTGGGGATTATCACATTTTGTTGTATTTTGTTGTCTTTGTTTTCGTGACTACTCTGTAGGGTGAGTTCAGAGTTATTAGCTAGAGAGTTACTTGAATCAAAAATACTTGGTTTCTGTACGGTTGGAGAACTTGATGGTGTACTTGACGATGGATGGATAATAGACTTTATTTTTGGGGGGTCTGGAAACGAATCTTCAATGGAACTTTCATTTTCTTGATGTAAGTCTCTTTTTCTCAATTCAAAGTATAGATCGTTAATAAGATCACTAAACTTGTTTTCAGGTAGATTGGACAACTTTTCTCTAGCACTCATCCTTCTAAGATGTTGGCTTAATTCTTTCTTAGCGGCGAGTACGGTGTTCAATTTGTTGTTTTTTTGGACAGTATGTGACTTGTTTATACCTGCATTTCTCTCGTTGAGTCTCCTTTGGAGCTCTTCATTCACGTCAAAACATAAAGTATAGAATTGGTCGATTGATAATTTATTTAATTTTGCCTTCGCCTTCTCTACATATGCGCGTTGTGGGTTTAAAGTTCCTGTGACCTTCAGAAACAGCACAATTGCTTTGTAGAACTTGATAAACTCTTTGGGGTCTGTGGGCTTTTTCTTGGGTTGTGGTTCTCTCATGATGAGAAATTTTAAATTAAAAAGGAATTGGGAATGATGTTCTCCAAAACTACTATTGAATATTTAGCGAATATCCTTGGTTGTTGTATTTCTGACCCTTTTGGATTCAGAGTAGGTGATAAATATGAGAATAAAATATAGCTTACTTGACTAGTGAACTTAGTTAAATAATATTTAATGTTGTTCAACCTGACTACTAGTAATATAACAATGATGAGATAAAAAGTTGAAGAATTGAAATGATAAATTTGCTTCCTGAACATTATTATTACCTTCAATTTTTGTTGATGAGGTCAGATACCAAATTTCTCGTAAAGCTACGACATTTATTTTTCGCGTTCCGTTTTCGGAACTCACCCATTCACAAGACGCGACTTTTGCAGCACAAATTAAGTAAATGTCAAAACAAACGCAATTATAAGGATTCAATTATTATGTTAAATATACACATATATATTTATATGTGTATGTTATATATAAAATAATGTAACGTAATTACGTATTTCACAATAAAGCAAACAATTATATTTTTTTTTGTTTTAATATTATCTAAGAAAAATTTTGCGGAAGAATAGAATATCTTCAGTAGTAAAATATACTTGGAAAGATCTTTATTTGTGTGACTAATAGAAATAATAAACCTGTTTAATAATCATAGAGGAAAAAAATTGTATCAAAATAGTCTAATTTGATAAAAACTTAACAAATAAAAACATAGTCTTCAAAGCTAACGTAGGAAGCCTTTCTTCTTGGGTTGGGCAGGAGATTGTGATAATTGCTTCGTTAGAGATAATTCCAATTGATGTTTTTTATCTTCTAATGCCTTTAATTGCTTAGTTAACTTTTCCTTCATTTCCTTATGTCTTGCAAATAGTTCAGCCTCCGACTTTTGTAACTTCTTTTCCTTTTCTGAAACTTTTTGTTGGAAGACAGCCTTCATTTCGCTTTCTAATTTAGCTAATTTTGCTTCATGTAGTTTCTGTTCTTCTAACTGTTTGGCCTCTGGGTCGTACTCTTTAAAGACCGAGTTATCTTGCTTGATGCCCAATTTAGACAGTTTTTCTGACCTATATTTCTCATATAATACATTGTTCGTGGTCTCGCGTAACTCTTCTAAATACTTTCTAATTAACAAATCACGTAGGTCTGAAAAATCAGAATGTTGTGGATTGTCTATCTCAATGGTTCCCCATGGATATTCACGACCTCTAACAGATTTACCGTCATGTCCCTTGACTAAAGTTGTAGAACCAACAACAGCATATGGAATTTCTGAGATTAATTTGTTCGTCACGCTAACAGTCTCTTGGTCATCTATTTTATAAGTTGGTGGTTCAAATATACGGATGTTTTCGTCACTTAATTGTTTCTTGATCTTATATTTAAAATTTCTAATCTCATCATCTGATAAAATGTCAGATTTGGAGATGACCGGAATCAAATTACATTTTTCATGAACTTGACGACAGAATTCTAAATCTAGTGGTTTTAAAGAGTGACCAGTTGGTTCAATAAAATACAAGCATGCATGGATTCTATTGTCAGGTCCGCTGATAGACCTGTTGATTTTACTTTCGGCTTCCAAATATTGATCAAATCTAAAATTGATTTCTTTAATTATCGGTTGCCAAGAATCTGTGTTATCAATTGCATCACCAAACCCTGGAGCATCAATCACAGTTAATTTTAAGTTAACACCGTTCTCCACAATGGTGGTCGAATGTGTCTCGATTTTAACACCTGGTTTATCTTCTGCTGTATCAGCAGTTGCAGTCGTAGATGTGGTAGTAGCAGCAGCAGTGGCATCAGCGGTGGTGGGTTTTGCCTTATCAGCATCTTGAGTGTTATCGTTTTGAGCAATTTCTGCTTCAGTATTGCTTGTTGTTATTTCGTCTTCTTCGTTGGTGTTGACATTGTTATTACTGGTCGTTATATTATTGACAGGGTTATTATGAGACTCGTTGCCTGAAGATGAGAAATCTTGATGGAAAAGAGTGTTAATCAATGTGGTTTTACCCAAACCTCTTTGCCCAACACATAATAAGTTGAAAGAAAACCCGTCGCGTATCGACTTGCGATGCCATTGCTTAGGTAGATTGGCAAATCCAACGTACCCTGATATTTGACGGCGCACAATCTTCAAGTCTTGTTGCTCGGGTAAGATTTGACCCTTTTGTATTGGCTCTTCGACGGCATTTGATTGGGCCACCGAGAGATCTGGAGAGGCAAAAGGCACATGGCCTAAACCAGAATGGCCATCTTCAGAAGACACGGAGTCCTGTGGTCTGCTGACCGAATGTTGAGCTGTAGTGCTGCCAGATATCGAGTAACCTTCAGCATCCTGTAACGCGTGTTGATCGGACACTGGTTCCTGTTTAAAAGCCATTTGATCAGCTGGGAAATTCATGATTGCTTGAGCGTAATAGAATTGGACTATCTAACGATAGTAAAATGACAGTGGGAATGGTGATACTACTTAATGGGCCTTTACCTCTCTTTTTCGTGCTTCAAACCCTATAAGGTTCCGATTCTACAATCCAAATAAGAATAATCAGATCAAAATTTTGTGTTCTCTTGTGAATTTTTAAACGTCTTTGTGTTTTATTTTGCGTGTTAATGTGTTTTTTTCCTTTTAGATTTTCATCAAAGAGAACGAAGTCTGGATCATGTGTGAAAATGACACTAAAACGAACACGACCAGCAAACTGCTGCTCTTGGCTAACGGGATTGCTTTGCAGCGCCTGCATTAACTGCACTTGTGAGCGTTGGGCAGGGGTGAACAGGCATGCTGCACCTACACACCTAAAAGACAAGACAAGGAAAGGAAAAAAAACAGAGTATCCCCGTATACAGAGGGACAAACGTAAAAAATATGAAAATGCCACCTCCTAGAATCGAACCAGGGTTTCATCGGCCACAACGATGTGTACTAACCACTATACTAAGATGGCTTATTAGATTGGTTGGATAATCAGGAAATTTAGTCTACCATGTTGATGGAGGTGAGCAAATTTTCTATTCTCAGTTTGTACTCAAAGTGTTATTTGTCGATAATTGCGCCGATAATTGCTCTGAATAATTAAGATGATTATTGATTTGGTGGTACGTGTAGAAGGTTAATACATACGCCGATTGTATGTTCTATATAATAAATGACATAGGATGTGGATTCGATGTCTATAGAATATATAACCACATCATCAGTTTATATACCAATTGGTGAGTACAATTAATGGATCTTTAATATACTCTTCTGGCTAATATTGGCTTACAATTACTAATGTGTCTTAGTATTGTAACATAACTGTTTTGTAATCGTTTAATTAGCAATCATATTATACGATGACTAGTCATTGTGTATTAGTTCCTTCAATGCCTAGTAGTCCTACAAAAATGCCCAGCAATCGTCAACTTGGTGCGATTAGACAACTCACAAATGAGACGTACATAATTAAGTAGGGATCCATGGCAGCTGCGACGTATTTACATGAATTTCAGTACGGGATTTCGGCTCTCAAAAAAGGAGGAGACTATAGTACATTGAATCTATGTACAATGTACACCGATATGTTATATAATGTAATAGCTGAACAATTGTAATAGAAAAAGTAAGAGTTTATTGGGTTGGTAGTATGCGTAGAAGATTGATATGTAGATATATATGATTCGCTGCTCATAGGCTAACTGGCTATGTAACTAATGGCACAATGGCTTATATGGTATTTACAATTGTATTTTGTATACTTTGCATAAGACGGACGGTTGAAAGGCAGTTTGAAAACTTCTTACTGCAACCTATTTCCTGTTTGCATAAACTAGTCGATCTATGGGTCATCTGCAGGCATGGGGCAGCTATAGAATGGGGCCAGCACATTGTATATTAGAAAGCCAACTCAGTATAGGATGACATCGCGATCACATGACGGTATTGTTTAGTAATTCCGAGGAAAAGTAACCGTTATCGGTCCTTTATTTAACAGTAAGATATATCGAACTTTTTCCAATGGCTTGAATGGACTATTGTAATATTCCGTCAAATACGTAGCTAGGAACATAGATATTAGCATAATTGTGGGTTACATTTGTAAGAGGTTTTTCATTGATTGGTATATCTGTTTGATTTTTTTTGTGTCTTAGTTTTCTAATTGTCCTGATTTGTGCTACACGTTTCGATATGGTGGAGTCATTACCAGATTCCTGTCTATTAGGAATTCATATTGTAATCTCGACACATTCAGGACCCCAATCAGTCTTCCACTATCCACCTGCTAATCCAAATTTCATAACTCAACACAAAAATTTAAACCATGTAAGAACTGATAAACTGAAGGATTTTAAAGATAAAGGTCATATAAGCAACATAGTTCCCAATGGCAGCGAGGTTAAAAGTGTGCCCAAAAATAGAGATGCAGTTGGTGACAAATTGGCTCGACAACAGACTAATTCTTCGATTCATCAGACTATTTCTTTGACTAATTTAAAGGGATCGCATACAGAATTGGGTAATATGGAAAGTACATTAATGAAGCAATTTCTTGACCAAAACAGTACAATGGCCGTCTCAGCATCTAGAGATAAGCAAACTATGGATTCTGATTCACTGAATGAAACGGATTCCTCCTCAGGAAGTTCGGGAATCAGCGATAGTGAGCTGTCGACTGATTACACAGATGGTACTGGTTCGAGTTTCTCCGACTCCGAATCTACTTTATCAAGATCTCCTACAGGTCCCCTGAATGAGGACAATTCTAACAATAAAACCATAAGACAGAATATCTGCGAAGATGACCTTGCTGAATATAATAAGAACAAAGTGATGGAGCAAAACTCGAGCACTAGATCATCTATTTCCAAAAATGCTAACCAAATGAACTCTCAAGTTAATGCAAACAAAATTTTAGAAATTTTTAATAATACAAGCTTAACTAATAACGCTAATTTAGTGGAACAAGATAAATCAAATACTAATCTTTCTAGGAGGGAGTCAATTTTTTCGCAAAAAAACAATGGCTTGCATATGAACGAAATTACTTCAAACGATTTCAGAGCTGAATTTGAGATAGCTGAGATGCTAAAAACTGGTAAAATTGTCATGGATGAAGAATATTTTGAAGAAGATAACTTTCAAACAATTGATAAATGCTTTGGTTTTGATACAGATTTTGCTGCAGAATTTTGTACTCCTGAGAGACAAATGTGCAATACCAGATTTGAATTTACGGCGGATAATGTCTGTTTTTTGGGGCTTCCTATTCATGTTGGGAGTAATGGAAAATGGAGGAAGTCAAAAAAAAAAAATAAAAACAGAACTAGATCCAAATTATCAAGTAGTACTAAGAGCAGCAAAAATAAGAGTGTACCAAGCAAGAATGTGTCATCAGCAACCACTCCAATTTCGGAGGGTTATAAGGATTCTGAGGGTTCTGGTATTGGAAGTCTACATACCTCGATCAACGATGTAGAATTTCAGGATGATTTACACACACAAGAAGATAAGGAGGATCTGGAAAAAAATATGAATATGTTTCACATCTGTTTTGTAATGAATCCTTCTTTGATAGAGTATAACAAAAGGGTTGATGACATGTATCAGTACATTGTAATGAAATTGTCTCTCTTATTGAGATATGTTCAGGTGAAGTCTTCTTATGTATCAAAGGAATGCGCAACTATTCTGAAGGAGAAAGAAAAAGTGCTAAAGTTTTCAAAAGCATATAATTCAATACGTGACAGCGGTAAAAGGGGTAGGTATTTGTACCGAAGAATTTTGGCTAAATCATCATTGGCAAGGGCTGTCACAGAATGTGTAGAAAAACTACAAACTAATCAGATCGCATGTCTAGAAATAGATAGAGGTAAGACTGTATCTTTGCAAATACCTATCCAAAATGAATTTAATATTCTTCCTCAATATAAATTAGCTCCAGTCCTAAGAGGATCATTTTTAACATCAATAATGAACAAAAACTTTTTGGAAAGATCTGTAGATAAGGCAAGCGGTGATGTAGATTGGGATTTGGAAAACAAGAATGAATACCAAAATGATAATCTTCTAGATTTTGCATTATTATTATTAGATGAACCCGACAAAATTATTCAATCGTTGGAGTCGTTTTCGAACATGGACGAAATTGGTAGTGTACTGTTAAAGCAATTAGTAAGAAATATTTTACCAACCATACCACTGCGTTATTATCAATATTTAATAGACAACATGTTGGAAAGTTCAAGTGGAGGTACTTCAGGCTTTGACATCTCAAATGCTGATTCTCACATATCCCTTAATACGCAAATATTAAAGTCATGTGCCTTGCATCTGATGTATTGGCGCCATGCGAGGATTATAATTCCCATAAGTTCAAAGAATATTTATATTGTTTCTCCGTTGGCACCTATTCAAGGGTATTCAGAAACGGATTACTTAAATTACAAAGGAATGCGGAAAGATGTTTTTCAAAGGAAATATCACCAAATATATGGATCTGTTGAGTATGAAGACCATGCCATAAAACCTCTGATATATCAGAATCAAGAAGCATTTAAGAAGAAGTTTTCAGCTCTTCCACCTCTATCACAATTTCTACATACATTGTGCAATGGTAAACCGAAACCATATGGAAATATAATACCTTCTCGAGAACATAAATCAGTATATTTGAATGCATTAGCATGGTTGCTACAAAAGGGGTATGTAACACAGCTTATGACATATGTTTATATTAGAATTAACAAACATATTAAAATGGCAGTGGAAGAGGATTTGGAAAGAGAAGGCTTTAGAAAGAAGAAGAAACCTCAAGGAATGGATAGAACCATGGATAATGTTAATGCATCCAATAGAAAGTCTGATGTTCTGAATGATAATAGTGCGAATAAATCAACCACTACTAGTTCTAGCGGTCAAAAAACCAAAGATTACAAAAGTTGTCCTCAGACTCTGGCTGATGAAACTTCAAGAGTAGGACAAAAGCATAAGGATTTTGATAAAATTGACGATATGTTAGAAAATGATATATTTCCATTTGATTATGATGATCCTGCAATGCAACAGAATTATACAATAATTTTAGAACCTGAAAGAGCAACGGCTTTGGAGAAAAGATGGATATTCAAGTGTGTTCAGGAACAACCTTCAGATATTCAATTTTTATTTAACCGGGTCTTAAAATATTTCAATGGTAAAACTTCAATTGAATTGATATCTTTGAAGGAAAATATTCCCAGGCATGAACTTAAGAAATTGTTAGTTATGATGAAAAAACACCTGGTAGAAGTAAATCACTGGTGAGAGAATTAATTAAATGTATGAAGTATTATAAAGTAGGATAAATGGTTATAAACATATAAGTAAAACAATAAAATAAATATAGAGATTAAAGAGATTAATAAAACAAAAAGGAAATACAAGGAGAAAAATAATAAATAATAAATAAAAAGGACGAGACTTCCCAACATTTCTTTCATGGAAGATGTAATACAAGTATCTACATTTAGTAGTCTAACGTGAAGTTTTCTTTATCTGAATTCAATTCGTTGGGAGATTCCATCATATAGTTTGGATCAATTGGTCCTGTAGGCCCCATCCCTGTGCCAGGTTGACCCACTGCCATTCCAGGAGGTACTATATTACCTTCCATCCCTGAGTGAGGAGGGGGTGGCATTGGGTAAACCATAAAGTATGGATGATTTGCACCATTGGTTTGAGCCATTGGATCCATGGGTCCCATAGGTCCCATGGGATATTGCATAGAGTGGTAATAAAATTGTGGGAAATAGTATGAAGAAGGGTCGTTATAACTGTTTCTTCTGCTGTACTTCTTCCTTGTTGTATAAGATGGAGTATATTCTCCTCTATCATCACCTTTATATTTACCTCTTTGCCCTTGTTTATTTGTATAAGGTTCCGTAGATTTGTCTTTACCACCCATACTGCCTGCAGATGAGTTCATATATGTGGTGTTACTACAGCCAGTATTGCCCGCAGATCCTGGCATGTCTGATATAACATCAGCAGTAACATCACCCTGGGTATTGGTGTCTGCATCCGATTTTATATAATTGCTCCTCATGGAAGACCAGCTCATTGGTATTGATTTACGTCTAGGGGTCATTGGTGGCCTCATGTAAGGATTTGGACCATACATCATCATATCGTATTCATTGGTCCCTGGAATAGGAATTGGCATGTATGGCATACAACCGTTTTCAGGATTCATATTTGGAATAGTGTGAGGATCAATTGATGTGGATGATTTTCTTGAGATATTGATTGGAGGAGGTGCCAAGACTAGCTCTGGACCTTTGAATGACTTAGAATTTCTGGCAGGATAATAACTACTCTGTTCAGAGTACATTGATGCAATGCTATTTGAACGATAAGATTTGTTGAAGTTCATATTGTCATAATCAGAAGTCATGCTAAAACTATTTCTAAAAGACTTGAATGGTTTCCGATTATGACGCCCTCCAATTTCCTTATATTGGACATGCATGGTCTTGTTTAACAAAATTGCATGGTTTTCCCTTTCTAATGCTGCTGCTGCTGCTTTTTCATCTTCGAATTTAATAAAAGCAAAGATATTTGTTGGTTTCACAATCAAATTGATATCCAGGATCTTCCCATAAATTCCAAATTTCTTTTCCAATATTTCCTTGGTTGTCATTGAATGAAGCTGACCAACAAAAATTGATTGTTTATCGATAATTATGTCGTCAGTATCATCTTCAATATCAAATATTTCTGAATTTTTCTCAAAACATTCGATAGGTTGAGGGTTAGGGGCAGCCATTTCAGCGTTGTCAGGGTTCCATTTGGATTTTTCAAGGTCGTTTATATCGCCATCCGTATTGGCTGCATCATCCTTTGTTAAATTATCTCTTTTTAAAAGTAAGTTAAAATGTTTAGGCACTTTAATATTTTTGACCCAAATCGCTTCCCAGCTTGGTTGACTTCTTAAATTGGCAAAGGCTCTTATAGCGTCAATACGATAGGCAAATTGAATAAACCATGAAGTACTACTTTCTGGGGGGTAACTGTATCTTCTTGTCATCTGATTATCATCTTGGTGAGGAACTAGTTTTTCCAACTCCCCATATTTTTCTAATTCTTGGGCTACAGTTTCATAGTCGATCTTTGCAATGTTTGTCACAAACAAAGTTCTATTAACTTTCGCTCTTTCACAGCGTAAACGTCTATTGTTTAACAATGATCCTTGAGCCTCTTGTAAGGCATGATTCGCATCTTCATCAGTAGTGTATTGAACAAAGGCATATGGTCTATTTTTAGGATCTCTGAGGACTTTGACTCTGGCCAATTGACCATAGGTTTTAAATCTTTCGGTAACTGATACAGATAATTCATCATCTGATAATGAGGCTGCAAGACTGGCCACAAAGACACACGATGATGGTCTCCCTCTGAAATAGGTAGAACTCTCTTCCTCGACAGCATTCTTTGTACTTTGTTTTTCCTCGGACTTATTTTTTTCTACATCACTTTCATTGTTACTATTGTCACTAGTTTCATCCTCTTCATCAAAATCAGATATGGAAGAAACAGCACTTGGTAGTAACTGACCGATGTCTTCCCTTACTGTTAAATCAGTCTCTGATTTAAGTACTGGGCTGGTAATTACTGTAACTTTCGGAGTTTCAGTATTTAGCATTGTTTACCGTTCGGTGGTGTTTCGGAAGAAATTTAAAGCTTAGGAATAGTTAATAATTATTAAAGAGTAATGAAAATAAACTAGAATTATTAGCTGATAATATTGGATTGATGTTAGGAAAAATCAACTAGCACAATCGTTTAATGTGTTACCAAAAGTATTAATAATAATTCAATTGTTGGATAGTCTTGATTCAATTAAAGAGGGATGTCTCGTCTTTTCTTTGTAAGTATTGATAGGTAGAAGAAGCTCCGTAAGCAACAATAAAAAAATAGAAAAAAATCGTAGTTAAAAAGAGGAAGGCAAATAACACTCAAAAATTGTAGTAAAATGTGATAACGACGACCTTTCTAATAACGTTTGTAATTTTTTATTTCAGTGAATCAAGTTATATTGAAAGGGTACACTCTCTGTTAGATATTGTTTATTATCTATTTATATATATGCATTCACAAGCACTTATGTATACAGAGAAATGAATGAATATAGATATAATCAATAAGGCAGATAAAACAAAAAGAAAAAAAGGAAAGAATCAAAAATAAACACTCTCTAAGTCCTGTATATCGAGACCCCATACATGAGAACAGAAGAAACTGAAAATAAATGATATGAAAATAAAATAAGGATTCAAGCAACTTGCTAAAAATGAACTGTGAGAGAATAGAAAGCAAAATGAGTAAGATCTTGGAGTGTTTATATACCTATGTTTTACTTTTTTGCCGGATCTTTCAGTTTTTAAAAGGACTAATTAATTTCAAGGTCAATGACAAAGGCAGTATGTCAATTTAAGGGTAAATTACAGCAAAGCCATTTTTTATAAATCAGCCCATGGAAAACACGAAGAGCCTTAGAAGAATGAAAACGGGAGGCCCAGTTCATAACTGGAAATAGCCGCCGAAAACTTGGTAAGGAGGGGTGGGATGACGTAGAGTAATTTAGTACAAAGAGGAGAAAAGGTAAAAATTTTCTCTTCAAATTAATTTAAAATAGATTGAGTTATATTGCTCACTCTTCTCTTCGGCTGGTGTTTATCTCAGAATCAAGATCAAAGTGCCGACGGCCATAGCAACAATCTAATTTAACAAGGAAAAAAGCGGTTGTATCCACAAAAGAAACAGCGTCACGAAAGGATAAAACCTGATGATTCTGCAGTCTTTCTCTGTAACTTGTATCGAAATGCCCGATCCTTACATGTGATCTTAAGAAGTCCATGACTAACAACAGACGGAGAACGAACTGTACGTAGAAGAACTGGCATCAGAAAGATTCGTGAAATTCCACCATTATTTTGCCTAGAGTATTTTTGAGATTCATTGTTTACTTTTTCGTTAAGAAAGTTTTCCTCTCATGATTTTTTGGACAATATCATGTACAAGTGTATTCTCGTACAATCTTTTTTGTCTTAACTCCAAGACAAGATAAAACGACTAAGTGACACGGTTTGCTTCTACTCCAATATTTTAGTCTAAATGAGATAAATAAGCGCCCTGCTTTGATAGGGGGGGGGGAAGCCAGAAAAATATTTTGTCTAAGATCGTGATTGATTTATTTATTAAAATATTCAGAATGATTGATTTATTCCGTCCTTAATTTTATTCGTATTTTTCTTGGTGCCGTGCTAGACAAGACCCATTTTTTTAAGGAAAATAGTAATTAAAGCACAGCTGCAATTTCTGGATATTTGCAATATACATTACAAAGCCGTAGAATTGACACTTGCTCCTTTTTGAAAAAGAAAGAAGAAATGAAGAAAAGGCTATATAGCAACACTTGATCCCCTTCATTAATTGACTCTTTATATTTCCAAATATCCTTATAGTTACTTCGTTTGAACGGCAGATATAAAATACACACACGACAGTTCTTACCTATTAAATATTTTATTATTACTTTTTGTACTTGGTGTAGTATTATTTTTCATATAACAATTGAGAATAAGCTCCTGTAAATGCCTCGCTATTTTTTCGTGCTTTCCTTCATATGCGATTAGCAATAAACATGAAATATTGCTATTGCTATTGCCATTTCCAGGTATCTTTTAAGATAGTCACATATGTACCGACGATAAAATATATTACCAGATTAACTCCTTTTTGTTTATCAGTTTTTTCTACCGTATTTTCTCATTATAAAAATGGATATAAATCAAGGGAGTTTTTTCCCTCTTTTTCAGTCTCACCGGATCTTGTTTTATTAGATCCGCTGACCGGAGGTACCTTCCGAACAGGATGTATTTGGTCCGAAGGAAAAAAAAAAGTTCCCGACTATTGCATGTCATAAAATAAATGATTCACAATGATGTAACGAATTAAGGGTCTTTCTACAAAATACACAACACTTCAGCGATTATCAGCGTTTTTAAATGCCGGGTTCAGGCAGGGTTTGCCAATTAAGGGTTATGACCGCAACATGAACTCATCACTAAATTAATTTCTTTCTTCATCTATTACCTCTATGGCTCAGCAAAACAGGTTCCCCGCACCTGCCCTGGAGCTCCCCAAATACCATTTCTATAGGAATTTCTAGTCTAATTTCCTCCACATAAATAGTGTCGAGTATCAGGTATTGATCGACTCCAATTTACACCTGGGATGCACAATGTTATCATTTACATTCTTAATCGGGGGGGGGCTTAATTTCACTGACGGGGAAAAATGATAACAGAAAAAGTCCTAACTTATTAGATACTTTACTTAATTATTATATATTTATCTTAAATGTTCTCGTATTGTTCAAACGTCAAATTAAGCTGCCGTAGCCATGTTTCATTTCATTCCTCCCTAGAGCTATGCGTTTGTAATTACCAGTGAGTAGAAATAGGCTAAAACTTAAAGTTCGAAATCCCGATGAGCTAGTAAAATTACTTAGTGATGGTGCATCATGGCTGTTCTACACGATATATCACCGGTGAATGACTTGTGCTATCTATGAATCCTTCTTCCCCTGGTAATTCTCCTCAATAGCAGATTTCGATACATACTAAACAATGACAATGACCATTTTTACGAATACGGGAGGGGGTATGTATGCGTTAAAGTGATTTGGCTTCTCCAAACATCGAATATGATGATAATGTGAAAACATAATCAGAATAATAAACAAATGCCATGCTGGGCTTAGCCCGTGTACGCGTATTTACTGGCTTGTCTAATTCTCTTACCATATTTCAAGAAAAATATTGGAACCGGAGCCAATGCGGCAGCAAACAATCCTAACAATAAACCAGCCCAGTTGACACCCATGTTACGGAACATGTAACCGGCAAATAATGGGAACGCAGCACCAAAGGCACTACGCATAAAAGTGTTAGCAGCCACTGCAGAGGCGACGATTAATAAATACGATTCGATGATATAATTCAAGCATGGCAAAAAGATCCCCATTAGCCCAAAACCAATAAACGAACCACCAATAGTAGGGACAATCCAATGAATTTTGTGATGATAATTACCTGTCCAACAGAACCACAAGATACCAATTGGGAAGGCAATAGCCGCGCCGATCATAGGAATCAATCGGGCCTCTGGGATTAATCCTCCGTGTTTTTTTATTCTTTTCAAGTAATCGTCCTCTAAGTACCAAGTGTATGCAGCACATACGAGCATACCGGTAATCAAGGCTAGATATGGTAACTCACCATTTGTATATAGTCCGTAACCTTCCACGAAAACAATTGGGTATGCCTCCAACATTAAATATAAAATACCGTAAACAAAAGAATTGTAAATGGTGATGATTAATAATAAAGGTTCTGTAAAAAGCATCCTAATTGGTCTGGTGACAGTTTTTTGCACAATTTCTTTGATTGACAATTCGACTTGTTCATGGGCAGCATGAATACCCCAGTTGTTGGTCTTCTTTCTCATTTCCTTAGCTTTATTGACAAGAATCGTTGGGTGATGGGTCTCTGGGAAGAATAATGCCACACATACAAATACAGCACCAGCAAATATACCTATAACATATTCTAACCATCTCCATGTTGTATGTTGAACAATATAGGACCCTATAACAGGAGCAAGGATAGGACCAACAAAGACACCAAGAGAAAATAGTGTAATAGCCTTACCTCTTATACTTGTGTCGAAAATATCAGCAAATGCAGCTGGAACAACAGCTAATGGTGCAGCGCCAATAAACCCACCAAAGAATCTACAAATGAAAATGGTTTGCAAATTTTCAGCAGTGGCTACAGCAAATTGAAATAATGTGAACCCTAGAGATGATAACACTAAAACTCCCTTTCTACCATATATCTCAGATAGAGGTGCGTAAATGATTGGAGAGGCGGCAAACCCTAAAACATATAATGTAATACCTAGGATGGCAACAACTTGGATGACGTGGAATTCTTCAACAATTTGAAGCACACCACTTGCAAAAATCGACGAACCCATTGTTATACAAATACAGTCCAGACATAAAATGACACATAACATTACCTTCTTCTTAGTGGACCAATTGAATGGATGCAGTGGATCATCAGGCCCATTAAAAGTAACTTCGTACAATGATTTGTCTGGTAGATTTGGTGGATATTCGCGGCCACCACCCATTGGCAAGCAATCTGAATAATCAATCTTTTTCTCTTCTTCAAATGTGTTGGTTAGCAATCTTGATAAGTTTCTGCTCTCTTCGATATTTGATTCCACATTGGTGCTTGCCCTTCTTAAAATGTTCCGTTCTTGTTCCTCAAAAGTTGGGGCACGTGCGATTTCTGGAGCTGGTTGGCCATCTTTTTTCTCGGTTGGTCCCACATACATGGAAAGCTCAGAGTTAGCTGTATCTTGAGATGAGCTGACTTCTATGCTATTATCAGTATTATGCATGCTATCCATTTTGCTATTTGGCATTCTTACTCAAAGCTGGGATTTCTAATGATGATTGGAATTTATTTGATAAAATAATTGAACTTATCACCTTTATATTAAATTTTTTTTGTCTAAGGGTACAAACCTAAGAATGTATGTGATATGGTATTTTCTTTTCTTTTTATTTTTTGTTCCGTGCGCTGGATTTCTTGAAATATTTTTTCGCCTTAGTCTATTGCGGAAAATATTTTAAAGATGAAAATAATTCTATATAGAAAGAATTAGTTTAACTTTTAACAAAATTATCCGAACAATTTATAGAAAAAATCAATCGATATTTAATTTTATAGTCCGGGTATTCAGATGCTTCAACAATGTGAATGAAATAAAGTATCTGTATATACTCTTTTTATATTTTTTCCTTATTTTCTACTTATCTTCTAAAGATTGATTGAGCTATAAGAATTCGATGGCAGATTGTCTTTAGCCAAGAAAAATCACAATTACAAATAAAAATTTTGAAGGGACGGAGAAGTGTATATGCTAACTTGTTTAAAAAGCTGCTTTATATATAATTGGGTGGCTCATTTTACTTGTTGTACTTTTAACGCCTTAGGTAATAGTAACATTAGTGGAAAGTGTATGTACGGCTTGTACAGAATGAAAGTGTAATCATCCCTCTGTTTATAGAAAAATATTTCGATGTTTGTAAAGCCTTGTCCTGATCGGCTGTTACAGATTGAAGACTAAAACAACAACATCAAAAAGAAAAACATCTGCAAAAAAAAGAATTCCTGCCTCATCTCTCCGTAAGATTTTTGGGAAGTTCTTGTTTTTCTTTTTGAGTTTTTTTTTACAAAATTTTTCTCTTTCAAGGGGAGTAATAACTTCATACGAAGTAGAATTTTTGGCAGGTGTGCTGCTTCCGTTGATTACTGAGTGTATGCCAAACTTCACGGGTCATAACGAGTGAGAGCATTCCGTAAAACTCATTGTCAAATTCATGTAACGGCCGGTCATTCACCTGCAGTTGTCCGAGAATTAGATATCAAGCAATGGGTGGATAGATGGAAACGAAGTTAATGCAGTCAAGTCAGTTCAAGGTACTATGAATTACACACAAATAAGATCATCCAGGCTACTACTCTCAGTCAGATATCTTTTTCATCATCCCATTTTAGTTCAACAGTGTAGTGTGCATTAAAAGGATATCGGCCAATCGTTTATCAAAACGGAGAACAGATTTGCTTACTGAATGGAACTTTTTTTGTAGGCGGTTTATTTTTGAAAGAGAGGTACGGAAGATGGCATATACTCGTTTGTGACCAGCTTCGCCTTCTAGTTACAACAAAAAGAGTTCATTCGGCTGATAAAGTGAGTAATAGAACCCCAACGGAGCCCGGGATCAATTATCTATCAGAATGTCATATGATTCTATAGTGAGTATAGCATCACTATTATGTTAACGTTGTATTTTTTATATATAGGAGGTGATATATATCATTAGTACATAGCTAGCTTCAGAAAAAAACGGTATCTAAGTCACCAAACTCATCGTCAAAACCAGTACTGAATGGTTCCGCAGAATAATCATCAAACATAGTATCCAACATCTCTTGTGGCTGGTTAGATGGGAGACAATCCTGTTGAGATTGCGCTGGAATTGGCTGCTGTGATAAGGTTTGTCGCGGTTTCGATTGATTCTGTAATTGTAAAGATTGTGTTCCCGTATGCGAGACGTTTGATGGAATTTCGATTGGATTGCCAGATGCAGTTATATTATTATTATGTACAGGGTTGGAGGCAATCGTAGCAGTGGAAGCAGCAGGAGGATCTGCAACTACCGATGTCCGTTTATCCACCTCATTTATGTTAGCAGTGGCAGTGTTAGAAGTAAATGATTCCTGAGGAGCTTTTGTATTTTGTGAAGGAGTTTGTGATGTTACGTTGTTGTTATTGGTTATCATATTAGTTTGTACGTTATTGTCATTAGAATTCATTAGTGCGGATGAAGCCGTACCAAGGGTGGTGGTATTAGCGGTGGTAGTTGTGGTGGTGGCAGCAGCAGCAGCAGCAGCAATAGTCGGTGGGTGCGGGGTTGTATTTGTATTTGTCCCATTTAATGGCATAGATGTTTTTATCAACGGTATTTGCATAGCTGGTGCAGTGTAAGCAGGTAATGGAGAGTTCATATAGGAATTCGGTACGTTATCTATTAACACATTGTTTAAGTCTAGATTTTCAGTTTCAGGTGCAACGGTATTGTTACGTACTGTAGGAACATTTTCACTCTGCAACTGTTTGTTTTTCTGTAAATTCGAGACGAATTCGGAGTAAATTTGCCAATAGTCGTCATTTGCCTTTCTGTTGTCACCTCTTAATTTATTTGTAAACAACTCATCACCTTCATGGATAATGAATCTACTGGATTGGAACCTTAAATTGTATTTATTCAAAATATTCTCCAAGACTCCGTTACAAGTATCGGTGGAAGCAGTCTTGTTATTTAGAATTATTAATTGATTGTTAATGAATTCCCCGTCTTCTGAAAATTTGTGGGACTTGAAATTCGATAGCTTAGATTTATGCTCTTCCAGTTCCAATTTGTACTGGGTCAATTTGGATTTTAATTTTTCATTGGAGGTGGATGTGATTGGTGGCGACACAATTTGATTGATTGGGAAATTAGACAAAGTCAGCAGATTAATCAGATTGGGGAACTTCTGGAAATTCTTCAGATAATACAACTTATACGATATAATATCACTGAAATCATGGATTATATTATTCGGAGCAGGCCTGGCGCTGCTGCCGTCGCCATGGTGTGGGCCGTTACTGTGGAGAGGATGGCCTTGTTTGTATTGGGTTGAAGGATTGCCTGAACGTGAGTTCTTAGTGTTGTACGTTCTCTTCTTTTTCACAACGGCCATTGGTTGTTTATGAGAGTGTGGAGAGAAGAAGAGCTATGACGACCAAAACGCAAAAAAATAAAATAGAAAAGAGAAAGGGAAAGTATAGATGAGATATAAACTTCTGGGGGATTAAAGTTGCCGTGGCCGGAGTGAACTGGAGTGGCGGGGGACGTGGGAGAAAGCTCAGTAAGTTTACTACGACTATTATTTATTTATTTTTATCTCTTCTAAATGTTCTCGAAAGCAACTTAAAAGGGGAAACACGTCGGTGCAATAACAACAACAGACAAACAGAAAATTAAGATAAACAAAATAAAACGAAAAACAGATAAACAAAAGGGTCCGTGGGGCTATTATTATTAATGGTGTGAAGATTTGACACTGAAGAAGATAAAATGATACAAACGTAAATCCGAATAAATCCCTCTTTCCCTGTCTAATTTCCTATTCTTAACCCTGTAACAGAGCTTATGGAAACTTCCCGGTTGTATGAAAATTTTCTCATTGCTTTTTTTTCTCTTTGTTGCCTCATTTTTTTCTCTCTTTTGACCCATAAGAGTACCGTGTTCCTATCACCATCCCATTAATTAGTTTGTTTCGCCCTGTGCCGTTCCGAGTGACACACCTGTCTGCGAAGATCTTGGGGAGGGTGGGGACATCTGCTCGGTCCGGGTAAAGCTGTCTATCACATGAGCGTCGCTTGGCCGGTGCACGTGGTGTGAACCCCAAAACAAAAAAACAAACGACTCTCTTCTCTCTTTTCTCTTCTCTGTTTAAGAACTGGAACGAAATCACCGACCGGGATACATCCACTTTTCTCTGGGTGTTTATTATGTATCCCGATTGGGTAAAAGGACTGTTTGCCTAGTATGGCTACGATATGAGGAGAGTCGTATAATATGTCAAAAAAAAGCGTAAAACTGTGAAAATGTAAAAATAATTCATTATTCTCACCGCTTTGGGAGGATCGATCAACAGGCCGCAGTTTCTCGCCGTCATTCGCTCACGGTCTTTTAGCGCACACCATTAGAATGTGCCAAAAGGAGGACGATTTTGGCTTGGTAGGTGGGTTCGTTGTTCCTTCAAACGATTTTCCCTCATATCTCCTATTAAAAGACCTATGACAAGATTCTTACTGACGGTCAAGACAGCTGTGTAGTCGCAGACACAGACAGTGGACAGTCTCTAAAGTGGGGCTTTGCAGGCGTCCTTCGTTCTTGATTGTATTTTAAGGTCGTTTTTGTTTGGACTTGCTGTTTTCCTGTTCGTAGGTCTGAGGAGTTTTTTTAAAACTTCCGTTAATTGAAAGTTTAATTCATCCGATGTTTTTTCCCTTTTATTATATATAGATTATTTAACCATCGATTTCCCTTGGTTATATAACATGACGGTAATTGTACGGACAGGCTTGATCTCGGGCACTCCCTTTCTTTGTGTGAGTGTATTTATATATCTGTGTATCGACGCTAAGTAATTCTCGCCTCAATTACACGGTGTGTTGTCAAGTACTATAGCGCAAAAGGGAAAATTACAGAGAGCTAAAGACCGAAATATTGAGAGCGAGTATGATTTCTCTATGTCATAGTAGTATTAACAAAACCGACAAAAGGAGGAGTTCCTTATGGTACATTATATATTATCTGACGCTCCAAGGAATGGGTTCTGCGATAATAGCCGGCGGCATGGAATTCGGAATAGCGTATGGTATGTATCATTCCAGAGGTGGGAAAATTAAACTATGGGCGTTCCCTCATACTTTGTCTGGTGATTGTGCATTGAGTCTTTTTATCCAAGTCATTGTCACAGCGCTCTGTGAGGAATTAATCTGTGGCAGAGAGGACTATACAGATAGTCTTTGCCAAATAGTATATTTTGATAATATGATTCCAAAGAACCCGAAGGTTAGATGGTTTTTCGAAATAGATGAAGGTGTAAGGAGGAAATCCATGGAAATACTGGATAATGAATATTATCAGGTTTTAACCTTAAAAGAGTTTTATAACAGAATTGTTTTCGAAAAATATCCCAACAGATCGAAATTTGTCAATCTAATAATTTGGTTATTCAAAAAAGTGTTAAGATCATTTCTTGTAGCAGTCGTATTTTTCATTGTTATCTGGCCAGTGACAATGGGGATCATGGCCGGAATTGGTACGAGAATAGGCAGTCATGATTTTTATTTTAATAGATACCCATTACCTCAAGTAATGAAATTATTATTCGGTGTTGTTATAGGGTTAACTTCAACACCACTATCCATCGTGATAATAATATTAAGAAATAATTGGTATGAAATTGAGTACCATATGAAACAAGATCATTCTGATAATAATTCTTCAATCAATGAGAAGAATTTTAAAGATTACTATGACCCATATTCTGGAGAAAGCAACTTCGAAACACCAGGACGAAGTGATAATAATGGGGTATTCGATCTCGACACAAATTCTGGAGATTCAGAGTTAAGGACATAGATACGTTGGTTAAACGTACCTAAAAAAGAAAAGAAAAAGAAAAAAAAAGTGAGCATTATTTATAGCATAGTATTATCATCTATATCTTAAATAAAATACAAGGGCCATTTCCTTTCCAATAATAATAATAATAATAATATATGTATATATATTATATAGTTATTTACTTACTTAATTTTATGAATTTTTATTTTTTCCTAACAAATAATAACCTAGCTTATTTCACATTATACAAATAAATAAGAATAATACCTTAAAAAACAACTTATTGTTCAATGATCAATTCAGATCAGATGACAACTTTTGGGTATTCGGGGAGACTAATGTCAGAGATTTTACAGTTTTTGAAATAAGACACATCAAATTTGGTAATAGCGTCAATATTATTGTCATTGTCACTGCTGTTATAAGAAATGGCCCTCTCGAGAACATCCTTATTTTTAATATTGTCGCTATTGTCGTTTTCGGTTGCGTATTCATCTTCTAATAGCATACAAGTTAGATAGTCTTTCAACAAATTAATTGAACTTTCTTCCAAGTATATCTCTTCTTCATCAGCTTCCTTGATGTCGTTGTTTAATGAAGTTAGTATGCTATTCATGTTCATGAAGATTTCATCTTCTTCTTCTTCACCATCCAATTTGTTACTCTTTTGATCGACGCTAAATGATAATTTTTCAGGTCTATTAAAAAGAAAGTTACTATACATCATATTGTTGGTGGCTTGTGATAGATGGTTGTATGAAAAGTGTAGTGGTTGAGAATAACAGTGGTTAGGATGAGTTATCGGTATATTAGATATAGGGGGTAGAATTAGAGGGCTCACGACAGAAATATGAGAGGATAGTGGGGGTAGTAAATTAGCATTATTAGTTTGGGGATTATTTATGGAATATGAATTTTGAGAAAGGTCAGCGGTTGGTGTTTGGAAGGTGTTGGCATTTAAAGTACCTGGCATATTATTGTAGTTTGAATGAATCGATGGTGATGAAGCTGATGATGAGGAACGCGACGATATTGACCTGTTGTTTGTTGCGGTAGTTGAAGAGGATACTGAGGATTTCCGAACTTGCGCACTATCAGATAATTGATGAAGATAATTCACCAAATTGTAAGTGGAGTTGTCTTTATTTAATTTAATATTCTGATAATTCAAGAGTTGTGTGGTGTCAAAACTATGATCCATAGGGGTCAGTAAAGGTAATAGAGGCTCCAACTTTTTCGGAGTGGCAGCAACATAGTTGAGATTTGAGGAAAAATTTGACACACTCGATTGATTCGTGTGACTTTTGAACTTCGAACTGCTTCTCTTTTTACTGACCAAAGAGATGTCAGCCACCAATGCGGTTTCGTTCAAATGAGTCTTCAAGTGTTTTTTCAAATCTTGTGGTCTTTTGAATTTCTTGTTACAATTCGAACAAGCAAATGGGGTCAATGGAATATGAACTCTTAAATGAGAAGTTATATGGTCTCTCTTCTCCGTTTTGACCTGACAGTTCAGCCAATGACAATTTAACTGTAGGTTTTTTTTTGACTTTCTGCCTACATGGTCATTGCATAAATGATGGTACAACATTTCGGGTTTCTGGAAGGTCAGATTACAGTTATCCCAGTGACAAACCAGCAAGTCCGACCCTTCAGAAGTCTGGCTCTCTTTTGCTCCAGACTTCTCATCTTTGGGAACGACAGTTTTGGCATCGTTACTGCCCGGTTCTTTGTTCAAAAGATCTTGTAATAGCACCATGGTGTATCTTTTTGCCGTTGTTGCTTCAAGAACTGTTTAGAAGTCAGAGTAACACGGACAGGGTATCTTTCAACGACTGGCACAGTTAAATACCTGCTGTTCAAGTATTCTCGACTACGGTTACGTCTGTTGCTTTTTATACGTATCTGGAGTTTTCTCATCATCAGCCTCAAAGTCTCTTTCTAATTGCTTTTCAATCTTCGAGAAGGGAGAAAAGTTCAGCCTGTCAGAGAAAGGAAAATCTTCACTTGCGTGATGTCACGTGTGTTCACTGCTACTGCCACTCACCAGTTAGACCGCGGTCAACTACCGTTACTGCTAGAGACAATTGGTCAGCAATGCAGTAGATGGCGCTGCGGTAGGCATGGGACGTTCTGGTTGCTGCCTTGATAATGGGACAGCACCTGTTTCTGCTAGCTCATCACTTTTGTGGATTTCAATGTTTAGTTAACAATTGTTAAGTTTGGCCGTGCGGCAATCCACCCAGACAATCGTCAAAAGAGAGATATCATACATACGATCACTAAACAAGACGTATCCGATACATAGACAGACGTGCATAATAGATACCAAGAGTTTAGACATTAGTAGCGTTCATGCGTCAATGGGGTTTGTACGTTCTTAGCAGGACCCAATTGACTGACTAATACACTTACTTCACTGGGCTCTGGATTCCCAGTGCTGGCAGTTCTGTCACCACCAGTTCTCTGTACAAGACGGCTCAAAACTACCATATCCACATAAATAACACGCAGAGTACTGACAGAGAGATCTCATCTCCATTTACAATGCGTTGCCATAGTGTGCAAGTGTGTGTTTCTCTGGAAGTGAAAACCTGTGACTGCTTTGAAAAAAAATAGCTTTGGGCACGACTCATCTGATGAACAATGGAATCCAATTTAATAGGAGATAGTAAATAACTACTACGCAAATAAAACATCGATTTATGTGTCTGCAAGGCCTGAACCGTATTAGGATTAATTGAAGCGTACTGGTAAGATTTTGCTCTTTTTTTGTCGTTTAGAGGCTTTCAAGTGGAGTCAAGGTGAATATGGGGAGATTCTAGTTTGAGTAGGGACTAACAAAGAACACAAAAAATCAATAATAACAAAAAGCAACAAGAAACCTCTGTCTATCATTAGGAATATAAAACACTCATTTATTATCATAGTACCAGCAGTAACTAAAAAATAAAATACAAAGAGAAATGTCATCGAATGCGAATTCTACGAAACAGTCTAAAAATGAATACTACAATAGACATTTAATCCATACAATTATCGATTTAGTGAATTGCAATGACCATAACACTTTAGCTTTGGTTGCCAGACATTGTGGTATACCACCTCAATTACGATACGTTGTTTGGCCCATCCTACTAAAGTACCATCCTATGTGTATTTCTCCAAATATTATATCGAATTCTGTGGTCTGGGATAGGAATTCGGAAAAGTATAACTTAATAAAAACTTCTTCCTCTTCCTCTGTTTCTACATCTTCTTTGAAAAACAATAAGTCCGGTAACGTTACAAACTCTTCCACTAATTTAACTAATGGCAATATTGCTTCAAATAATACGGAAGAACCTACATTGGATGAATTAATTGATCATGACTTAAAGAAATATTTCCACAAGAGAAGATCAATAAGTAAAAATAGCAATGATGGCAATAATTACGACTGTTTACAAACGTACGAATGTGAAATTATTGAAATATTAAAAAGAGCCATTAAAAAATTCGTAAAGAAATGGTCTAAAATCTATAAATATGAAAGTGGATTAGCATGGATCTCATTAGGTTTAGCTGAATGGATCCCACCAATCTCATCAAAAGATGAAGCTATAGACAGTAATAATACACTGAACCCAAATTTTTTAGTATTAAATGGTAAAAAATTAAATAGACATCATCAAAATTCTGCAGCTTCAACCCCTGAATCTCATAATCCAGCTTCAACAACAAGCTATTCAAGTGCCACAACCACTCCCACTACTTCCACAAATGCCAATGCCGCTCCCTCTAGCAATAAAACATCCTCCAAAAGAAACTCGATTTTTACTTCTGTTTCCGAGCTTTTCGATGAATATCCCTTACCGATACCTTTGAGAAATAGCATATGTAATACAAATACTTTCCAATTCGACGAATTATTTGAAAGATTAGTTTTGGTTATATTACATTCACCGGACGTTGAAAGGTCTCAACTACAAATTAAAAACGACCTACTAAATGAGAAATATTCAACTTCTCAAAACAATAAAAAATTATTAAATGAAAATACAAGTAAATTAATAAACAACTACTATTATCCAATAATTTCAGGAGGGGATATTTCCTTTAAGATTCAGATTTTTTTTAAAACGTTCTCATCAATTTTACCTGAACTTTATCAAACACTAACTGAAGAAAATGCCTTACAAGCAAACTCTGCTAGGTTGGGTTGGATCTATTGGTGGATAAATTTTGTAGGTGCCAGATCTTTTCATAAGCAAGACAGGGGAAGAATATGGGATTTGTTGCTAGGTTGGAGACCCAACCCTAATATGAATTCTTTAAACTTTTTCTTAAATTACAATAATAAGAAATTCGATCATTTATATGATCTAACGCCTAAAGTTCATTCCGAATTTATCGAAAAGTTATGCAAGGAATCTGATCCCTTTTGGTTTCCAGACTTAGATACCATAGAATTGGGTAGCAAAGATTATCCAAACGATTATAGGGTCCTATTAGAATTACTGAATAGGAATAAATATGGTTCCACAAATACAGGTGAAATGGTCATTAACAAAGAGTCGCATATACCATACTCTTTGATAGATCCTCATATCCAAATTATGTTTCTTTATGTTGCAATTTTACAATTTAATGAATTTAAATTATTGGAGTTTGAAGAATCAGAGATCAAAGAATTCTTATTCAATGTTCCATTACTAACAAAAGTAGATAATAACAATTTCAAAAAGTTATATGATACCAATTTCGGTAAGTCGTCAAATTTGAACAATAATACTTTGTCTTTGTCCACAACTACTAGCCATAACAATTTAAATCCTGTTATGTCTTCGCAAGACGATTATAGCAAGAGACCCTCGTCTTCAAGTTCGCATATGATTATTGAGATGGGTAGCGATGGCAAATCTTCCCAAAATTTTAAGAATATTCTTATGACTGCAGGAAATATTTGGAGGAAATGGTTATGGAAAGAACTAGAAGAGAATTCTACTTACGATGGGTTACCTTAGTTTTTTATCTACTTTGTGAGCTATATACAAGTTTCATTACATTTCTAAATAAGTATTTATTGAATAAATTTTATTTTTATATATAATCTAGGCATGGCATTAAATATCATCTCAGTGGTCTTTCTTAGACTTATTTTCATAATAATGAGCACAACTTTTAACTTTGGGACATTTTTCTTCGTGAATTTTCAAAAAGTATCTTGAAGAGCTAAGAAAATTAAAAAATACTGATAACTGGATTCCAATCCAAAGGAAGTCATCGTTGTAGTAGGAGTCATCGAAGTGTAGAATATATCAGACAAAATTCTGTATACCATATTTGATCTGGCATCGTTGGAAGAGAACGGTAAGCTATAATTTAGCTAAGCATAAGAAAAAGAACAACAGCTAGTATAGCCATATACAATCTTAAAAGGGAATGCCAATTTTAGATACAGTTAAAAGCTTCGTTACCTCCCAATCTCCAACCGAACAAAAGGTGAAAGATGCTACAGATGATAGCGAAATATCCGGAGCCATTGGCACATTAATGAATGAGATATCCATTTTAACTTATTCTAGAAAGACTTTAAAAGAAATAGTGCAAGTAATTAAGAAGAGATTAAGCAATGCTGCTTCACACAGAAAGTACAATCATAGGGTATGTCTACAAGTTGTCAAAACACTGACATTAATCTCGTATCTTTTAAATAATGGCTCCAACGATTTTATATCATGGATGAGAGCGAATATGTTTTTATTGGAATCCATCAAAAGTTTTAAAGTTCTGAGTAGTGATGATGAAAATATTGCAGAGCAAATTCGGTCAATCTCATCTAATCTTTGTTCTCTATTGCAAGATGATGAGTTACTAGAACAAAGGAGACGAGATGTCATACAGTTTAGGTCAAGTATCTCATCTCCTGGAAGGAAATCTATAGATAATAGTCATTTAAAACTGCGTGGTCATCAAACACGTTCAAGTTCCGACCGATACACAACTATCACTGATACTAAAGCTCCCGATACAAATGATTATCATTACATCCCCAACAGATTTAGAAATTATAAACTCCCTGGAACGCCACATTTAGATCTTAGATGGCGATCTGATAAATCACTACCTGCAACCACTCAGTTTGACCTAGGGACTTTGCAAGAAGAAGAATCAGTAGCAGCAGAAAGTGAACTTAAGGAAGAAAGCAAGAAAGCTAACCGATCTGGGTTTGAATCGTCGAACCTATTTTATTGACTTTATGACAAAACAAGATAGCATGAAATGAACCACTCATTCTAATAATTCTTCACTTTGGGTTTATCGCGATTGTTTTAATAACATTTACTGATTTAATTTTATTCAAGTTATTAATTTGTTTCTACCTTAAGATGTTATTTATAATATTTACGGTGCTACTGAACAGGGTCCAGTATCTTCATTCAAGTAAATCAGTTAATATATATAACTGTAAAATACGTGTATACTACTAATTTTAAACTATATCAAGATTCTTCAATTCTAGTTCTATTCTTGGAGTAGGGTCGTAGTGGGTCCAATGTCGTAAATTATGCTCAATAAGGGAACGTAAATTTGGATAATACTTGATAATCGCACTTCCAAGATAGATAAGTTGAAGCTTGACATTTTCAATCGATTCAGTGATATGAATTGACTCGTATATAGTCTGCCAAATATGCTTTAGTTGATTTTCAAACGACGAACTTGTATGTGTTACACCAGCTGATACGATGAGATCCTTTATTATTTCACTAGCACCAACTTGTGATCTCCAAGTATATACAACATTTGTCGATTCAAATATGCTATGGATCATTCGAATTATAAAATTGACCAGTTCATTAGGATAGGACTCATTGGCATGTCGCTTACAAACTTTGGCACAAGACTTTAGTAATTCAATCATAAACTCTTCATTTTGAACGTTATCCTGAGATGATTTTTTAGTTATATCAGAGTTGGTTTTCAAACGTTTATTAACAGATAAATCATTACAGTTAGTGTCATCTACTTTGGCATTCTCATCAATATTTTGTACTAAGTTAGCCAAAATGTTATCGGACACGCTAATTAATTTATCTATTATACCTTCAGTTGGAAATAACTCAGCATATTCAGCTAGAGAAAACACAACCTTCTTAACATAGGATTGATTTGTTCTGGAAACTTCACGCATCATAACATCATCAATCTTCGTTTTCAATTCATTTCGATCATTTACCACACTTTCAAATTTAACTACCAGTGAAATTAACGCTTTAACAAGTTCATTTTTTCCATCCCACGATCTTCCTTCCAGTGAATCTAGGGCAACCTCAAATAGCTTTGTAACATTGTCTGATCCAATTGTTTGATCAACCTTCTCTGAAATGGATTTAATAGAAATTGCACACGTTTGTCTTATAGAGAAATATGAAGATCTTATATGGGTTGTCAGCAGATCTAATATTTCGGAAAGATACAATTTAACTGTTCCTTGAGGTGAATTAGATGCTTCCGTCCATATTCTATTAAACAAATCATGACATTTCGGCTCTGTATCATTAGATCCAATAAAAACAATCGGTAAAAACGAGGTAGCTACCAATTCAAACTGGGATATCGAATGGTGTAATATCGATTCTATCGCTGATCCAACAACGATTTTAGATGCTGTTTCGTTGGTTTCAAAATATTTATCACTGAGGATTTTGGCATACTTGATGCATTTATCTAATGGAGCAATTGTGAAAATATTACCAAATGTTTGGGCATATGTTATCCGTATAGTGTCGTTTTTATCATCAAATTGGTTAACACATGCTTTCAACATTTTCCCACTTAATGGCTTTAAATCAATGTTGTACCGTTTAACTAGCATCGACAGAACCAAAGATGCTGCAACCTTCGATGGCAGACCTATAGATTTTTTAACTGCTTTTATGGCAGAATTGACTTGATCTTCCATAAGATAGTCTGGTGAATCAGCTATCAGTTTTGATATCGTTTCTAATAAGGGAGAGCTAGAAATACCTGTTTTTCTGTATTTATCAATGTCATCCGCATCAATATTATAATTATCTGCATTCAATGACAAGAAATTTATAGCTTGAGGCTCAATTGATGAAAATAGAGTCGTAAACTCATAAACCAATTGACATGAAAATGGTTCCAAAATCTTACCTGCTTCTTTAACCAACTCTAATACCGTTTTTAAGGAAAATTTTCTAATCTCTTCTACATCACTATTCAACCCTTTTGTACCCATCAAGAATGGCAAAATTTGTTCCAATAGCTCCGTTGACTTTTCTGGATTTATATCTTTGTTATTTTTTACAGAATTAGCGAGAATTTTAACTAAAATCGTTGTAAACTTAGTACCCACATCTCGGACACTTTCCTTAATATCATCCATGGTTCTAAAAGCCATAGTCCAAATATCAACCATTTTATCGCCAAATTTCTCTTTTGGATTAGTTTGAACCAATTGAGCCAATGCAGCTGTACTAGCTTCACGGACTCTCCATTCCTTATTCGACATTCCTGCTAGTAATTCGTCAAGTATCTCAGTGAAATAAGTGTTAATTGTTTCAGATGAATCAGAAATTAAACTTTTCCATATGTCATTCATGGAATTTGCAATAGTGGAATATGGATCAAATCTGTATCTATATAATTTAGGAATTAATTTAACAGCCGTTGAACGGTCACTTAATAATATTTTTTGAAGCGGTGCCTTCGACATGATTGCGCCAAGACCAAATGCAACTCCCTTCCTTGAGGACCATATACCAGAACTTCTAGCCAAAGACATGAACTTGTACACCAAAGATGGATCACCAACCTCAGACGCTAACGATAGTATATCTTTATATGTGCTGACAGAACCATCTCCTGTACTCAGTAAACCTGGTTCAAATAGTTCAGTTTCTTCAGATACTGAACCTACCATTGTATTTTTGGAGCTCGTACCATCCAATAATGTCTTAAGTAGACCTTTTACCATTTCCTCTCTTAACTCAGAAGTTCCTAATTCATATATCAATCCCAAACCTCTTGCAGCTGACTCTTGAACAAATTCATCTCTGTCAGCTAAAAAGAGTGTAAATCTTAAATGTATATCACGACAATGTTCCGTCAACACACTACAATCCTTTAAATACTGTACCACACACAGTAACCATATACATGAAGCTTTACGCATTGCCGGTTTTGTAGATTCACATGCGTAAAGTAGTTTTTTTATAACAAACGATGCATTATCATCTGAATATTCAGCAGCAAATTTTGGTTTATTTTCTGAAGAAGTATCTAGTTGCGTGTGTAGATAGTTACTCTTCCAACCTCCTGCAAAAACGGACAAGGCTTCTCCAGCTGTTATCAAAGTTTCTTCCTGTTTCGAAACATGGACTTGCATCAATTGATCGTAAAACTGTTCATACATCATAAATTCAGAGGCATACAATGACAAATATCCCCAAAGTTCGATGGCTCCTTCAATTTTCAATAACTTGTTTCCTAAGAATTCTTGCATAGCGGTAAGATATTGTTGCCTAATAGAAACACTTACATACGATGGCAACCCTAACTTCGTAATCTCACAATGTAACTTCAACATGGAAGCTGTCAATTTCGAATCTTTAGCCAATTTAATTAACGTCAAAATAAGACGTTCGGTATCCTGAGAGTCAATAGAGTCAACTTTTCCACGGAAATATAAGCGAGGGAGAATATTAGCAGATGCATAGGTGATTGGTACAGGAAGCTCAAGTCCTTGATTATTTTTAAGGCCATCCAAAATAGAATGTACCGAGTTAGAAGTCTCATTGGCCGATGCCAAAATACCTAACAACCTACCGGTTATTTCCAAATATTTATTGGCTATCGTCTGGTAAGTCTCTAATATCTTATACAAAGTTATTATCTCAGGCTCCAATTCTTTAAGAATCGTATCATTAGTGAACTGCAAAAAGAATAATAGAACATCACTAACAGCTGTATTATTATTATTTTTATTATTACTTTCCATTGTAACATTATGTTCAGAAAACTTGCTGAATAGAAATTGCAAAAGAGAAACGAACCATTTATCCTTTATTGGATTAATAAATGATGAAACTAGACTTCGAATTTGCATGTTTACTTGAACGGAAGTATCTATAATCATTTGCCAGTTTTCATCCTGAGAAATAACGGTAGATTTCCCATAAATCGCATTCGAAATAGCTGTATTCCTAATAAATCCAACCGCAGTGGAGAAAGACTCTGAAATCATATGACATTCCATTGTTTTAGCCTCTTCAATCTGTGATAAAAATAAATCAACAAATTCTCCACAATTTGGGAAGACAAGCTCCTCATTAGTTGATCCAAGGACTTGGCCTGTATTTTTCCCGATATTCGAAGATAATGCCGATTGAGTCAGTCTCATCCAATATGGATTTAAGCCCTTTAAGGATTCTTCAATAATATCATACCTATTTATCTTCGCAGAGCCGTAGACATTGAATAATCTAGCTTCTGAATCATTGAAGGGAAAGCAAACATTGGTATACTTAATGGCAACATAACGAGCCGCCATAATTGCTTCTTTTTGACTCTTGTCAGTGGAATATAGATACTCATAATTGTCACTTAATATTTTCCTTAAAAGTTCTTTAAGTTCAGTCTTTGATTTTGGTGGTAGTTTAGGTAGGTGTGAAATTAATGAATTTAAAGCATCGCTTATCGAATGCGTACATTCTGAAATATCACCTCTCAGAGATTCGAATAGAAATTCAATATATGAGAGATCTTCCACTAACTTGAAATCTCTTTTCAATATTTCCCCAAGAGTCTCATACTGTTGTTGTCTTTGAGATATACTATTTCTAAAAACAGGAGTTTCTGCACTAAATTGTAGCCTAGGCCAGCCTTCTGTATGTAGATTATTTCTAATTAATGCTGCAATACTAGGCTTGTAGGATTCTACCATATCACCATCATCCTCAGATGGATGCAAATTTTCATAGTTATACTGTGCCACATGCCTAATGAATTTTAAACATAAAGATCTTAAAGTATAATTTTTTGAATTTAGACCTATCGAACAGATCAAAGAGACGGCTCTACTATCTTCAGTAGCATAGATACTGGAATTTAATAAATTTATAATTTTAACCTGTAAGTCACTGGATATTGGAGGTTGTCCTTTTGAGCTATCACCTATATATAACGTAATCAGGAAATCAATGAAGTCTCTGTTTTCATAAGGTATAGTCAATCTTTTCAAGTGTTGAGTAGCATTATCCGAAAGGACTGTAAAGTCTGCTGACACTACACAAAGGAATTTGATCAATCTAAGGGATGATTTTTCTGACAAGAAACCGTTGGTAACAAATCTAAATATAGAGGTTCTATATTGATTAAGTAACTCTTTCGTAAACGAAACACCAGCGTTGAAAGAAAAAAAATCAACATCATCAGTAGTTAACCCGGGTGATACATAACCCCTGGGTATACTTGTTGAGTTTGAATCCTTTTTAGCGGGAACAAACAAAAAAAATTTGGTGAATTTATCCATTATAAAGTCTAAATCATCAGTATTTGATAGATGGAGCAAGGCCATTGTCTCTTCTTCATCCTTTGTGCCCTTAATGGGTGGATCCCATGTCAATAAAAGTTTGCATAGTATATGGAACATCCTTGCATTTGCCGGTGTGTCCAGTGAAGAGATATTATTCATCACTACTGTCACCAAATGCTTCCTTTCAAGCTTCGTCAATCTATCGATACCTTTCGACACAAATAATAAAGAATATAATCTGACGTTTTTTGCATTGTTCATCAATTCAGCAGGTAAATTAGGCGATTTAGCTTGATTAATTAGTTTCTCTAACGGTAATTTAATAGCTTTGAAAGTATTTAATCTTGTAATTATCGGATTCAAAGCATTTAATACCAGTTGCCTTACTGAAGCATGCTGTGAAGCCAGTTTCAATAACAAGGGACAAAGAAATGTGTCCAGTGCCTTTTCATATTTCTCTGCAGTGTCGGCTAAAACTAATCGAAGTTCAACCTTTTCCACCAATTGCCTCTCACTTTCTTCTGATGGTGACATCGCAATTTCTAGCAACACTTAATATATTCTGCAAACAACAACTCAGATGGTCTTTATTGTCCTGCTGTTGGGTTGTTTTCTGATATATGTTTGTTCAAGGGTGGCAAAATGCGAACTTATGAATCTGAAGCTTTTTAAGAAGGGCGGTTATGCACACGTGATAACACAAGAAGACCTATAAAAGCACTTAACACGATACATCCATCAAGATACTCAAATTAGCAGAACTATCACGGAGTTGCCTGCTTAACTTTAGAGTTCAGTTATTCTTATATAGTCCAGACCAATAATGAGAAGATATATATATATATATATTTACAACATCTTGTGATAAAGTGTGCTTCGAACAGCACAAAGAATATCTGAGAATATCTTGTTGGAAAATCAGTAGTTCTTTTAATCTCACTGAATACCTCTAAACACCTTTAACTCCTGAAACTTGTTCCTCTTAGGTGGCTCTTTGAGTTTGGTGTATGAAAAATAATTGATACTTCGAGAGCGAAACCAAAAAAAGAGACCAACAAAACCATATCAGACAAAAACCAATAAAAACGGCAATCAGGCCTGAAAGTATAAAATAATACACTAATAGACAATTACATTCCACAGCCAATAACAGCGAATCATTTCGGAATATACTGAATTTCAATTTAAAAGATAAAGTCACTTATTCTAGTATGTCACCTAAGTCATTTGTTACAGTTCGAGGACAAGCTATTTCTTTAGAATCACAAACAGAATCTTTACTTTCACGATACTCTACATATGCCCAAACAACGAGTGCTAGTGCAACAGGAAAGGAAAAAAAAATCGATAAGGAGCTTGAAGATATTTTGTTCCGCAGACAAGAAATAATTGATTCTTTAAGTAAAATCGTCGAAGAATATGCCACCACTATATCCAAATCTAAAATACAACAACTAGAGCGTCACAAAGAAATCCTTCAAGAACATTGGAAGAGTTTTAGAAATATTAGATCGTCAATTCAACAAGAACGGAACAGATTGAATTTATTATTCAGTGTAAAGAATGATATAGAGCAGCAAAAAAATAATGCAGCTTCCAATAGTACCGGCATTGCATTAAATGATGAGAACTATATTCAAGACGAAGCAAAGAAAATCGATCAATCACATAATATTATCGATGGGTTAATTTCTCAGGCCTGGGAGACTAGAAATTCTTTTGCTAATCAGAGCTCTATTCTAGGCAGTGCTAATAATAGGATTTTGGGAACATTAACAAAAATACCTGGAATCAACACTTTAATTGGTAAGATAAATACAAGGAGAAAGAAAAATGCAATTATTCTGGCCTCTGTTACCACTTTATGTATTCTATTTTTATTCTTTACATGGTAAGTAGAATATAAATATGTAAATACATCTCTTCTTCGCATGTACACGTAACAAATTATTTTCTCAATTAGCTCGCATTGAAACACCACGAAATGAGGGAAGCACAAAATCTAACAATGATTTGATTTGATTATGACAGATGAAATAAATATCTATCTAAATATGAGGTCTATAAAATGAATGAACTACTATTATTATTTACTTAAGAAAAGTAGTCCTTTATCTATCATAATGCAATATTTTAATATTCCCAATAAATGTCAAGTTGTGAAACATGATCATTTTAGTGATTTTTTGTCTTCATCTACGTTGTAATTTCTGAAGGATGAGTAATCTGACATTAAAATTGAATCGTTTTGAGAAGTACCTAAAGATGAAGTTTCCAAAGTATCGTCCAATTCTTCCATAATCGTAGGGAAGGCTCCAAGCCCTCTCTTACCACGTTGAACAGATTTGAATTGGACAGTTTTTTGTCCGAAATTATCATCCCCAGTAGACGATTTGAAATTAGTTTTTGCTCTTCCTTTTCCAAAACCGGCGAAGACTTTAACTTCACCAGTTTCCTCATCAACTTCTTCTTGTTCCTGTTCTTCATCATTATCGTACGAGAAATCACTGAGATCTGATGTTGCTCTATGTCTGTTTCTTCTTTGCCAGCCAGGTCTTCTGTGCCATGCTTGCAATAACATTTCTTTGTAAATCTTGATTGGCCAATTCATTGGAGATTCGTGGCCTTGATAAATACAAATATCGTAAACACAAGCACCCGTTAAAGAACCTAAGAAAGGTGCTACCATTGGTACCCAAAAGAAATGATGATGGTTGATCCAAAGAACCTTACGGTGCATCCCCACTACATACATTGCCAATCTAGGACCCGTATCACGAGCCATATTAATGGCTGCACCTGTTTGATAAGATAATGTAGCGTTTAAGGTAAAGATCAAAATAAACAACATAAGAGGGAACACCTCTGTTGCCAAACTGGTATATGGATCTGTTAAAGCAAAAGTACATGCCTGGAAGGCTGCAGTGGCAACAAATTCAGAGACGAATTGACGAGACGACGACAAATAGTCCTTGGGGAAAACACAGAAGAAACCGGCAACTTCCTCACTATGTTTCCAGTCAGGGAACTCCACTTGAATTACCTTTTTATAAGTAGCATATGTAATCAATGCACCAACAAATGCACCAAGAAATTGGCCTCCCAGGTAATAAGGAATCTTCTTCTTTGGGAAACCTCTAAAGAGAAAATTAGCAATAGTCACGGAAGGGTTTAAATGAGCACCAGAAATTGCACTACCACCAGCACCAAAATATCCCATAACCACGGCACCAGCCCAGCCTAAAGGAACTAAATCGAAAGTACCAGACGATGTTGAAGATACCAATTTAGTGAATGTTTCCATAGCTGCCAATGTATTACTTGAAATTTCATCACTCCCATTCAATGATAAAAGGGCAGCTGTATAGGCATTTTGTTGGGATTTTGCACCTAAATTAACCTGACAATTTACCGCGCTACCAAAGCAAATCATAAATAGGGTACCCAAGAATTCAGCCAAAAATTCTTTCATGTAACTTTGCTTAATCTTAGACCATTTGTTGATTGGATGGAAAGTGGAAGGTAAAACAGTTGGAGTTTGAGGATTTTGATGTAAGGTTTTTGGTTGAACCATCAAGGGAACACTCAATGGTTCTTGTGGGGGAGGCGGAGGAATATTCCCGTCGTTAAAAGGAATAGGACCATCTGCGAATTCGCCAAACATATTATTATTATTATTATTGTTATTATCACCAGGATTATTATTATTATTATTATTATTATTATTATTGTTATTATTATCATTATTTTCATTATTATTATCATTTGAATGATGGTGGTCATGGTTATTATTTTGATAAAATTCACCAAGATTCAAAACATTCGTTGCAACACTAGCACTCACGGCAGGCATACCGCCTGTCATCGGAACACCATCCGGACTATTAGACTCAGCCATCAAAGCTGCTGCACTGTTTGGAACCACTTGTTGAATAGGGAAAGTGCTTGCACCTATAGTATATTGTGGAATATAATTGGGCTGAGGTAGCACACTTTGAGGGATATTTAAATTTGCTGGCTGTTGAGTTTCTTCATCAAAATTACCTCCTCTATTGTTGTTGTTATTCTCATGTGCATTATGGTGCTCTTGGTTATTATGATTATTATCTGAACTAGATAAATACTCGTTTAGTTCAGCACTCATCGTGGAAATACTGTTACTTCTTTTACCTTAGGATCAGTGGAAAATAGCAAAAGCTTGAACAACGATATTCTTTTGTTTCCTTGCAGGAAATAAGAGCCCTGGTGGGACAGGTATCGAAAGATATATATATGTGTTATAGATATCTGATCCCTAGTTCAGAAAAAAGGATCATCGAACGCCTTAACGGACAAAAAGAAACAGAATAAGCTTAAAATGCTTAGTCCAACAAATCCTTTCCCTAAAGAATGCTGATTTTTGCAAAATTTTATTAAAACTTCTATTTTTGCCTGGATAGAGATAAAAGAACTCTCAAGTATAAAAATAGAGAAACTTTCGAGAGACAAAAATGACAAAAAGGAACTGTTGATAGTATTACGTATGAGAACTGTAAAAAAAAGTAGGTATCCAAGATATGTACCAGTAGTAAGGGCGATCAACGGAATGGAATATATTGAAGACTGCACGTTTATATTCGATTTCTCGAAAAACAATAAAATAAACAAACGGAAGATAATAAAGGAAGCAGAACATACGAAATCAGTTTTGTTTTATTTTGTTTTCTTAATCATTCTGTGTTTTTCTAATTATTTTTTCCCACTATCTCCCGACGACCTCCTGGGAACAACGACGACGCGCCAACGAAATTACACTTCGTAATCATTCCTTTTACGGGATAGTGGGACAAAATCCATTTCTTGACTTTCCCACTATGTGTTCTCGGAGAAACCCTGTCGTTTCTTTTTCCTTTTCAAATTTCTTTTTTTTAATTTATCTCTGTTCACATATTCTATTTTTAGATCATTTGAGACGATATCGTACAGCCCCCGAGGTGCTGTTGTCACGTCGCACGAGTCATGAAGGTCATGTGAACAAACACACAACACGTGATCTGGATTATTCTGCGATCACATGCACAAGGAGCACGTGCTATAGAATTCGTTCATCACGATGTGTGCTTTAGGTGTTGTTTCTTCAACACCAAATATATAAGTCGGTCGGGGTCGCAAGGATGTGTCTTACACAGCCACTCTCACTCTCGCTCGAACTCATTATACACATGGTGGTGCGAGATTCGCAGAAGCCGTGTTTCGCCTATCAAACTGCACGAAAAATAAATGTCGATTTTGAATTGCTATCTATCACCTGTGCTGTGTATGGGTGTCTTCAAAAATTTCTCCTATTTTGACCTACTCCTAATGGTATACGTGCCGCATTCGTCAGGATATATTCCTATTTTGGTACTGTTTTCCCTTCCTTTGGTCCGAATCATATTTTCTTCTTCTTCTAAGTTTCTAGTCGTCTTTCGAGTCCGACCTGCCCCCGCTCTCGCCCCTCTCTTAGAGGAGCTGCATAAAAGTCTGATGTGATTGCCCTTTCATATGGATTTTACCAGAAAAGATTCACCGATGGCACCTACAACATATTTATTCTCTTTATGTAGTTACCCCACTAAGTAAACAACAATTGCGTACGCCATTTCGTTTCCCTTTCCACACCCATCCACCCACCGAGCTTGCCCCCACTATTCTTTGTACTGCCAATAACGTCCTGCACGCAACATTGTTTACCCCGCGTTTAAATCACCACCTACCCCACCTTCATTATTTTCACCTGTTCATTAATTGCGGGGACGGAAAAGCCTTACCACTTCCCTTCACCGTACTCGGATTAATACAGCTAATATCCGATAGATGCTAGTGGGCTGCTAAAGTTGATCAACGTTATTTTTCAGTGTAAACCTTGGAAAAAGAAGTCCTCAAAATGCTCATACAGGTAACACATTTCCTACTGACGCTCTTTTACTGCAGCCGGTATCAAAAGAAAAAGGCAGATGGGAGCTGAGTTTGGGTTTTCTTGTACTTTCTTTTATTTTAATTACTATTTACAGTCAGCCCAGATGTCATATTCGGCTGTACCGACAACCTATAACATTGTGATTACGTGAGCTTTGGAAGAAGAGAAACAACCAAACAAGCGACAATCTTGAGGAAATTAAGTACAAATTGAAACATCTTATGTAACCAATGATGTTCTCCTTTTTTCTCTCCCTCGTTCACTCGTTTTCATTTTCTTGACCTTATGTTTAATTAATATGCTCTTTTAATTACACCTTCGGTTTCTATTTTCTGAAAACTATAAAAGGGTATCATTTTTCATTAAATCGATTTGTTCCTTGTCAGTTTGTTCCATTTTAAATTAAATTGTGAACACATAAGACTGTATTGAGAGAATATATTACACTCAACGTAGTCAAGTCGAATTGGAGTACGTTAAAAATAGTAATAATATTCAGTCAAGAATAATAACAACAACAATAATGCCACACACTACAGAGGATCCAAGTGAAGCGACTGCATTCACTGCCAAAGATGGTGAAAAAATATTACCTTTAATTGCTGCCGTTGACGTTGGTACTACATCATCACGTGTAATATTTTTCAATAAATTAGGTCAAGAAGTTGCCAAACATCAAATCGAGTACTCTACTTCCGCATCCAAGGAGAAATATAGTGCCTCCGGTTTAAGAAGACCATCTGAATTTGTTGGAGCTAAGGAGGAGAACAGTCCAATTTTTTCTGCCGAGGGTGTACGTATTCGTGAGAACGATTTCTTAGAAATTGAAGAAATAAGTGACGTCAATCATGATCCTACTTTGAGATTCCCAAGACCAGGCTGGGTGGAGTGTGACCCAATGAATATCCTGGCTAATGTCGTACAATGTTTCGGTCAATCTTTGATTGCCGTAGAGAGCTTAAACAAAGAGCGTAATGAAAACAAATTGGTTCCTTATAAGCTAGTTTCTATTGGTATCACCAACATGAGAGAGACTACTATTGTCTGGTCCAAGAAAACTGGATTGCCAGTATGTGAATATGGTATTGTATGGAACGATACTCGTACTGCTGATATTGTTAGTAACTTCAGTGAATCAATCAGTGAAGAAAAAAAGGAATACTTTAGAAATATTACTGGTTTACCATTCTCTACGTATTTCTCATGTTCTAAATTGCGTTGGTTTTTGGACAATAACGAAAATGTCAAGAAGGCTTATGAAGAAAAGGATCTAATGTTTGGTACAGTTGATACATGGCTGATTTACCACTTAACTCATAATAATGCATTTGTTTCCGATGTATCCAATGCTTCTAGAACTGGGTTCATGAACTTAGAAACGTTAGATTATGAGGATGAATTGTTGAATCTATGGAATATTGATAAGACTAAATGTAACTTTCCGAAAATTGTGTCTTCATCAGAATATTACGGTGATTTTCATGTACCAAAATTTATCAAAAACCATGTCACTACAAAGATGTGGGGTTTACTTTCAAAGTTGACCGAAGATGGTTCTAAAGTTCCAATTCAGGGTTGTTTAGGTGATCAAAGTTCTTCTTTAGTTGGTCAACTAGCTTATAAGACCGGTGCTGCTAAGTGTACTTATGGTACAGGTTGTTTCTTGCTTTACAATACCGGTTCAAAGAGACTGATCTCTCAACATGGTGCTTTGACAACACTAGGTTTCTGGTTCCCAAATTTGGAAGACGAATTTTCAAAGCCTCATTTTGCATTGGAAGGTTCCGTTGCTGTCGCAGGTGCTGTTGTTCAATGGTTACGTGATAACTTGCGTTTGATTTCCAGAGCCGAAGATGTTGGTCCAATGGCTTGTGGTGTTAAAGACTCAGGTGGTGTCGTCTTTGTTCCAGCATTCTCTGGTTTATTCGCTCCATATTGGGATCCAGATGCCAGGGCCACAATCATGGGGATGTCACAATACACTACCGCCAACCATATTGCCAGAGCTGCTGTGGAAGGTGTTTGTTTCCAAGCCCGTGCTATTTTAAAGGCTTTAGCTTCTGATGCATTTGGTGAAGGTGAGAACGATAGGGATTTCTTGGAAGAGATCTCTGAGAGCGGAACTTATGAGAAGTCCCCATTGTCCACCTTAGCTGTTGATGGTGGTATGTCCCGCTCAGATGAGGTGATGCAAATACAAGCAAACATCTTAGGTCCTTGTGTCAAAGTTAGAAGATCTCCAACCGCTGAAGCCACTGCCTTAGGTGCAGCTATTGCAGCCAATATGGCTTTTGCTAAAGAGGAAGATCGTCCATTATGGAAGAACTTACAAGATGCCAAGAAGTGGGTCTTCTACCATGGTACTGAGAAAGACCCAAGTTTATCTCCAGATCAATTGCATTCACATTTAAGAGTTTTCAAGAACCAAACCTCAACTGAGGAAAGAAGAAAGCACTGGAAGATTTGGGAAGTTGCCGTAAACAGAACCAAGGGATGGGTTAAAGAAGTTGATGGCGATCATGCCTTAGACCTACCTGATGCCGAGCCTGCTATTAAGGTTTAAAAGACAGACAATTACACTACCTAATCCTTTTTTTTTTTTTGGAAGATCGACTTCTTAAAAGTAGGCTAATTAACGAACTTTATTATTATTATTTACCAATATTCCGATATAATGTAATCAATTATGACATTTTTATATTATAAGTATATATAATTATTAAATCAATGACAATTGAATTTGAATCGTTTCCTTTTTGTATAAGAGGGGGTGTATGGTGTATTATCTCAGTTAACCCTACCTTACTTGTAGGGAAGTTGCATACATTGTTTGTGACTGCCATCTCTATGGTGTATGGGTGTATATACTAATTTTCAATTTTACATTTTATATATATATATTTTTCAGAATAACGAGGCTTGCCAAAAAGTATATATAATTTATAGAATTATATTCTTCGACGCAAAACACGCGAAGTAACATTTTTGAAAAATAATGACATACGATCTGAAAATTGGAAAATTCAAGTATAAATCTTACACATTTTTTAAGAGTTCAATTATTGAGCCAAGTCTGTACGTACCTTCTTTCTTGGAATATATCCTTCCTCCAATAAACATTAACTAAATAAACGGACGACAAGATGGCCCCAGGTAAAAAAGTTGCTCCAGCCCCATTTGGTGCTAAATCTACTAAATATTCTTCTCCAAAGAATCCATTGACCAATTCTACACCCAGAAACTTTGGTATTGGTCAACATATTCAACCAAGAAGAGATTTATCTAGATACGTCAAATGGCCAGAATATGTTAGATTGCAAAGACAAAAGAAGATTTTGTCTATGAGATTGAAGGTTCCACCAGCTATTGCTCAATTCCAATACACTTTGGACAGGAACTCTAGCGGTGAAGTTTTCAAGTTATTTAACAAATACAGACCCGAAACCGCCGTTGAAAAGAAGGAAAGATTAACCAAAGAGGCAGCTGCTATTGCTGAAGGAATGTCCAAGAAGGATGCATCCCCAAAGCCATACTCTGTCAAATTTGGCTTGAACCATGTTGTTTCCTTAATTGAAAACAAGAAGGCCAAGTTAGTTTTAATCTCTAATGACGTTGATCCAATTGAACTAGTCGTCTTTTTACCAGCTCTTTGTAAGAAGATGGGTGTTCCATACGCTATCGTAAAGGGTAAGGCTAGATTGGGTACCTTAGTTAACCAAAAGACCTCTGCCGTTGCTGCTTTGACCGAAGTTAAGCCTGAGGATGAAGTTGCTTTGGCCAAGTTGATCTCCACTGTTAATGCTAACTTCAACGACAAGTACGATGAAGTTAAGAAACATTGGGGTGGTGGTATCATGGGTAACAAGGCTCAAGCTAAAATTACTAAGAGAGCCAAGGCTGCCTCCAATTAGGAGTCAGTGGTGTTAAATGTTTGAAAATTTTCTATTTAACTCTATATTAGGTAGACTGAGATTTTCTTTGTTGAAGCATGCATGGGACATCCTAGAAAACACCGTTCTGCACAACAGATCCATTGTAGGAGAATAAGAAGAGATGGTGGGAAACCTCGTCTTGTTGATATATTTCTCTATTGAAGTGGACGTGCGAACAACATGCAATGTTACAGAAGAAGCTCAATGTATTTTAAAGGATTGTTTTAGCTTCTCTTATTAGAAATGTCCAAGTGTATATTATTAATTTTCTTGTGTCTAAATATATATCGACAAACCGGTTTTTACGAGATTACGAAAGCAAGAATGAATTGGATTGATCATGGCGGAAAGTATGTTGGATAGATGAGATGGTCTTGTGGGACACTCATTCTAGCTGGAAGCGACTGCCCGATCTCTCTGCTTGTCTTTGAGTGTTACCGGTGTGTTTATTACCCGGCTGTAGGTCCTGTCACTGCTTTGCCCCTCTTTCTATGCCCGCCCAGATGCCCGGCCGGCTAGCGCCCGCCTTGCCCGTCGCTGTTTTATGACTATCTTGTCACCGCATACCGGATCTTCCCACTCCTCTATCCCGTTTGCCACTACGGACAGGGGCATTTTTAAAATTTTCACTCTAATTTTCTCTGATGTATTATCGCACGGTGCAGAAAGACAGAGAAACTGGGAGAAGCGGGAAGGAGAGGTTGGGCGAGAAAAAAAACAAGGATTCGAGTATTTTTTGTAAGGAGAGAGAAGCAAGCTTTTTTCCTGTTTTCTTACACACCTCACTTGTTTATAAGGGAAGCAGAGATTCGAGTCCATCCACACTTGATCACTACTACTATTCATTACTAGTATTTTTCATCATCATCATATATATATATATAGAGAGAGAAGGTAGAGACCCATAATTTATATTGTAATAACATATTTAGACTTTTATTTTTCAAGAAAAATAGCGAAAGGAGAAGATTCTTAGTATAAAAAAGTATACAGCAACGTTCTTCGATTAAGAGATACAAATTAGGAGTAAAAGAGACAACAAACAAATTAAACAAATACACGAACAACAATGTCAGCTACTGAAGGTCAACAAGAAACCGTCACCAGAGTCATCCATGATCCAAATACTACTATTTTCATTGGTAATGTTGCATTAGATGCGACTGTAGAAGACTTGGAAAAAATCTTTAAGGACGAATTTGGTTCCGTAGAGGTGGATATTCCTGTCAAGAACACAGCTGCTCCAGAGACCGAGAATGGCGAAGAGGCTGAAGAAAAACACACTCCTGCAAGCAAACATGCGTTTGTCAAGTTCCCGGAAGAAATTGATTACGCTCATATCAAGGAAACGTATGACAGGTCAGTTATCAATGACAGAGAGATCCACATCAAGAAAGTAAGAATTCCAGGCCGTTCAGGATTCAGAGGTAACCGTAGAGGTGGATTCAGAGGCAACTTCAGAGGCAACTTCAGAGGCGGATTCAGAGGTAACTTCAGAGGCGGATTCAGAGGCAATTACAGAGGTGGCAATTTCAGGGGTGGTAAGAATTCTAAAACCAGACAACCTTTATCTGAAATGGAAAGATCCACTGACACTTTATACATCAATAACGTCCCATACGATGCTACAAGGGACGACTTGGCTGAATTATTCGGCGTCACTGTCGAATCTGTAGTTTTACCAATGAGAAAAATGAGAGATGAAACCACGAAAGAAGTATTCTTATCAGACAAATTAAACAGAGGTATTGCATTTATTACTTTCACTGATTTCTCCGGTGACATCATCTCCAAGAGCGAGGAATTCAACGGCACACAATTAAAAGACAGAAACATTGTCGTTGACGTTGCTGTTGTCAAACCAGAAATCGAGAAAAAGGAAGAAACTAACGAAGAAGAATAAGCTAAATCTGACAGTAGTTAGTAAATAAAACAAGCAAGCTATGGAAGCCTGCAAAAGGACTTCCGTCTCGCTTATTTATTAACCACTTGACGATTTACTTTTGTACTAAGATATTTTGCTCCTTTAATAGTAAACTATGTATATACTATCCCTGATATATATTTTATTTCAAATATATATATGTGTATATACTTTTACTATTACTTTTTTATCCTAAGCTATGCATCTCATCGCATATGAACCTTGGCCAATGCGGCTTCTTGGACCCAGTTGGCATCTTCCTCCCTTCCTTGGGCGGTATCTCTCAATCACGTGCCTGTTATCGCTCTTGTTGTTGTTGTTGTTGCTGTATTTTTTTGCTTTTTAAACTTCACTGACCGAATTTTTTTAGCAAAAAACACTGAAAATCCATTTATTGGAAAAGTAATCTTAAACATTTTCTTTGAGTTGTAACTATATATATGCGTTGTAGACAGTGGCCTTTTGTTGTTGATAAGAGAATCATCTTGTATCTGATAGCTCGTCAATTGTCTATTGAAGTGTCGCACATTGCATATCCATACAAGTTTACAAGAGTAGATCCTTCCCCTTTTCGTTTTAACTTTTATTTTTTTATTCTTTAATATCTGAACCCCATCAATAATCATAATAATGAGTGAATTGTGCCCTGTTTATGCTCCATTTTTCGGTGCCATTGGTTGTGCTGCAGCCATCATCTTTACATCTTTTGGTGCTGCCTATGGTACCGCCAAATCCGGTGTTGGTATTTGTGCCACCTGTGTGTTGAGACCAGATTTACTATTTAAGAACATTGTTCCAGTCATTATGGCTGGTATTATCGCCATTTATGGTTTAGTTGTGTCTGTTTTGGTCTGTTATTCTTTAGGCCAAAAACAAGCTTTGTATACTGGGTTCATCCAATTAGGTGCAGGTTTATCAGTTGGTTTAAGTGGATTGGCTGCTGGGTTTGCTATTGGTATCGTAGGTGACGCTGGTGTTAGAGGTACTTCTCAACAACCAAGATTGTTCGTTGGTATGATCTTAATCTTGATTTTTGCTGAAGTTTTAGGGTTATATGGGTTAATTGTTGCATTGTTATTGAATTCTAGAGCTACCCAAGATGTAGTATGCTAAATCGTCACGGAGGATTTATTTTCCTGACCTTTCACATATTACAATCACTATTATAACATTTATATATCCATTTTTATACCTCTTTTATATACACCACATGTAATAAGATTATCTATTATTACTATTATACTTTTATCTATTGTATAAAGTACATTTCTCTTACATATAATCTAAACATAATTTAAAACTTAGCCTCTCTCTAACTAGTTTTAACACTTCTTTTATCGTTTCCGGTTCATTATCTAATTTATTATCTTCCAAATAAATCTTGTACAGGCTTATTGATTTAGTGTCTTCAGAATCCCAGTTTCTCTCTAGAATATCTAAAATTTTTATTATATCCTCTTCTTGCATCTTTTTGAAATCATCTTTCAGAAAAATTGGATACAGATACCTAGATATTAATAAAACCAAGTAACAACGCGGTAGATATGGGAATGTAATCAAAGATATTAATAAATTCAATGCCTCATCCCATTTTCCAGCTTCTTTGTTCTGATGAAATTTACATAAAACAGCATACGGTGCTAGCGCTTGTTTCATTGAATTAGTCAGTAGGTTCTCTAATAATTCATTAGGTATCGAGTTATTTTCGTTGCTATTTACAATGGCATCTAACACTGCATCATCTAAAGGTTTGTTTGTAAGCAATGACGCCTCAAAAAGTAGCCATGAATATACTTTAACGTAGTCATATCTCCCACCCTTACTAAAATTAGCAATAGCTTCAACTGTATTCCCTTCATCCATCATTTTTTTACCCAGGATTAGATAAATTGACTTCGAGACATCAATTAACTTCCATTTGGCACATATAAATAACATCCATTCTATGTCATCATTAGTGGTGTAGGGATAGTGTGGTAAAAGTTCAGCTATTGCCAGTTTCTTAGAATTATCATTATCAGTGGGAACTAGTGTGATTAAGCCAATTGCCACAGGCCATAGTGACTTTATACCATAAGAGCACAATTCAAAAGCAAAATTATTTATCATATACGAAACCATTCCATTTTTGGAAGATAATAGGTCAGTTTCAGTTTGAGCTCCAGTATAAAAAAATTTATTATTACTATTTTCCATTAGACCCTTGGCACTACATAAAGCAGCTGTGAATGTGGCTGTACATGGATTTAATGCTTCTAAAACTGGTATCATGGATAGTATATTGCCTCTAATAATATCAATACAGGGCTGCTCCCAATTATTTGTCACATTTAAGGGATTTTTCTCCAAAGACAATTCGAGATATTCATCTACTAAATTAAGAGATGGAATGTAATATAGGAAAAATCCACAAAATGATTCATACCAAGTTTTAGCATACTCGACAATTTTTTTTTGAGAACCACTAACTAGGAGTAAAGTATCTGTAATATTAATCGACAAGTCTTTGTTAATTCCCAGTTCAGCCTCATCATATGCTTGTCTGAGTTCTAAAACAATGGCTTTCCAGGACCTGAAATCTGCAGAAGCAGTTCTAGGATATGAATCTAATAATTCAACTAGATCCTGGAGAGTCTTGTAAGATACTGAACATGTAGATTCTAAAAAGGAAAACAATCCAGATCTTTCAATACATAATATCGCTTGCTCAAATAAACCTCTTAAAAGTAATTTATTCAATAATTTCCAGAAATTATCCTGTTTAAATATTTCCTGAGAAGTATTTGAAAAAACATTTTCAATGTAGAGAGAGTCTGGTTCACCATCAGACCTATTGATCCATTTTATCAATCTAGCAAGAAAATTGGCTCTAACATCACCTTCATTTAATTCATCAGATGCAACTTCTAATGTGAAATGAATTGTAGATAAACAATTTAAAATAGACAATGATTCCTCCAAATCTGTTATAATTTGTGGATTCTCTTCAGATTTTGTAACGGCAGAAACCAAAAATTCTAGTTCTGTAATAATAGCGTCCATAGCTAGATTCACTACGGCCGAATGTTCCCTGAAATAATTTGAATTTATAAGTCCAATTGTAGGAATATCAAATACTCTATCACTCCCCATGTTTTGATAAATCTCAAAAAGTCTTGTAATATAAACAATACAATCGTTGTTGCAATACAAAAGAGGTATACTAGCAGGATACAAGTTGGTCTCATTGGGACCCGAAATGTATGCCACATTTTTAGTGATAATTGGACTCAACTTGAATTTTAAATGCATTTTGGTTCTATTATCATTAGATATTGGCAGTTGATTCCGATCTTGTGTTAGTGAAAAAACAATGGCATCACTTTTTAAATCCCTGCTAATTGGGGTATACCAATTCTCACCAGAATTGTATGGAATTAAGTCTTTGCCGGCATTCTGTTCATTATCACTAGCTAGAAAATCTAGTCCATCAACATCCATTAAAAGATCAGTAGCGGTATCACAAACAGTCATTCCTAAATCTTCTTCGTGATCAATGTTTCTCTTTTTCCCTATACCTTAGTAGTAAAGAAGCAATATCGAACTATTCAGACAGTAATTATAACAATCACTACTTTAGGGATCAAATTCGATCGTTACGACTGTCTTCAAGTCCTGAATGAACTGTACTCAGAATAAATTAAGTTAACGTTTTTGGTATAAATTTGGAAGTCATTTTAGCTTTTTAGTGAAGTTTGAAAAATTTATGTGTTAGAAATTTGAAAAGTAAGAAGAAAAATTTGAAGCTCATCTCATCGCATGCAGATAGATTTAGATAAATACAAATACAACAAGAATTAGGCATATATTCCGTGTTTAATCTATTTAAACGTTTGCATAATATTGTGTTAACTGGCTAAACTTTGAATAGAGAAAAATAGACATTCTTTTTGGATCATGGATATACCCCAGACGACACAACAATTGACCAAGACATTACGGTCTAAAGGTATAAAAACCGATGAGATTTATGAAATATATTGCAAGTTGGGTAAAGAAAATTATTATTTCCCAAAGAGAGACATTTTCTTATTAGAATTTATTAAAGACAGATGGAATGACAATAGTAATAATGATTTCAAAACTGATTTCAAGATATGGAAAATTTTTAATCAGTGCTGGGAAAATGAAGAAAATAAACCAATTAAGATAAGAATATTTAATGGGTTGAACTTTAATCATCTTCTTTATAGATCCTTTGAGTTAATGACTTCAGAAGTCTCATGTAAATGGGATCTTTTACTTGAAATGAACAATGCGGTAAGGTTGATATCTGATACTATCATTATTGATTTTAGTATTGAACATTCTTTTGCTAACTATGCTAAACTTTTAGACCTTATTTTGTCACTAGAGACACAAGTTAACAACGATACCGCCAAGAAAGGTGAAATTGTTTTGAGATTTGCCAAATTATTTAATTTGCCTAGTTCACAAGAAATTACTCCTAAAATAGCTGATTCATTTACGAAATATCTTTTATTTCCAATTTGTAAATATTTAAACACGCTTTCGGCTATTAATCAAATTGACAAAGTATACTCACTTTTATCGAATATTATCCATACTTACGTGTTCCAACCTCATTTAGATACTATTAAGCTTTTAGCAGTATTCGTTGAAGACAATAAACATTTTTTTACAATAGATTTAGCATTTGTTTTATTTAAACAATCAATTTCATTCTTATCGCAACAAAATTTTAGGCAATTAGAATCGATATACAGTATTTTATCCAAGAATGTCCACGAAGTTGCACCATATCTTCTACAAGAATTATCTAAAGCAAAGAAAACCTTATCCTTTCCATTTCTACAAGATTTATTTACGGATAATCTAGAAATAACTGAATTTAATGGAACATTTTGGGATATACTTATCCAACTATTGCAGCTGGATATTGATATAGGTATTAAGAACAGCGATTCTTTATTTCATATACTTGTTAAGCAATATGTTAAGCACCCAGAAAATACACAAGAGGTGTGGAGGCTTCTTGTTAAGTGTTTTGTCAACGCTAGGGAATTTTCGCTGTTTCTCCATAAGCTAAAAATATATGTCTTGGAACATGATAATAGCACGATCTTATTGACTAATCGGATCTTCGCTGAAATAACTTCTAAAAATATTTCAACTTTGACTAGTTCTCAACTAAGAGATTTATTTTCTGAACTTCTAGATACTATTACAACAAATGAAAACGATATTGCTGCTATTCCTTTATTGGACTCAATCTTGTGTGGATTAAAATATATTCCATATACCTCTTTACCAGATTTAAAACCGATCTTAGCGAATATATTTGATATAAACCTTGATAAAACAAAGATGTTTTATAAGATAAAATATCTAATTTTGGAAACTTTTGACGATATACTACAACCAGAACAATTAGAAGATCATATTTCATCTTTACTAAATGATGATATAGTGTCAAGAGACTATTTCTATTTCTATTTTAAGCTCAGAGAATATAATGAATTCGACTTTAGTTTGGTAACTGAACGTTTTATGGACTACCTTTACAGTGCGCCAGACAATGAACAATTTAGTATGTTAGAAACAATTTTTACTACTTGGAGTACATTAATTGACCAGAATTTTACTAAAATTCAATTAGAAAAATTGATTGACATGCTCCTTTTACCCACAAACATAAAACTATTAAATTTTTTATTTGAAGATGATGATTTCTTTGAAGAACATAATCTGATGACTGTATTGACATCAAAATTATGTACAAATTTCAGCAATGAGAGTAATGCATTATTACTTCAAAGAGTACCGGTGGTATGCATTAATAAGAATTTGAGAATCAGAACACTGAATAACATTATCGAGATGAAAGACTTCTCCAGCTATTCTAATCTTATTGTACATCTTTTGGATAATCCAACTTTTAAATCTAATATTGAATTGGATTTTTCCATCTTATCCACTATGTTAAAGACATGCGGTTTTATCTATTCTCATCCTATTTTTGAAAAGATCTGGTGCAACCACATAACCCAAATTAAAAATGAAAATAACATGAAATTTCTACAGGACGCTATTAATAACACTAAAAAACTAATGGTAGCCGAGGAATTAAATTTTCCTACATATCTGCAGACTTTTTTGATTCTGAAATCAAATACTATAGATATTTTGAACGATTTACGTTTATCATTCATCACACACTCTCTAACTTCCATATCTAATAATATAGAAAACGAATCAAACTATGATTTAGTTTCTTGGCTCGTCAAGTGTCTTTCCTACGTTATTAAAGAAACGGAGAATGTTCCTCTCGAAATTTATACTAACCTAAGAGCCATTTTAGTAAATTTCTTTTCCCAGCAATCAACTACTGAAAAATTTGATAATGAATTTATGGGTAACAGTTTCATATTATTTTCAATTAGCTTCGATGGTCCGATTGAGTATCTCTTTGGTCACTATATCGTTTTGAGAGAGTCTGGAATACCACAAGATCTACTCATAGAAGGAGTTTCTTATTATTTAAGTAGGAAAAACATGAACACCGGTAAATTTAATTCAGTTTTTGCCAATACATTGTTATGCATGAAATCGGAGCCTAAATATACCAAATCTTTACTTGAATTATGCAATATGCAAATTCAGTACTTGAAAAAAGATAACGAACACGGAATCCAATTATTTGCCACCACCGTGTCACATATATATTCAACATTTTCCAGTTCCAAACCTTATAGGGAGCAGATTTTGCAAATACTAACCAATATAGAGTCACTATTAGTATCTAAACCTTGGTTATTCTGTCAGTATACTATTGAACTTTTATTTCCATTATGTTTAAAGGTTTGCTTTAGCTTCCAAACTATAGACTCCACTTTAAATGATGAAGTCATATCAAGCACGCTGAACATTATTTCGAGGATTCTTTTAGTGCATCGCATCAAACTTTCTAATAGAAACCATTTAATAAATTCCTTAATAGTTGAATATTTGGTGCTATTATCATCTCCATCCTATCCTCTATGTAAAAGATCTGCACAAACGCTATCCAGATTGATAGTAAATTTCTGTGAACCATCCAATCAATATAAAAACACTACATCATCCAAAAGTGCATCCTCACAGATCAGCACATTAAAAAGTGCTTTAAGAAGGAGCGTCTCAACCATTTTAATTAAATATATTCAACTATCCATTTTATCCCCATTCGATGCTGATGTTAAAATCGAACTCATGCCAGCAGTATATTCAATCTTTGATTTATTATCCCAAAATGAAATTGCTTTAGTAAATGCTGTTCTAGATAATCCTGGTCAACAATACTTAAGATCATTATATGAGGACTATAAAAAGTTGGGTAAATGGAGCGAAGACTAATCAATTATTAAATGCCCTGTAGTGTAATGTAATTTATACATATGTCTATATAATGTATGTAAAATAGTAATAACATAATTTCACACATTGGTAAATTTGCGAATGATCGGCTTTAATAAACTCCAGTAAATTCTATTTAAGCGGTCATTTAAAGCATATTCGGCCCCATGAAGTTCTCTGTGTTTGGTCCTTTGGAAACGTAGAATATCTTTCCTTGTCAGCAGACCCTTCATGATACCATCTTCCTCTACTATCATGGCCTTGTTACCTAACTGTTTAAACATTTTAAATAGCAGTTCAGCAGGTACAGTACCTTTAACTGTAACTGGAGACGTATCCACGGTATCCTTAAAATTAATTCTTCTATCACCGTATGTATCATCTCTAGACAAGCGATTTGTTAGATCAATAATAACTTCATCTGGATTTTGTTCCGTAACTTCGATATACAATAATTTTTCTAGGACATGCCTCTTCAATGCGTACCCAACACACCTTTTTTCAGTTTCATATTTATCATTATCATTAATTATAGGGAACCCCTCAACTGATATCTCCGACTGTAATATATCCTGCAGTTCCTTCAAAGTCATCGTTTCTGGTAATACAACCAACTTTTTTGCCATAATATCAGATGCTGTGTAGTGTTGCATATAATCTTCAGGTGCCTGGTCCTCCTCTAAGTAAGGGAATCCATTAACAACCACCATCTGATCAGCAATTCCACCGGTTTGACCAAAAGAACTTAATACAATTCTAGTTACTGCTACAACAATCATTGTCGGTATAATATAAATAAATGCACCTGTCAATTCAAACATTATAACAACCACAGTTAAAGTCAAGTTCGTAATTCCACTTAGGGCAGCTGCAGCTCCAAGAAATGCGTAAGTCCCAGCCGTAATAACATTGGTGCCACTGATAAATCTTTCGACTATCAAACTTATTAGTCTTCCAAAAGTTGCCCCAGTAGCCATTGAAGGGACAAAAATGCCTGCGGGAACTTTTGCACCATAAGACAGAATAACAAGGTGTATTCTAATAACCGTTGCAATAAAAAGTGACCCAAACATCCTTATAAACGGCCAAGCATGTGTATTTTCATCAATTTCACATAAACTATGAGAAAAGGATGATGTACTATCATTTTTCACACACTCATGGAACAGTATCCCCATACCTTCCGTCATATCCAATTTTAAGAACTCATTAAAATATGAGACAACGGTCGTAATAGTAGATAGTACTAAAACTTCCTGTATGGGCCATCTTGCCAAATATTTTCTCCTAAATTGTACATAACTAATGTTCCACTTACTAACATAAGCTCCATAGAGACCCCCAAATATACCCAATAAAATGAAAATAGGAATCTCTTGCACCTTCCAGTCTTTATCATACGTGACATTGAACAAAATAATTTTACCATTTCTGAATGGGTTGATGTATTTCAAAGTCGAAACAGCGATCAACGCCACATAATAAGACTTCCATAACGTAGATGCATTGAATTCCGTGGAAGCGGATATTTCTTCTAAACCGAACAAGACTCCACCAATTGGAGACCCAAATGCGACTGCGACACCAGCGCCACTAGCAGCAATAATGTATTCAGATCTTGTTGTATATGCCAACTTGTTTTTTAAGAACCATGTAGTTACTAGATAACCACAACAAGCTGCATAATGAACTGAAGGACCTTCCTTTCCTATACTTAACCCAGATGAAATGGCTAATGGCAAAGCAATGACTTTAACTATTAAAGTGACGGCACCAAAGAACTCCTCATCATATTTGAAACCTGATACCCATATTTTTATTTCAGTAATACCAGATCCACTTGCAATTGGAGCAACATATGACACAAGCAAAGTACTTAATAAAGCAAAAAGAATTGACAAAGAAATAAAGATTAAAAAGGATGGAACTACACCAGACCAATTAGTCCATAGGCCCTGTTCCACACACTCGTATTCTTGTCTTTTAGTCAAAATGAATTTTTCGCTAACTGGGGTTGAGGTGATGTTCATTGTACAGCAAAAGGATTTATTGAGAAACCAATTACGAGTACAATGGCCGAATTTCCAATTAACTAAAGTCTCAGTAAATATTTGCAAAAAACCTGCCAATCCACCAATGAGCAAGGCCATACATGTCAACATCACAAACATTCGGGCCCTTTCCCAAAACATTATCTTATATCTATCATACTTAGAATCGAGCATATACCTGAGATCACTCTCGTCTTGCGAAGTATTATCAGCCTTGGCCAGTCTATCAATAGTAACGAATTTTTCAAAATTTATGGTCTCTGGAATATCTTCAAAACGAGGTCGATCCGTCTCATTGTTCGATATTTGCACATCGGTTGTCTTCATCGAGAGTTCTGAATTATCTGTGTCCATTCAAAAGGGAATATTAAAGTATTTAAAGATAAGCACAGCTGAATGCAATCCAAACCAGAACACAATTTGCTTGGCTTTTACTTCATCAAGAACGTAACTATGAAGTGAAGAGTTGCATTAAATTGTTTGGCCCAACTTGAATTTCACGTAGCAACAATTATTCTAAGGTTTTTAAAACACGTGTCAATTTCTCTTATCGAACCGCATAATAATAAAATGATTTACATATGACAACGGGTTCTCTAATATCTCTTCTTTCTCGACAGTTCTGACTGATACTTCAAAACTCTAAAATCGAACAAACTTGTCTGTGTACCCCCCTCGGAGGTGTCCTGGAACTCACAATCAATCAGCGATGCCTGTAAATCCATTAACTCACATATGTCGGGACCAAAATCTGATAAACTCATCGTATCATTTACTACGCCAACTGAATAACATCCGCCATTGGTGGTAGTAACCTGGAACAGTTGTTCTGTCGCAGGTATATGATGACCTGGATGTTTTTTAGATGTTTTGTCTGTATGTAATGTCCTGTTAAGATTCCCAGCATTTCTGTGGACTGGAACTATTGAGGTTATTTGGGATGGGAGGGTCATTCTAAGCATAGACTTCTTGATATTCCGTTGATTTATCACTACTAGGCAGAGTGCCGTGCCCTGGTCAGAATATAACAAGTACTCTTGATCATTGAGCGCAGTTCGAGCCATGTACGTAATCATATTTTTAGCATAAAGGTCAAATATCGGTGACTTAGTCCTTTTAATCCTATATCTGGTGTTTTCATGCGATAGCATGGATTGATCCAATCTCTTAATTTCATACAATTGGAGGCCTTGTAGAAAATTTAAGGCAAGGAAAGTTTCTGTGGACTGTGTTTCTATTTTAAGCCGTTTCTTCTGGTTATCTCCTACATGTGCGGCACTGCTAATTGTATTCCTAATTGAATATGGATCTGTTTTCCCAATAAACATTCCTGGCACTGATAGTTTGTTGGATAAAGATATGATGCTGAATCTATTCTCCTTAGCAGAATAGTCAATTCGTAATACTTCAAGAATAGTACCGCAACTCAAAAATGACATTTCCTGGTAATTTTTCAACAGTGAGACTGGATATCCAGTATTCACTCCGTATTGAAGGTTTAACGAACCCGTACTTTCGTCCAGTGAAAACAATAACAAGTTATGCAATTCCTCCAATTGATCTGCGTCTTCAATATTATCTGTGTTGAGGGCAACCAATAAGCACTTATTTAACACAACATGTGTTGCATAGTTTGTAGATTTAAAGTTTCTTGCACTTGACTGTGAATTGAGGTAGGTCACCTCCGTAATATCGGAAATTATTGCCCCAGGAAATAGAGATGCAATATCAATCTTGAAACATTTTCTATGATGCAATAAGTCATAGGTCAGAAGAACGCTTTCATTGTTAAGTGTTCTACCGAATATTACAATATATCGATCTGAACAATTGAGAGCTACAAACTTCTGTAAAATAATACCAGATACCATGGTTTGTTTTTCGAGAAATCGTGGATGCAATTGAGCCGATGGGGGGAACATGATTGTCATAATCTGATTATCTATTGTATAACCTATGAGCGAATTCTCCGAGTTAGTCACAATTTCAACAAATTGTAAATTTGTCAATATAGGATAAAGGTAATATTTGGTTTCATTCATTCTTATCAGAATGTTCAGTTTATCTTCGCGATATAAGAGAACATTATCAGTACCTGGGATTCCACACATCTTGAGTTTGCTTTTAGTAACTTTAAATTTATCAATAAACATTAGTGTTCTTGTATCATAGACTCCTATACATCCATCAATATCAGATATTAACAATACAATACCATTTTTAGTTTCTTGAATAAATATATCAACAATAGTGGATATGTAATTATCAAGGTTGGTAATTTTTCTTTTTTGGGAATTCTCAATATCAATATACAAAGTATCATCAACTAGTAGCACAACAAACAATCCCATGTTAATTGATCTTCCTCGGAGGATATAAGAGGAGGCCGTATTACAATGAGATACAGCTGAGAACTTATAATTGTGCAATGTACTTTTAATATCCCCTTCATTAGTTAAATACAGAACGTTATTAGTATCATTCCACACAGTACATGAAGCCAAAACAACACTATTTTGCAGAATACTTGGTTCATCAAATACATGAGAAATACCATGGTATAACTCAATTAATTCTCCATCTCTAAATACATTATCATTGGAGTCTTTCCAATAAATTGACTTTGGTGTTTTCCATAGGCGTTTCAATTTCCCTGTGGAACAAGAATATTTAGTTGATGCGATAATATCAAAAAACTTTATTTCATTACCTAATTGAAATCCATATAATTGTTCAATTATTAAAGAATCTTTATAGGAGGATTTTTGAAGTATTAAGTTTGATGTCAAATCATAGCCTACATTCTGCGCGCACAAGGTTGTTCCTGGATAACATTTTAGTTTGTCTAATATTTTGAAAGATTCTTGGTTAAATAACGGTGAATCAGTGGCTAATTCTCCATTGTCAAGCAGAAATATTAAATTCTTTGATTTATCATTTTTATAGTAAAATACTTTCAATATTTGAGGTCTACTTGGGTAGTGAAACGATTGGCACTTAAACTCGCCCCAATGATTCTCCTGAGAAACTTCATCATAGATTTGTAGTAAGCTAAGAGTTATTCGAAACTTTATGTTGTCATTAGTAAACAAAGAAAATGATATGCTATTAGAAGTAGGTTCAGGGATTATCAACGGAAATATTTTAAAATTATCTGAAAAATCAGCATCAGTCTTCACATCTGAGAAAATACCAGGAAATTCATGGAATGAATCTACCAATTCATGTCCTTTAATGTAATTCTTTGGACCTTGTAGTAGACCAATAAACAGTGTCTTTAAGGGACAGAAGATGAAGAAACCAATATTTCCTAAGTACATTATGGTTGCTAGATTTTTGTACATTCTTGTAACATAGGGATATGAAACTAAATCTTCAGATAGACAATTAAAGGTTAAACTTTGTATGAAATACCATTCAGCAGTATTATTCTCTTGAGTACTAGATTTATAAATTACTTCAAAAAGGCATTCCGTAGAATACTTCTTCTGAGTCAGTAGTGCAATTGTCTCAACTTCTCGCTGTTCATCCTCTTCCCACGATGGGCCCATGTCCATACCAATAATAGGGAAAGTTGTGTGATGAATAAGTTCCATCGCTTCTTGTATTTCTTCAGACATGAATATTTGGCCATTTCGAAATTCATACTTTAACTCATAAATATCATAGGCAGTTAAGTTCATGTAAATTGAGTTGAGTTTATAGCTAGTAAGGAAGAATACCTGATCTGAATCTCTTGATTGCGACAAACCAGACTGGAATTGCGTCACCGGTTTTAAATCAGAATCAATTAGTTCCAAGGTCCCATTACTTTTTAATACTAACAGCCACCAGTTATCCAAATAAGGATTAACTAAATGGGCGGCAACATTGTAGCCTAAAGTTGGCACTCTGTTAATACATTCGAACGTAGATAATTTGTAGACAAAAATCGCCTCTCTTTCCACGACTATAACAAGACCATCGTATTCAAAACAATTGACAACAGCCTCACACGAATATATATTATCCAAGCAAACTGTCACTCCATTCATTCGATTGCCGTTTTTGTCCGTTTCGTCTTGTCGTGTTTTTTTTGCTATTATTGAAGACGGATGTTATGTTTACAATTCCAGTTTTTGTGGACCACAAAATAAAGGAAACACAACTCCTTCTAATAGAAATTAAATGATAATAAAACCTGAATGTTGGAACTAGGGAATAATTAGACTTACCCATTTAACAGATTGTATACTATCATATTGAAGAGAATAGGAAAATTGTTTTCTAATAATGCTACTTCGAAGATTTAGCAAAAAAGAGAAGAAGAAACCAAATGATGATTCTTCAATACAAGTTATTTCAAGTACTAAATTAAAGGATTATATGCGTAATAGGACTTTGGAAATGGCAAATGATACACCGAGAAAACATGTTAGATGTCAATGCTGTGGCTTAATGTTAATGTACTCCCCTCAAGTAGACAAATTTAAATGTGCGGGTTGTAGGGTCACCATTTTAGTGACTCCTGAAGTAATGGATAATGATATGACAGATTCATCTGTTAACAGAGTCGAAGTTCAATATAATTTCGTCACTTTCAAAGATATTCTCAAGTCATGCCGTGATACCGAATCGGCGGCAAATCATCCACTTGCAAAAGACGAGATTTACGAGGTATATCGACCTTTGACAGATTATGTTGTGAATTGGTTTTCAAACAGGGATCAGCTGGATAATTCGTTTAAATCGAATTATGAGGATGTTAACCTTCAAGAATTGCACCAGTTTTATTCAATGCTACTACAATTGCCCACTAGACGACCATTTTATTTGATGATTAAGGCTACAAATGAACTTGTTCAAAAAATTCCATTAAATTATGATAAGTTTCGCTGGATCCTTATCATATTTTTAAACCCCGAGATAAAATATGGATTAAGTACAGGATGTACGTTTGGAAAAATAAGTAACAATTCTAAAATCAAAACATTATTATTAAAAATTACCCAAAGATGTATTGGTTACTTGGCTAATTTAAAAAAGGAGAGCTTAAATAAATTAGTTTATCATTTGAAATATATGGATAAGTTAATTTTTTCTAATTTGGTTAACGTTATTAATCTGTATATAACTTTTGTGCTATACGGTGTATTGAATAAATCATTATTTCAAAATACGTTACATTCAAGCCAAGATTCATCTATGCTAGACTACTCTGATTATTCTCGAATGAATAAACTTGGGGCTACGAAACAAATGGTGGATTTCATAGGAAAGAATGGGAAAATTTTGATAAATCCGGACTATAAATTGGAACCTTTTGTAATTGAGAAAGATTGGCATATAAGAACAGCTGTTAAATTGATGCTATATTTCCATGTTGCCAATGAAAAACGTGGAACGAAGAGAATTATTCATCAGCTCCAAGCTAAGCAAAATGGAATGGATAAATTGCAATATGATGCCTTTTACAATCTCTTATTAGATTTTTTAGACTATCGAAAAGATTTTGATAACTGGAAAAATGTTTCTTCAAATAACCTACAGTCTATGATTGGTGATATTTGGGCTGAAAAACCAAAGAAGAGATTTGCATTTTGTAATTATCCTTTCCTTTTATCTTTTGGTGTAAAAATCTCAGTTATGGAATTGGAGGTTAGAAGAATTATGGAGTATCAAGCTGAACAAGCATTTTTATCTTCTCTTGATAGAGGTGTGATGGTAAATGTTTATTTAAAAATACGGGTAAGAAGAAATCATGTTACCTCAGATTCTTTAAAATGCTTAATTGATCGCCAGAACGATTTTCATAAATCTCTTAGAGTAGAGTTCATTGGAGAGCCTGGAATTGATGCTGGAGGTATTCGAAAAGAATGGTTTCTTCTATTGACTAAAGACTTATTCGATCCTAGAAATGGATTATTCACTTCTGTTGAAGAAAGTAATCTAACCTGGTTTACTTCCATTCCACCAAGTGTTATTCACCCCGAAAATGGAAACCAATCAAATTTATTTTATTTATTTGGAGTGGTATTAGGTCTAGCGATTTTTAATAGTACTATACTGGAACTGAGTTTTCCAAAGGCTTTTTATAAAAAGCTTTGTGATGAACCTTTGACATTTGCAGATTACTCAGAGTTATATCCAGATACTGCAGCTAATCTAACTAAAATGTTAGCTTATGAAGGTGATGATTTTACTGATGTTTTTTCATTATTATTTGAAACTACAATCAGAGATGAGTCCAACGTGTTGTCGGCTAGGGCAAATGCAAATAAATTAATTACCAAAGAGTTAATACCGAATGGAAGTAATATTGCCGTAACACAAGAAAATAAGCAAAGCTACGTCAAGTCATGGGTTGAGTTTTATTTGAGTACGGTCATCTCAGAAAATTTTAAAAGGTTTAGTGATGGTTTCAAAAAAGTATTCAATCATTGTGATTCAATTAGATTGTTTAGCTCTGAAGAACTAGAAAGATTAGTATGTGGAGATGAACAGAATTACAAGTATGACTTCAAAACATTGAGATATGTAACAAAGTATGCGGGTGGATTTACCAATGATAAAGAAATTATACAATGGTTCTGGGATATTATTAGTTCATGGGATTACAAATTGCAAAGGTCATTGTTGCAATTCATAACAGGGTCTGACAGAATACCAGCTACAGGGATATCTACGTTACCTTTTAAAATTACGTGTATGGGATCAAAAGATTCAGAATCATTACCAATGGCACATACATGTTTTAATGAGATATGTCTGTGGGAATATTCGACTAAAGAAAAACTTGAGAAGAAACTTACGCTGGCCGTAACAGAGTCTCAGGGTTTTGCATTTCGGTAATATATGATGGCAAGTGTGATGTTATTGTTCGTGAGCTATATAACGAGGTATTATTTACTAGTGCCTATATATTGAACATGCACAGTTAAGTAAATTCTACTAGAGTTCTAAAAACTCGTCATTCAAAATCCAACCCTTTCTGGTCTTTGAAAAGTGGGCAACTTTTTTCAATAATATTCTTGCATTCATTAAATCTTTCGTGGTTTCATAATTAATCCCTAGATATTCAATCACCTTTTTAGATGTTGCAAAATAATCATCCTGTTCCTTTAAATAATCAATAAGTTTATTTAGTAGCTTTGTTTGTGCACCAACTTTGGAATCATCTTGGTTTACAGCAACCTTTTCGGCATTTTCTTGCAATTTTCGAATACCAGATAAGATAGCTGATGAACCAGAAAGGTTATTTGCTACAGATCCGACGGCAGAACGTTTCTTTATTACTTTTCCGGCCTGACCAAACTTACCTGTCCAAGTAGGAGTGCCAATTTTATGTTTCTTTGCATTCCTTCGAGATTTCTTAAGAGCTTCTAATGCCTGACTTGCAACACGTTCTGCTTCTTTTTGAATTATCTCCGTAGATCCATGAGAATGCGAATCCACCATGGCAGCGTGTGTGGTAACATTTTCTAGATTAGACTCACCCAATAAACCTTCTATCAATCGATCATCTTCAGTTTTCTTTTTATCCTTTTCCTCTTTGCCATTATAAAAACTTTCTAGTTTTGATACCCCGTTCAATTGCACAACTGTCGCAAAATCGTCGCTTTCTTCTGTTTGGTTATTTCGTAGTTTCTCAGTATGCTTCTGTACTTCTTCAGAAAGGCTTTCAGAGGCATGGCCTTCATTACCACCAAGAGAAAAAAGATCATGCAATTCATTGACTTTAAAGAACCGTTTTTGCTTTGGGTCACTTAGAACTCTATTCATCAAAAATTGCTTAAAGATCTGTCGGTGATATATTTTTTCTTCAATCGAACCAGTAATCATTAATCTGTAAATGGAAACTTCTCTCTCCTGACCTATTCTCCAAGCTCTTTCTCTGGCTTGCATATCAGTGGAGGGATTCCAATCAGGATCAAAAATTATAATTCTGTTTGCACCCGTTAGATTAACACCGAGACCACCTACCCTTGTAGTTAATAGGAACACGTCAAAATTTTCTTGGTTAAATTTATCAACCAATGTCTGCCGTGTAGATATATTGGTTGTACCATCCATTCTTAGGTATTTTAGCACAGATAGATCAGAATCTTTGAATTGAATAAACTCCTCTAAAATGTCCAACATTTGACGAGATTGTGTGAATAAAAGTGATTTGTATCCTTCTTTTTTCCATATCAACAGTAATTGTTTAACTACTTGCATTTTTCCTGATCTTTTTGGATCACCATACTCTATGTTGTTCTTTAATTTATCTCTATCAAGAAGATCTGGGTGATTGCATATCTTCCGCAAGATGTCAATACCAAATAGAACATGCCTCTTTCCGCCTTTGATTTGATCCAGCTCATGAGAATGCAAAAATTCTAGATATTTTGACCTCTGATATTGTGTTAACTTACAGAATAGCACCATCTCTTTCTTCTCCGGTAAATCTTTGGCAACATCAGATTTCATACGACGCAATAGGTATGGAGATATCATATTTCTTAGTGCAACTGCACATTTGTAACCAGTTTGTAACTGAATATTTGTAGCATTAGCATAACCACCAGTATTGATTGGAATCACGAATTGTTGTTGAAATACAGGCAATGTACCTAGTTTACCCGGTAATATAAAATCAAATAAAGACCAAAGTTCGATTAGATTATTTTGAATTGGGGTACCAGATAAAATGATTCTATTGTAAGTTTTTAATTTCTTTGTAGTTAAAGAGATGTCAGAATCTGGATTTCTGATTTTATGACCTTCATCCAACACAACATATTGCCAATTAACTTTTAAAAGAAAATCGGCATGTATTCGTAAACCAACGTATGTTGAGATCATGATGTGTCCATCCTTGACTACTTTATCTATTAACGATACTATTTTCTTCTGAGTGTCCAATTGTGACTTTTTCTTAGAGGGATTCTTAAAATCGTCATAAGAAAATTCATCTGGATTTGAATTTATCATTAATTCCTCAATCTCGTTTTCTTCAAGTTCATTAGTGGCAGACATTCCTGCTCCGATAGAATGGAGAATAATTGTTCTAAGAGGTGGCCACCAATGATGTAATTCTTTACACCATTGTTTCATTACAGTGGCTGGACATACAATAAGTACAGGATTCTTTAACAAACCAGAATGATGCAACCCAGCTAGAAATGCAACGATTTGAATTGTTTTACCTAACCCCATTTCATCACCAATAATACCACCAGACTTTAGTTGGTATAGCTCGTACAGCCATTGAACACATGTTCTTTGGTAGTTGAATAATAACGTATAAATTTCACCAGGAATTTTAAAAGTTTTATTCAGAACTGCATCGGGAAAGTCAGGATGGGGTTTATATTCCTCTGGCAACGATGGATCAGGATCGTATTTTCTATTTTGAGATCTCTTATTTCTCCAATTTTTCAATCTTCGTTGATAATAGACTTCGTCTCCGTCATCTTTGGGTTCTTTTGGACTATTAGGAAATAGTTCGTCCTCTTCTTCAGAAAACCGTTCATTATCCTCATCGAGGACGCTATTCTCATTTTCAGTTGGATTTAAATATTCATCGGAATCTTCCTTTTTTATCACCTGTTTATCATCATCGGCTAACTTTTTAACAAGTTCTACATCTGTACTAGTATCAAGAGTAAAATCAGCCTTTGTACCAAATGCAGTTATCTTACCAGTTCGTATTAAGTAATTCTTCTCTGATTCACCATTTTTTCTTTCGGAGTCTTGCGACTTATTCTTAGACCCAGTATCTTCCTTTAGTTCTTCTAACCTGCCTTTTATATCTCTTATATCTTGAAGAATACGTGTCAGTTCAGAATCTTCTAATTCTTGCAATTCTTTGCGTAAAGAAGCCTTGACTGAAATTCTTGTTGATGTAGCCAACTTCCTCTCCAATAATAACTTCTGCTTCCGCAGTTTGTGCAACGCATTTTGAGAACGTTCTAACCTTTTTGTTTCTTGTTCTACAAGTTGTTGGTTAGTGAAACTGGTCACATCATTTTCAATCTTTTGTTCTAATGAACTTTGTAATTGTACATTTACGTCTAAATTCTGCAGGTGTAATTCATCCACATTCATAATATTTACTATCTCTAATAATAATATTAAAATGAAACAAAGAAAATTTCCCTTTTACTATTGATAATGGTCTCTATTTCTATTTATTGCTACAAATGTGATGTACAATGTCATCGAGACTTTTTCATAAATTAAGCTTATAGAAATATAGAAATATATTTTTTCAGTATTTTTTCACCAATATTAAGTAGATAATGGACTACACCCTCATAGAGCATTCATGACATCCATTCATCGTAAGCCTTGAGTAAGATTGGTAAACCCTGAATCAAAGATTCTGAAGAATTACCATACCCAATACGCAAAGTTCCTTTAATATTAAAGCATTCACCAGGTATGGCTAAAACTTTGTAAATTTCAGCTAATTTTCTTGCAAATGAGTAAGTATCTTCTATTCCAATTGGTTTTATCAAACATACTGTCCCCGCTACTGGTTGAGTATAAAATTGGAATTTTTGCGAATTAGATTTGATAAAATTACTCAACATATCTAAGTTTTTCAAACATAATTCAAAATTACGTTTCAAGATAACCTCATTATTTGCCAAAAAGAATTGTGCTATCTGATCATCAACCATACTTACGGATATGGTGTTATAATCTCTTCTTGAGGCGGCTGCCTTTAGAAACTCGACATCTTGTGAAATAACCCATCCAATTCTAATACCCGCAGCAGAAAAGGCCTTTGACATCGAACCGGTGGTCACTGTCTTGTTATACAACAAACAGTTACTCTTTGGGCGATCTGCAGAATGGAATATTGGACTATAAACTTCATCAGAATGTAAATAAATACTATTCTGAAAACACAAATCGATAATTTCATCCATGATATTTGGCCTGATACAACAACCTAGGGGGTTATTTGGGGTATTGACGATTATCAATCTCGTTTCTGGTTTAATCAATTCCTTTATTTCATTTAAATTTGGAATGTAAATTCCATCGACCTCATCTTTGATCAAAGGGGAAAGATCAACTTGGGCGCCAAACATTTTAGGCACACTATACAACTGGCTATATGTTGGTGTCAGACAAATAACATGATCACCAGGCCCGACTAGGGTATAGTATGTCAAGAAATTGGCGGCAATGGCACCATTAGTGATTATTACATTTTCGAATGTTAGCTTTTTACCTCCAATTGTATAATCATCTTCGTACATGGAAGCAATTAAAGATCTTAAGCCCTCAGTACCTTTGATAGCTCCATAAACCAATTTTGTGGTGGTGTTAAACTGAAATTTGTTATTTGATAAAGACTCCACTTCGTCAATTGACATTGACAAGCAACAAGTTTCCGCAATATTATACTGGACAACATTCTCGTATTCATCCATAAATCTCTCTACTGCAAAGTCTTCCTGTGATGGCATTGTTCTGTTCTTAGTAGATGTTAGGTTCCTGATTATATTAGACGGTTCCGCTCAATTTTGTTTGTTTTGCTTGTTTCGTTCTTTCGTTACAAGACAGAAGTTGATTTATATATTTTATCTATGTTTCTGACACTACCAGTTGTTAATTATTAAAAAATGATACATACTAGTATATAGCAATATTAAAAGTTCATCCAAATAAAGTATCGTCTTCTTGTTCCCAACTTGTTTGGAAGAACCATGAAAACACAATAATACTACAATAGATAATTAAGCCACCGAACAAACTCATAGCACAACTGACGGAACCGATGATTTGACAGTGAAATAATACTAATGGCAATACAAGGCCGCTTGTGACTAGCATGCCGGTGAGGAAATGACCAAAATCTTGGCCTGCCGTTTCATTGCCTGACATGAAATCCCCTCCATTACTATAACTTGATTTACTTCCGAATATGGAGTTTGGCAAAGGTGCTAACAAAAAGATAAATATATCAAACAATGGATAATAATTATTATATAAAGCGCAACTTAAAATGACTAACAGAAATCCTAGTGCTAGGAAACCTGACAATGATATTATCTTGGTCAAAGGCGATAATCTGATCTCCATAGCTTGTGTGTGGGTGTGGGTGTATGTGTAGTTATATCAAAAATAAATAAATAAAAACAGTTGGCTATTACGTGCAACGTTTATAAATATGCTTAAGAACCGGAGATCTCTGAATGTGCTGAAATAGGATCTGTCTTTGTCTGACTAGGTGGTTGGTGTTGTTTCGTTTGATAAAAGGGCCTCTTTATTTTTTTAATATTTGGAATATTAAAGGTTCACGCACCTTCTTCGTTAAAGCTGGAAAAAATTGAAAAATATCGACTGTAATAAAAAAAATAATGCTTGTTGTATGGAGATGAGCCATTGAAATTTAATAGCACGGCAAGAAGTTTGACCCAAGCAATGAATTACTCTCCACCCGTTGTTGATCTCAACGAATATGATACAGAAGAGAGACTATTGGCGCTGATGGGCGAGATCTTGCCCTACCATGATACATTTTTATTGAGAAATTACGCCAATCTGGATAGATTACATTCTTCAATTGCCTCTCTTTCGAATTTACCCCCCGACCTGTCAGTAAAGTTTAATGAAAACTTCGAGGGTGTTTTAGAACTTGATAAGGATGTGGTAATGGAGCAACGCTTTGGAATGTTAGATGGGGATGGTATTTACACAAGATTGAATAAGATTGGGACGTTTTTCACCAAATTGTGCATAGAGACGCTGGTTGATGCGAACAGCTGTGTAGACGATTCATTCGTTACTAGATACACCAGATATTACCGGAGAAGTGTGAAGGAAAATACTCTGGCAGAATTGTCAGCAAGACCTATAAACCCGAACTATGTTAAAATCGATTCGTGTGGCTGGTTAGACATTTACCCTGTGGCCACAGGGATTAAGATCAAGCCACCAACCAGTAGTTCCAATGAAAATAACTGGAATACGATAAATGAACCTGATTGTCTATTGTTACACACGGGACGGTTGTTGTCGTTGTTTGCGAAGAAGCCGCATTCTACGTCGGTTATTCAACTCAACCAAAACCAAGAGAATCTGATCAGATTGACGTTCCTACCGCAGTTATCTCAAGAGATCCCAGCCAAGAGCGGGACCAATTCGAAGAGTCACAAGAGCATTTACGACTCGATTATATTTCATGGCAAGGAACGCATTTTCGTTTCCGATCTGCTATTATTGGAGCAGCTTAAGCAATCCCGCTGGTTCTGCGAGTCTTCATGGTACAACAGGGAGTGTAAGCTGCTGCACCTGGAGGAGGAGACATCGTTCTTAAAGGAATTATTCAAAATCCTGGAGAACGTGCTGTCATTGTATGTCATATCTGGCGGTATTCATCTAAACAGTGACAGGATGGCGCCGCCCTTAAACATGATTATGTCGCGAGTGACGAGGATGATGAATAGGAGGATTGTAAGGGAGGAGGACATTCTAAAGGTCCTCACAATCTGGCCTGAGGCATACCAGGTGGAGGCGAACCGTGAATACGAGTTGACCATAAGTATCGTCAGGAAGCAGAATCCCTTGGTGATGTTGACGAACAGATCGAGGCCGCTAGAGTTCATGGAGCGTGCCGATGCCTGGCTGCTGGGCAGATTGGCCGCCGATCCGGCCAATCTGCCCGACGAGATACCGTACCGCCAACGGTCCATGAAGAGAAGGGTGTCGCGAAACGACGACGAGACTGCAGAGTCCGCGCCCCGCGCCAACAAGCAGAACAGCCTGACACCCTTGCCACGGAACTACCTCCACAACAACGACAGAGTGAGGGGGCGGGACCGCTCTGGCGCCACCACCGGCGACACAGGGAAACGGGACACCCAGTCCAACCTGCTGGAGCGGCTGAGGGAGCGCGAGAGACGCAGTGCCACGCTGCTGTCGCAGCGCCAAGAACAATACGAGCGCTACCTGTACTGCAAGATGAAGCAGGTGTTTGAAATACTGCTGACACTGACGGGCACGCGCGACGGCGATCCATACACAGCGACGCATCTGCGGTCACTCATCGTGGACTCACTGCAGGACAGCAACAATCCGGTGGGCCCGGAGGAAGCGGAGGAGGTTTTGCACAAGCTACAACTGTTGCTGCCCGATTACATAACCTGCCGTGCTCTGGGGGCAGGCGCCGACGACCGGAACGCGGTGAGAGTGTATCGGTGGTGTCCACTGGACCGCAACGAGTTTCTGGCCCGCCTGCACAAAGACACCCAGTACACGTCCTGACCAGGGAATGCGTCGCAGAGTGTAGATAGAGAAGACGAGTGATGATGATACAGCACCCACCGCAAACAGGTAGCGCCGCGCGTCCTGTGCCACGGTATCTCCGTGGCACGTGCGACGCCGTTGTTCTTTTCTCTCACCTCTGATTGGTCCAGACCACATCGCACCGCAGAACCGTGCGGTCCTCCCCCCTCCCTCCCTGTCCACCCCCTCTCGCCCTCTCCTTCTTCCCCCCCGGGAACACATAAAACCGGACCCACCCGCATCAGAACCAGCGTTAAGCAGCAGAGGCAGGCTCTAGAAGGAGAGCCGGCCGCGCAATTTTAGATTTGGAAGGAGACCGACAGAGGAAAATTGAACAACGCTAGCAGAGCGCAGGAGGAGATACGGGATGTTTTGCGTGGGCAGGACCGACCTCCCCGGTATATCCGAACGGGTGATCGGTCGGGCTGGACAATTGTCTGGAAGAAAATATATATATATATTTATGTATATATAAGGATAGAGTTAATCGATTCGTGTTCGGGAGGGTCGTCCACTGGGTGTTGCTGTTTCGTGGGGACAGCAGTCAGCAGCTATACTCGTATCCTACAGCATCGCAAGATACACTAGTAACAGCAGAAACAGAATCAACCATCACAGTCTCAACAACACACAATGGGCTACACTCCAGGTTCAGAAAAGAAAGGTGCTACCTTATTCAAGACTAGATGTCTACAATGCCACACTGTCGAGAAGGGCGGTCCTCACAAGGTGGGTCCAAATTTGCATGGTGTTTTCGGCCGTAACTCTGGCCAGGCCGAGGGTTATTCGTACACGGACGCTAACATCAAGAAGAACGTCAAGTGGGATGAGGAAAACATGTCTGTGTACTTGACTAACCCAAAGAAGTACATTCCAGGTACCAAGATGGCATTTGGTGGTTTGAAGAAGGAGAAGGACAGAAACGACTTGATTGCCTATTTGGTTAAGGCCACCAGCGAATAGGCGGCGAGCCCATCTGCAGAAGTTTCAACCCAAATAAAAGTAATAAAAGAATCTAAAAGTTTTAGACGCTCAAACGTATTTAATAATGCATCATAATATATATATATATGTATATATTTAAGTAATTTTCCCACACTATACTGCCTGTAATTAGAAACTAAGTTATTGTGTTGTTATTTTTTAATGGCTATGCTTTATTTTCAGTCAATCCAGAGAGTAAAAGCAGAACAAGTTGGTAATATACATCCATAGTATTTAGATATGGTTACTATATAAGGGCGGAAGCACAAAATTCAGACTGTGAACGAAGCCTCACCCAATTTCTTCAACGTGTTGTTTTGCATTGTTAAAAACTCCTCGTCGTCATTATTGTCATCACCGATTATAATCTCCTCTATGTCTTCATCGGAATCAATGTCTTCACCGGCCTGGTGCACCACTTTGTTGGTCGTGGCTATCTTCAACTTGTCCTTGTTCTTTTGAGATAGGATATGCGAAAAGGATTTTTGTTGTTCTCTCAAATTCCAATTCAGTTGTCTACTGATAGAATTCATAAACTCGACAGATGAAGATTCCACCGTAGGGAAATCGTATGGACTGGCAGATATCGTCATGTAATCACCCTTTTGGATCTCTGTTCTGTCTTTACCGTCAAAAGAAGCCCATGCAGTACCACGAGATCTTGTAGGCACCAAGATTTTCAATGTCATGCTCTCTGGTAAAATGATAGGTCTGAAACTTAACGTGTGGGGACATATTGGCGTAACAGCAATGGCATTCACTGTGGGGTAAACTAACGAACCCCCAGCACTTAGTGAATATGCTGTGGAACCCGTTGGTGTAGCAACAATTAGCCCATCGGCTTGGGCCACTGTCATTAAGGAATCGTTACCATACAATTCTAGTAACGAAATAAATGGAGAGGGACCACGATCTATGGTAACTTCGTTTAAGATGTGATGCGTGCTGACCAATTCCAGAATTCTCACATTCCTGCCGGTAGCTGGGTTGAACTTTAATTCTCTCTTCTTATAAATTTTACATTCTAACCTTAACCTTAAATTCGTCTTGATTTTATTGTTTAAAATCCAGGTCAAATCAGATCTGAAATTCTCAAACTTAAAATTGGTTAAGAATCCTAGAGAACCTAATGAAAATGAAACTACTGGAGGAACATGTTTTTGGAAAATCGACGAAACAAATAATACTGTACCATCACCACCAAGTGTGACCACTAAATCGAAAAAAACATCATTCTCATTAATAAATTCCGGGGTCCAATACTTAATTCTACCTTCACGACATTTGCTATCTAAGCAAATCTCATTGGCAGCGAATTTATCATCATCCTTCAATTCCTTGTCCACATAAACAGTGATGTGGGGGAAATTAACAATCACCCATTCCACCAACTCTCTCGTCAAATAATACAAAGAAACGTCATTCAATTTTGTAACAATCATTAACTTCTCTACTTGCAATTCCACCCTAGTATTAGATATATCCTTACTTAATAATCGAACGCCGTAGGCAGTGGACGCATATTGGAAATGTTTGTTGCTACTCATGGAACTTGTGTTGGCATTCGTCATTTTGCCATTGTCACTGGAGATTCTTCTCAACATATCCTTGGTGTTGTCTTGCAACAACGAAGATCCAAGAGAATGGTTTCCTCCATGCGTTTGTCTTATCGAGGAAGAACTTCTCTTCTGCAAATTATCATTACTAGAATGAGTATTGTTTCCAGGTGCAGGATTCACTTCACCACAATCAGAGGAGCCCTTATCGATCCAACTGTCTACTTTTTTCTCAAATTGACTCAAGTGATGGCCTTGACTCATAGTGCTAGATAGCTATGTTGCTGTTATTGTTATTGTTGCTGTGAGTGTGTGTGTCCTTTTATATATTTTAATTCGTTCGCAATAGTTCAAAGGTTTCGTAAATCCTATTTTAGCAACCCAAAAAGAATACCTCCAAAATAATAAAAACTAGCGTATGTAGAGTATACAAAAACAAGATGCAGTTATATATATACTGAACAACTGAAAGCCCTGTGATGATACTTTGTTCTTTTGCGTCTAGGAACTTCACCCCTTTGTAATCTACTTTAAACTTCTTTCTTTTCTCCTTTAACAACAGGTTCATTCTCCTGGTTTGATCTTCCATTTTATACCGGAAACTTTTCAACTTTTAAGCATTCCGATTACGTTTAAGAAAAAAACTCAAAAATATTGACATATGCCTGAATTGAAAGATCTACTCAACCCTCAGGGGATAATAGTTCGAAAATAGAGCAATATGAACAATAAAATTTTTGTTTGGTTGTGGGTGTCCGCGACTATTACCCCTTTTTGAGGTGCAAGAATAGGAACCACAAGAGGATGAGTCTGTCATACAGGAATTGACATATATATACGTAGGTGTGTATGTTATAGATGTTACAAGGTCAGTTAGAATTGACTGTAGGTATGGTATAATGAGGAGGGTTGGTTTTGTCGAACCTTGCATAATTGCGTTATTGATTCATTGTTCTTATTATACGTTTTGTTCTGAGATTGATGATCTTTAATGCACTGTGAAAAAAAATAGTAAAAAACACTCTATATACACTAAAAGTTCGGAATAACTACAAATTTACCATCAATTTGACCGAGTAGCTCCACTTTACCTATGCCATCATCTTCACCTTCGTCCTCTTCTTTATTAAATTCTTCATCGTCCTGGTCAGGTTTATTTTCCCTACGGAGCACCACGTCTTGTAAGAATGATGTTCTTGCACCTCTTCTGATTTCCATTTCTACGCCTCCAATGACAACACTCAACTTACCAGATTGGTGTATCCTTAACGATCCAATGTTACCAGATGGCAACAATGGCGGTAATTCCTCTTCCAACTGTGCTTTTGGGGGAATCTTGCCACGTTTGCTATTCTTTGCGCCATCATTTTTACTAGGCTCATCTACTTCCATTTTGTTATCGTCACGAATCTCCTCAAAAGATGGCAACTCACTTGGTAATTGCAGTAATACAAATTTATTGGGTCTGTTATTAATTTCAGTCACCTTCTTTGTAATCATTTCATGGTCGTACTTCAACATTTCAGCTTCAAATTGTTCCAAATCTGGGTTGACTACTGGAGTAGATTTGAGTGACAACTCATCCATTTGTTCTCGAAGTTCTTTATTTGATTCAGGAATTGTGTCATCTTCTCCATTTTCTTGCTTAACAGCAGGTGTAGCACCAGGTGTGGGTGTACAACTATTCAGGGTCCTGCGTTTACCACCTTCAGTGGAGTTCAGCATTTTCAAAAGAGGCAATTCCTGTTGTATTAGTGGAATATCTTCATGTTTGATCCGAACTGGTCTAACTGGTAACATACTTTCCAATCGCTTATTTTGATCAACTTCTTCATTATCATCATGGGGCTTTTCGTTTTCTTCATCATCATCTTCAAAAATACCTAATACTTTTGGATCCATATCTAAATTGAATTCTCTACCCATATTAAGCCTGGTAGCCCCAGATAATCCATCTTCTTTCAAATCATCGTCACCATCCATATCATCATCACGCAAATTAGATATACCCTCTTTAACCAAAGACGTAGAACTGCCTTCAGTCCTCACAAAACCTTTCCCTATGCTTGATTTATTATCCGGAATAAAATTAGTGGCACTCAAAGGACCTGCATTAATAACATGCGTGTTGTTCAAGTAATGTGCTAGACGCTTCTTTTGTCCATTAGTAGAATTAGCCTTATTTTGTGATCTTCTATTATTATCTTTTTTTCTTTCATCTATATTATTTACCTTAGGTACAGATGCTTCTCTCTCCTCCTTACTTCTTCGTGCAACAACCTTAGGTCTGAACTTTAGAGAGGGTTTAGGATTAGTAGAATCCTTCAATGACGGTAAACGTCCACTCATCTGCGTTTATAATAGTTAAGAATATAGGTGGAAGAATAGCAATAGTCTCAATTGAACACTCCAAAGAAACAACGTTACTGAAAATGCCTAGTTTATATCTACTATTTGACCGATGTTTAATGATCAATGTATTAACAAGAAGATAGATCAATTTTTTCTTTCAATCTCAATCTCATCGAGTCTTTTTAGAAAATAATGAAAAATTTTATTAGCGATGAGATAAATTGTCTTAAAAAAGTATCTTAAACGCAAGAAAGAACTACAACCTAATACCTTCTGAACACTAAGAAAGATAATTATTCAATAGCCTTAGCACATACTTAATTGATAGGAACTGTACAAAATGGCTAAAAGAAGTAGATCAAAGTTTGTTACAAGTGATGATCCAAACTATGAGAACAATGAAATCGATGATTTTGAAGAGAAAAGAGAAAAGATCTTACTAGATAATTCTACTTTGGCTAATCGTCAAGTATCTGATGATGAGATGAACTATGACGATGATGATGAAGAGGAAGTATTTGCAGCTGAAGCAAGTTCATCTATGGATGAAGACGAAAGTGAGAATGAAGAATTAGGCGATGAGAAAGAAGAGTTAGATGGTGCGGAAGTTTACAAGAAAATGTTTGGTAAGAAGCTAAATATCTCTGATGATGAAGGAGGAAATGCAGGGATGTTAGACAACGAAAATGCTTGGGGTTCAACGAAAAGAGAATATTATGGGGCTGATGATTTGGATGATGAAGAAACTGCCAAGGATATTGAACAAGAAGCATTGCGTAGACAAAAACAACATCTAGAGGAATTGAATATGAATGACTATCTGGATGAAAATCTGGAAGAAGAATGGACTAAGAACGCTCAAACATATGACTCCACTCAATTCACTAACACAACGAAAAATGAGACTCCATCTGTACCTATCAAGGATATATTTAAAATGGATGAAGATGGTAAATTAAATTACTTAAAAACATTATTTCCTGAGTTCACTCCTCTTTGTAAACAGTTGGTTGAAATGTCACAAAAGTTAGATCAACTGAATGCTATGGAATCATCAGAAACCATAACGATTAAGAAAACTGCATTATCATGCTACTTAGGAACTCTTGCTTCATACTTTGGCCTTTTTATTCATGAACTAAAAACCAATGAAGACTTTTCCTCTATGAAAGAGCATCCTATTATGGAGTCAATTCTGACATCAAAGGAAGTATGGAGGCAAGCAGAGGAATTGCCAGATTCTCTTGATCGAACACCAAATTATGTGGAACAAATGTCAGATGAAGAAATAATGGAGAACGGAGATATAAATGAATTAGACGACAACTTGTTAAATAAAGTCACCCGTTGTACATCTTCAGCTGCAGAAGAAGATGATAACGAAGAGGAGGATGTCACTAACGAAGAGGAAGACAAAGATGAAGAAGAGAGTGAGGCTGATCTAGACGATTTCGAAGAGTATGTTGGTCTCTCTCGTATTAACAAGAAAGAAAAGTCGAAACAATCCGTTGATTCTGCAGTGAACGAAGACGATTATCTTGAATCAGGTATTAATGAGGTCGATGCTCAAGACAAGAAAAACAGGAAGAGAACCCTTCGTTTCTACACTTCCAAGATTGACCAAGAAGAGAACAAGAAAACCGATAAATTCAAAGGTGACGATGATATACCATACAAAGAAAGATTGTACGAAAGACAACAAAGATTACTCGAAGAAGCTAGAAAGCGTGGTGAAAACGGTCCTCAATCAGCAGACCTTGATAACAAAGATTATGATTCAGCAGATGAATCTATTTCCAAAACTCTTAACGACCAAAGCAATAACGACTATTATAAAGAAATACAAAGCAGAGTCCTACAACGAAAGGAAAAACGGAAAAAGGCACACAAGACTGCTGTTCTAGCGGCAAGAGCCGGAAAATTAGAGGAAGCAGCTGCAGAAGAATTGGGAGAAGACGGGAAAAGAGCTATCAATTACCAAATTCTCAAAAACAAGGGTCTTACCCCAAAGAGAAAGAAAGACAACAGAAATTCCCGTGTCAAGAAGAGAAAGAAGTACGACAAAGCTCAAAAGAAGCTCAAATCTGTACGGGCCGTGTACTCTGGTGGCCAATCTGGTGCTTATGAAGGTGAAAAGACTGGTATTAAGAAGAATCTATCCAGGTCTGTTAGATTTAAATCGTAAACAGGTTTATGTAATATGCTTTATTATTTATGGGAGTATTTACTTATTTATGTAATCTATATCTATAGCTTGTTTAGTATTTCATTAACAACACTCATAATAAAACAGTCTACTTAGCCAGGTACTATACTTTTAACTGATTATTGAAGATAATTTTTCTCGAAGCTCCTCTTCTGTCAGGGCTGTCTCGAGATCTAAATCCCAAGATAAGAACTTTTTAACCGAATCTTGATCCTGTTTAAACGTTTCCAATTCAGTACAGGTCAATTTCTTATAATGATCGACCAGATCAACTTCCTCATTTAACATATGGCATATTTCTTGTGCAGAAGCTATAATATCTTTGCTAATTCCACACATAGTTGCACAATGGATACCAAATGAATCATATGATATTCCTTCCTTAATTTTGTACAAGAAGGTAATTCCAGAATTTTGATACATCTCATTATTGTCTATCCGTTTAGGTTGCTGCGGCTTATTAATGATGATCTGACTGCAATAATAACGGATACCAATCAATTGACCTCCCAGCACATTGGGTCGAAATAATTCATGAAAGTGTGTGCATGCCATTACAATTGGACAGGCTGCCGAAGTTGAAAGTTTAGAAATTATAGATCCAAATAAAGCGGGTCCATCCACTACATCTGTACCCTTTCCAAATTCATCTATTAGTATCAAACTTTTTTTGTCCATCAAGTACAAACATTTTGACATTTGAAGACAGTCTAACTCAAAGGTACTATGCCTTTTGGATACTGTTTCATCAGTACGTATGCGACATAATATCTTGTCCAACAAGCTTATTCTGGCCGTGGAAGCCGGTATATAACAACCAATATGAGCCATATACGCGATTAAACCATTCTGGGACAAATATACAGACTTTCCCGAGGCATTAGCACCAGTTATTAAAGCAATCCGGGAACCACCATGGGTATTCCAGTCTTCATCATTATATGATCTCCCACTGAGTGAAATGTCATTAGGAATAAAATTTACCTCAAGTAATTCGAAGATGGGATGTCTACCCTTTGCTACTTCAAAAATTGACTCGCCCTCAAGTATTGTAGGTCTTGAGTAATTATTGGTTAATGAACAATTAGCAAATGACAATAGAACTTCTAATGAGGTCAGGTGAAGAGATATATGCTCCAATAGCTTTTTTTGATCTATAATCATTGCTTGTAATTCATGTAGAATTTCAACCTCAACTTCAGATATCAGTGCACATATATCACCCACTCTCTTATCCAATTCAGAGGTAATCTTGTTCTTAAAATAAATAGTAGATTCTGTTCTAAATACTTGTGTTAGTAATCCTTCATCAGCAAAAGTTTCAAGTACCGATTCATATTTAGAATCTAGCGCCACCAAATAACCCAATTCAGGCATATACATAGAGTTTATTGCTGTTCCACTCCCTATTATGTTAGTAACGGCCTGCCCAATATTACTGGCTTTTAATAATTCTATTTCTGTGTCTCTTGAAGCGGTCATTAGAATATTTTCCATATCACTGTATATGCTTCTATATTCATCTAATTTGCCATCAATATTGTCTCTAATATAAACTGAACCTAAGTCTTTTGATTTTTCGATGTCAATGATGGTGGAAAGCTGCTGCAGTAATTCTCTTAAATGCTGAGCAGCTTTCCTGTCTGCAAGCTGGTCCAATAATTTATTTTCACCTTCATACGAGAGAGTTTTTATCAATTGCCACAATACCAATGATTTGTCTAAGAATGAAATCATGGCTATCCATGTTGAAAAATTGTGTTGACCAGTTTGTAACTTATCTAATAGTCTGTTTACATCAGGAAGCCCCTTAAAATAATGAAAAAAGTCATCGAAAACTGCTCTGTTTACATCATCTAATAAAATAGATAGAGTGTCCAATCGTTCTTCTATCAATTCAAAATTAGATAGAGGACAGGCAAGCCATGTCCTTAATAGTCGTTTACCTTGCTGGGACATTCCTTGACTGAATAACTCATATAAACTAGTTATCGACCCCTTTGAAGTTCCGGTTTTATGGAGTTGTGTTGGATCTGGAAATATATACAACGACGTTAAGGTATTTGCATCAATGAAGAGTCTATTTTTGATGTCCAAATATGTCAATTTGTCAATTATTGGGATAAAACTATAAGAATTATCAATACTATCAGATATTAGCTCATCATTCCTTGGATATGTTCTTTGATTCAAAATACATGCGACTGTGCCAATTGTTGTATTGTCTAGGGTTGTTAGTTGTATAGCATTATCCTTGATGTCTACTCTTTGTAATAATTTTATATTTTTGAATGATGTAAGTGGTTCCAATACAACTTTACAGTTATTTTTCTCACAGACATTCTCAATGGAATCAGTACAGTATTCATTCATAGAAACTGACAATATGCAGAGTGTCGGCTCATGTTCCAAAATAAAAGAAGTAACAATCATAATAACTTCTTGTACTTCACTCTCCTTCTCCGAACAAACATTACTATAACAATAGTCTTGCATCAAAACACTTAATTTAGAGCTCTCCCGGTCATATATAGATAGTCCTAATTTTCCATTTTGAACATTTGCACATAGGGTTCTTTCTGGGTTATTAAGGATGTGAACTGCTGAGTTTTCCATTTCTAGCTGCCTACTGATATGCTATCGAAACAACTGGACAAGTTACTCTTAACCTCGAATACAACTACTGGGAGTAAGTTATGTTTATACTTTTGCTCTTCATAATTGTCAATATTCAATTTAGCCGCCGAGGAACTCGTCACGTGTAACGAAAAAGATAAATCTATCAATATTCAACTATTCCAATCAAGCCATCTAGATACTATAGCTGTATAATTTATGTACATGTTGAAATTTGTATATTTTTTAGCCACGACACTCGAAGTTTCTATCTGATCTCTAGCACAGTTCCTTAGTTCGTCAACCATGGGTAATAGTTCCGATATATTATATTTTGACAAATATATGTATTTAGTCGTCCAGCTATCATCATCCAAAATAGCCTTGCTTAAAAAATAGGCACTTGTAGCAATCTGGCTTACCCTTTTGCCAACGAATCTTGGTTCTAGCAATGACATATCCAAGAAAAATTTGGATAAATCTCTAATGGACTTTTCATAATCATCCGCAGCGCTTATTTTCCTTAAAAATGTTATTGGATCAGGCGAGCTTATTTCGAATTCCAAAGTTTTCAGAATGTAATTCTCTGCTACAAGTATTTCTTCCTTCGAGTATTGACACTCTGTTATGGAGATTAGATCAACTAACCTAGGGTAATATACTTCCTCGTATTTGCAAGCGATAAATAAACATGATATCCCGACGAGCTTCAATTTGTCATAAGAACACAAAGATCTAGAAAGGAAACGGTCTACTAAATTTATCGTTAAATGTAGAGTTTCTGGCAATAGTGCGAGATTATCGTGTAATATTATTATCCAACTTACTAAAGCAAATCTATCCTGCCAAGTCAATTCTTTTTGATTCTCCATATAATCAACAGAAGGTACATATCGTATTTCTAACGAACGCAAGTATGCAAGTATATCATCCTGAAGTTCCAGAACCATGGAAGTATCATTATTTTTGCATAGAGTAAAATGCCATTCGTCATAAGCCCGTTTTAACAACATCATGTTATCGTCTGATAAAGAACAGTCGCATGATGCATTTATTAACCCATCCCCTTCATCATCATCGTCAGCATCGGAAATTGCAGAAACAGTACTCCATGAGCTCTCAAAACATTCTTCATCAGATATCAATAATGCGCTGAGCTGAATGGGTCGACTATTTTCTTGAAATCTAACAGTTTGATAATGAAATAGATCTTCATTGAAGGGTGTACTGTTTGCGATTATATCATTGTGTAAATGAGGATCAATATTTTCTTTCAGTAGTTCCTCATTATACTCTTCATTGCATTCCTCGATCGTAGAAATATGTTCCTTTCTGTTATTAACAAGATTAGTGATATCACCTAGCGTTTTCCTCGAGAGACCATCTCTATAACAGTTGCCACTTCTAAATAAACCAGAATTTACTGATTTTGAAGTCTTATAATTCTTTGAATTATATTTAACCATCGCTTCTTCTTATTCTCCTTTTTGTTTTGCCAACGACGTAACTGCCAACAGTAATCTATTTGGGCAAGTAAGATCACAGCTAATTTACCCTCTACACAGATATTAAAAACTTCTGCTTGGTACACTGCGAAAAGTATGGGCAGCCTTGCTATTTAGTTCCGAATAGAAATAGCTCTCAACGACTGACATCAAACAGATCTGTTATATGAAGGCCAAGTGGAAAATTTTATTCCAAATAAACAACGTTTTTATACATCAAATCTCACAACTTAAAAAAAAAAGAAGATGAAGTAGCATAGCGCCTCTTGACTATTTCTTATTAATCACTGTCCAACGTGCTGCAATCTACCTCTCCTCCTTATCTATTTTCTTTTCCCCCAAAGCAGTCCCTTATCACAGTTCCCTAAGGGGAGATCCAGTCGGACTATAGTTTGAATATTCTTATTTCCCATCCTTTGTTATTCCACAATTGTTAATTGGTAAACATTAATTAAACACCAATTTTCAGTTGATTTAAGGGTCCTATCTCCCCTCCTCATTCAGTCGCGAAATGTCAAAAATGGGTAATAGCGACGTACACGTGACATACCACACACTAATAAATGGTCGTATCTCCGTTAGTCTTGGCGTTGCTCATCGGTGAATAAGAATACCTTCCCGCTAGAGTTACCACCTGCTATCCAGTTTTGGAGTGGATGCCAGGCGACAACTGCAGGGACGGTTGGTGTGGCCAAATGGGCCAGTTGCTGACCTTTACTGTTGTAAATATCCAAGGCCCTACCCATATTGGCAATGGCGAATACATTTTGGTCCGGTTTGAATCTTGCCTTCAAAATACTAGTCCATCTCCCACTTTGGCAATTGTGTTTCAAAGTCATCTGGGGCTCCAGTTCTTCGGGCAAGGCTGAGCTCTCAACGTCAAAGAGCCTAATCGTATCGTCATATCCGTTACAAACCAAAGTATTGTCAGTAGGAGAATATGAAACTGCCGAAACACTCAGTCTTGAATCGTATGTTGATATTATTTCATGGCTGGCGTAGTCATCATAGGCTGACCATTCAGGGGCTGCCACTAGCTTTCTAATGTCCCATATTTTTAAAGTTCTATCTAATGAACCCGTCGCAATTTCATACGACCTCTTTGGATTAATGGCAAAAGAGCCAATTTTTTTGTCTGATAATCTTTTAAAGACGATCTTGTTCTTTGCGTTTTCTCTAATATCAATTGTTGTGAATTCCCCACCCAATGTTGTTAAATACAAAACGTTAGGGTCCTCAAAGCTAAAATGACTGTCACTCACACCCATAGGATCTCCAAACTCATTTTCCAAATGTATCAGTTCATCACTTTTCATGGTTTTTAAATCAATTGACCTGATATAGCCGTCATATGACGAGGTCAAGATTTTAGATAGGTCCTTTGGAAAACAATCAATGTTACCTACATTTTTGGTGAATAATTTAACTCTGGTGATATCAGGTTCTTCCATATCGTCGGAACCATCGTCCTTTAAGGGTTCATCACGTACATTCCAGAACCCTAAATTACCATTTGTATCGCCTGCAATAACCAGCTTTTTATCAAAGGATGGATGCATAAATAGTGATGAGATACGTTCATAGGTTACCTTAATATCATTTGGTGGGAAAACACCGTACATTGAAAGATCATATTCTTCCTGTTGTTTGGCCAATTCAGGTGCTGTAGAATGGAATTTCTCTTGGTTAGCTTTTATTATTTCAAAAAAATCACCTGAAGAGAAGTTTTTATTATTGAATTTACCAAATTTGGCTATCAATTCTGCCTCATTCTTAGTATCCTCACAGTCTTCATCTTTGAATAATAAGTCACTTAATTTGACGTCCCCCATAACAGGTGTGTTTTTCAACTCTTCTAGATATCCTAACTCAGGCGTATTTTCTGATTTCATTTTCATCAATTGAATGTCGCTTACATTAGGAATTCCTTCCGCATCGACCTTTTCGCCTCTTAATCTGGAAGATCTTCTAGTCGGAACTGGCGTTAGTTTTGGGGCCACTTTTTTTTTTGTTCTAGTAGCAGGTGCTGATTTTTTCAACCGCTTATTCATAGAGGTATTATGCACCCCAGCTTCCTTCTTAATTTGATCTGCAGCCCCACTCAATTGTAGTTTTTTCAACAATTCATTATTCCTCTTTATATTTTCGAGTCTTTTTTTCTGGAAATCTGTCAATTCTGGCATCTCTTACTAATCTAGCAAAATAATTTTATAGCGATGATTTGCTATCAAAGCCACTAAATAATCCTTTGAATAATTTGATGGTTTCTTTAGTCCCTGTCTTTTATGTCGATGAGGTTAATCGCACGATAAGTCGCGTCTTTAATGATTGATTATAAAAATGTCAAAAAAAAAAAGCGGCCTATACTGAAAAAAAACGAGCTAAGAGATTATTAGGCCAGTTCCAGCTTGTCGTTATTAAAGCTAGCAAAACCCCAAAACAATATCGTATTGTAACTATGAATAGCAATATTTTATCTGTATTTAACCCCCCTGAGCAAAGAAACTTAAGCGATGAGGAGGTAAAAGATTGTGTGCCATGTCAAGTAATGAGCACTATGTTCTCCCTTGGTTTCGGTAGTTATTTGCTATCTGGAAAACCTTTCACATATAGTAAGAGAGAACAAGCCAGTGGAATCACCATGGAGGAATTTGCCAAAAGAAATCCTAAATGGTGGGTCAATAGTCTGCGAGGTGCTGGTGCACTCTTTATAGTATTTGGTGTTGTTAGAGGCACTGAAGGGTCACTGTGGAATAAAAAAAAGGAATATAAGAAACTACCAAAAGATTGATATTTCATGTATTTTGTGGATTTTCAAATTTATATTTATTTTGTGTTTATGTATATAGTTATATATATTTCATTGTTGGATAAAGACACTAAATGTCTCTGAACAGTCTATACGTTCGATTGAGAGGCCTTTTTTTTTATTTGGATATTCTCTAATTTAGCCCTTTCTTTACTTTCTCTTTGAATTTGCTTATCTTCTTTTAATTTAATCTTTATCTGCTTACACCATCGTCTGAATTCTCTAGTGTGTTCCCTGGATTGATAATCAGTAATGAATTTGTGGCATAAAAGTTCTCCAATTGATGCCCTTTTCTTCTCCTCTTTAATACAACATCTATCAACGAAATCTACTAATTCAAGGGGAAACATCAGATCTGGATCATTTATGGGCAATTTTGGAGCTGGTTCATTGACAATTCTCTGTAGCAAGTCTAATATGCCACCTGGGGTGTCATTATGGCCTCCTAGAGGTAATTGTCCCGTAACTAATTCAATTATCATTAAACCAAGTGACCATATATCACCCTTTGTAGTGTAAACATTACCTTGAATACGTTCCGGAGACATATAAGTGGAAGTGCCTACAAATGTATCAGCAATAGAGTTGATTAATTTTTTGGACACACCAAAATCACATAGTTTAATCTGACCTTTACTATTTAATACAATATTAGAAGGTTTAATGTCTCTGTGAATGATCTTATGATAGTTATAAAGAAACCCCAATCCATTTAGTATTGAACATGAAATTTTGGATAATGCTAGATTATTGAACCATGAGTACGGTCTCATGGACTGCGATATTTGGTTCCTTGACTGGAAGTGCTTATACACTCTTAAAATTTTATCCAAAGAACCACAATCCATGTATTCCATCAGGATGACAATTTCGTTATTTGATTGAATATAGTTTGCACCGTAAAACGAAATGATGAAATCATTTTGATTGGAAATGCTTTTCATAATGGACAATTCTCTAATCAACTGATTTTTAATTATTGGATTGTTGTTTTCCACAGGAATTGTCTTTTTGGCAATGACTTTGGAAGTCGGTACGTGGAGTGTCTTTATCACGGTACCGGAATTTCCTGCACCAATCTTTCCCAGGGGCACCAGATCTTGTAATTGATATGTTAAACGGGTCATGTCGTCGTTTAATGCCGCGATATCTGGCAACTCCGCAGTCACAGAATTATTGCTGTCATTGCCTGGGTAGTTCAATGACTTGATAGGGGATGTGTTTGTAGAACTGAGTGGTGATGAATACCCCGACGTCGACGGAGACAGCACTGAATGAGCAGAGGTGGTGATTAAACTTTGAACATGGTTGGTGTTTTTCGATTGCGCCGTCGAATACAGCAACTTTGGTGGATTAGTTATCACAGAGTTGGGTGCGATGATCGGCTTATTTGTGGAGGCAGCAATGTCTGTATCATTTTCATTAAGTGTTAATTTTTTCAAATTACGTCTCTGGAGTGTCTTGCCATGAAACATTTGCAAACGACCCTAAGCAAAGGAAAGAGAGGTACAAAACGAAACACAATTGAATTCGAGGTCTGTCTTTGTCTGTTTTTATATAAAAAGCGCAGAGTGTCTCTATTTAGAAACAAACTTCGATTACGATTTGAAGGTATGGGTTAAATTGTAAAGCATATGTTTAGAAATCTTCCACCTTCCTAATTGCTAAATTGAACAGGATGGGAACAGTGCTTTTTTTCCATTTTCTTTCTTCTTTTGGGCATTACCGGTTTTCAGCCCACAACTCTTTTGGGTAAAAATAGCACACACTGAGATTTCCGTAAATCATTCCGTATCGGGAAATAAAAAAATGAGGTAGAGGGCAAGAAGAAGGATTAGTAAGCTCGCACCATGTGAAACACACGTGCACAAAGACCGCGATATAGAGCGTTCAGATGGACCCCCCTTGCCACGACATGTTCGGCAGATGCACACCAGATTTGCTTCCCCCCC
>JAJMDR010000040.1:0-100778 GCA_030573655.1 Cylindricascospora bacillispora | reverse complement strand
TTCATCCGGTCCCACTCATACGAAGATTTCGTCCCACAGCAATCTCTTCAAGTCCTTCGTCGTCAGGACGTTCTTGTACTGATCAAACTTGAAGAAACTGGGTGGAATGGGCGAGCCCTCGGGCTCGTCCTTCTCGTCGTGGTACACGGCCAGGTACGGGTGTTCCAGAGCCTCCTCGGCGGTGATCCTCTCCTTCGGGTTGAATATCAGCATCTTCCTCAGCAGGTCTATGCCCAGCGGGTTCACGTGGGAGCCGAAGACCTTCTCGAACGGGATGCCGTCGGTGGTGTTGTTCATCATGTCCGCAGCCATGGACTGGATGTACTCGCGCGCACGGCGCGACTCGATGCACTGCAGGTCGCTCTCGCTGGTAGGGGTGCCCAGCAGGGTGAAGATCAGCAGGAGCTGGTGGCGGTAGTCCTTCCCCGGGAACAGAGGCCTCTTGAGGAACAGCTCCGCAAGGATGCATCCGCAGGACCAGATGTCCATGGCCTTCGAGTACTTGGCGGCAGTGAGCATCACTTCGGGCGCACGGTACCATCTGGTGGCCACGTACTCGGTCATGTTGTCGTTGTTGTATTCGTTATTGTTGTCGTGGTCGTGGTCGTCGTCTATGATGCGCGCCAAGCCGTAGTCGCAGACCTTCAGGTCGCAATTCGAGTTTATTAAGAGGTTGGAAGGCTTCAGGTCCCTGTGGATGACATTGGAGCCGTGCAGTGTCTTCACGGCCCTCAGGGTCTGGTATATGAAGTACTGTATGTGGTCGTCACTCAACTGCTGCGTGGCGATGACCCGATGCAAGTCCGTTTGCATCAACTCCTGGATGATGTACACCTCTTTGAAATTCTCGAACGACTCGGGCCTCTGGATGTCGAATATCGATATTATGTTTTCGTGTTGGAAATGCTTGAGTATCTTGATCTCTCGCAGCGTACGTAGCGCAAATAACGGCTTGTCGAATGGTTCGATCTTCTTGATCGCCACCAACTCCCCTGTGGGCTTGTGTATGGCAGAGCACACTATACCGTACGCTCCTTCTCCAAGAAGGGATTTCAATTGGAAGTCGCTAGATATATTGAAAACAATCTTCTTACCCATTTTATTATGTATGTGAATGCTAATGATGGTGATGGATAGTCCTTTTTCTTTCCCCACACAGACAAATCGATCACAGACAGGCGTCAGACAAAATGGGAAAGAGATGGAGCTAATTTTTCTTTTCGTCTTTTTAGGTTGTCTATCTTTTTGTATATATATATATGCATGTATGTATCACGACTTGTTGCGTTTTCAAATAAAGACTTTTTTTGCCATCTTGTCAGGTTTACCCATTTGGGGAATATAGGTGTTTCATAAATGCGTGTTAAAAATTACATCAAGTATTTTTTTCATTCCTTTCTCAGGTTTGAAACAATGCAAAACAAACGAGATTATAAGCTATGCGCGAAAAAATGATGATATCTTCCTTCCCCTGTTAAAGACAAGTGTTTCATATTTGAAACAGGAGAACTAATTGTTATATATATGTGTGTGTATGCCATTCCTGGCCATATGCAGCCGTTCCTTCCTGGCCATATTATCATGGGCGAATCATATGCTCGATGCACAATGAGGTGTAGGATGCACCTATCTATATATTCGAAACAGATCAAAATATATCCGTATTGAGGGGGAGGGAGCGGGGGCATAATGATAAGTCGGTGAAACAATCGCATTACGACCGATCGCCAATTACTATATTTGATAGAGAAATTGTCAATAATAATATCTTGCGGACATGTAGTCATTAGTCCCGTTCCACACAGAGTACGATTACTTTTCTTTAAGATTTATTCATGTTTGATAGAGTCTCGCGTTGATCTACAAAACGTTATTACTAAGGTGTACTATAAACAAAACTCTAGAGAGGATATTAAATTGGGGAAGACTTCGAATGATGTACCGAGCTAATGATCCACGGGAGAGCGAGAAGAGCAATAACCAAGACATTCTTTCAGCCGATGACAAAATATACTTCCAAAGAATCAATCTTCTGCGCCCCACCTACAGGCAATAGGCACTAATAACACCATATCTGGCGCTATTTACACACACACAAGGCCGCAAACTGATCTAACAACACTCTTGTCATTATCAGTGGCTTAAAATGAACTTCTCCTTTGTTATTGAATGAAGCCTTCTTATTTTTACTCTTGAATCAATTTTTTCCCACACTGACTTTTCCAAAAAATTACAATCAAGGAATGAAAAATTAAACAATACCTTTTAAGATAGATAGAAAATAAAAAAGAACTACATCAAAAAAACTAAACTAGAAAGTAAAACAAGAAGAAAGGGTAAATTCTGTACCGAGCCAGATACCGCTACACAGAGAAGAACCGAAGTCCTTCCATTCCATTTATCTCAACCCTTTTGATTGTTATTTTTAAAGGGGAGTTGAAAAGATAAGGCCTTCTATTTTTATAAAGCTGAAAGCAATAAGATACCTAAAGGTGGCAAAATATGTTCATCTCAACAATCTTCTTTTGGCTCTTCTTACTTCAAAGGGTTATAGCTCAAGACTATAAACCTCAGGTACATAAAGTTAAATCTAGTGAAAACAGAACTTCCTTTTTTTCATTCGATGATTCTCCTGTATTGTTAAGGAATTCAGGGGAATTCGCAGAAATATCGACTGATAATGGTGAATCATGGAACAAGGTAAAAGGTGTCCAAGATCCAATACAAGCAGTCATTTTAGATGACAATTTCCCAGCTGATAGAGCTTTTATCACATCCAAAGACAAACCCAAAATTTACATCAGTAATGATCAGGGTCACACGTGGTTGTCTTCAACCATTAATCTACCCACCGAGAAATATGACTACAAAACAACTAATATTAAATCCAATGCAAACGATAAAAAATATCTAATAATGGAAATAAATCTATTCATAATGGGATCTGATTCGTTTCTTGCATTGACATATTTTTCTAAAGATGGAGGAAAGTCTTTTGTTTTAGCAAATTCTAATCCGGTTCCAGAAGAAAATAAAACTAAAAGATTACGTTGTGATTTCCTAAAGGGTTCCAAGTCATCTAGTTTTGAAGTGGTACAAGATGCAGTTTTATGTTTTGCTAGCACTAATAAGAGACACTCAGGCAATTGGCACAAAAGTCTTGAAAATGACGAAGTTTATTTTACTTCATTAGAAAATCCAAGAAATAAAATATCAATACCTGATTTTCCCAATAATATGGTATTTACTTTAAAAGTCTTCAATAAGCATATCGTAGTAGTCACTCAGGAAGATATTCATAATCCAACTTCGGCTATGTCTTTATGGATTTCTAGTAATGGTATTAATTTCCAAAAGGCAATTATCCCAACTCAACTTCGTATTCGTGATTCTAGCAATATCAAAGAACTAAAGAATGGAAGAATAGTAATCAGATCCAATCTTCATGATACTAGGTCCAGGGATATAAGACAGTTAGATATCTTAATATCAGATACTTCAGGTTACAAATTTGAGAAATTAGAGTCTTCGTTAGATCAAACCAAAGATATAATATCATTTGACGAACTTGATATATTTAATGGTCTCATAGTTTTCACTGAAACACCAAAATCCGATCAGCCATGGGATTTTAATAGTCTACTAGATTCAAACTCGAAATTATCTTTTGATGGCGGTTATAATTGGAATGATTTTAAAATAGTGGATCCTGATAATAAAGACAAATACAGTTGTGACATAGACGATACTAAAAAATGTTCCATCATTGCTTCACCTGTTCAATTAATGTATGATGTAATCCCTGCTGCTGGTATCATGATGGTTCTTGGAACAATGCCCAAAGCAGTACATTCAGGTATTCCAGATTTTTACTCTTTCATTTCTAGGGATGGAGGTTTGTCCTGGAGAAAAGTTTTTGATTTTGCTACAATTTATGCTACAGGTGATTATGGTAATATCATTATAGCCGTTCCGATTAATCCTTTAGAGGATGAAGATATACAATCCGAATTTTACTACTCTTTAGATCATGGTGCAACATGGACTGAATACCAATTAGATGAATCATTTGTGTTGGAGAATATAAAACCAACGACACTTGATGGATCAGGCTTTAAATTCGTAATAAATGGTTTTGGAATAGACGCACCAGATTCAGAGAATGAGGATCTGTATAAAATGGGTCATCCTGTTTATTACACAGTAGATTTTTCTGATGTTTTCGATCAAAAAAAATGTAAGGAAACCGACCTAGAAACATGGTATTTAGCTGATGGCAAATGTATTAATGGTGCTAAATATAGTGTTCGTAGAAGAAAGTCTACTGCTCAATGTTCAATCAGAACCGTTTACACGGATTTGGAAGTTAAGGAAGAGGTTTGTGATACTTGTACTGATGAAGATTATGAATGTTCTCCGGAATTCATGAAAGGTGAAGATGGTACATGTATTCCAGATTATTCAATTATTAGAAATTCCAATCTATGCACCAGCCCAAACCAGAAATTCACAAGTCTACCATCTAGGAAATTAAAAGCGGGAAATAAATGTAAGAAACCTTTAGATATTGAATTGGTCAACATTTCCTGCGAAGATATCCCTAATAACAAAGAGCAACAAGGAAAGATTACTGTTTCTGAAAAACATCTTGATTCTTCAATTAAATTCTATCAATATTTTGATAGTGTAGAAGATGAATCTTTAATTATAGTTGATTCAAGAAAAAAAGCGTTCATTTCGCACGATAGCGGCCTTACTTTCCGAAAATTTGAAGAAACTAATGATGATATTGTGGAAGTTATATTCAATCCTTATTTCAACTCTTCTGCATATATGTTCACTTCTGGGGGCTCTATGTTTATTACCCATGACCGTGGATACACATTTAGGAGAGTTTCTCTTCCGAAAACGAGGCATATGGGATTCCCTCTTGACTTTCATGCCAAAGATCCTCAATATTTCATTTACTACGGTGGCAAAGACTGCGAATCTATGTTTTCACCACAATGCCATGCCGTTTCATACTTAACAACTGATGGAGGGGAATCATTTACCGAAATGTTGGATAATGCAATTCATTGTGAATTTGCCGGGTCATTATTTAAGAACCCAGTCCATAAAGATATGATTATGTGTCAAGTTAAAGAAAAAGAATCAAAACAACGTAAATTAGTGAGCTCTATTGATTTCTTTAAGTCAGACCCGAAAGTTATTTACGAAAATATTGTTGGCTACCTATCCACTGGTGATTATATGATCATTGCTGTTCCATTCGGACATAATGAACTGACAGCCTTTGTTACTATGGATGGTGCAGAATTTGCTGAAACGACTTATCCATATGACTTAGATGTAGATGAACCAAGTGCTTTTACAGTCTTAGGTGCTAAGACAGGAGCAATATTTCTACACATGTCGACTTATACCAAACCCGGGAAATCATTTGGTCAGTTAATGAAATCAAATTCAAATGGAACAGATTTCGTTACCCTTGAAAAAGATGTTAACAGAAATGAAATGGGTTATGTTGATTTTGAGAAAGTACAGGGACTCCAAGGTGTGTCAATCATCAATGTTGTGATGAACACAGAAGATGTAATATCTAAAGATTCCGATAAATTACTTAAGACCAAAATAACAATGTCTGATGGAGCTGAATGGAGTTACATCAAGCCACCGCAAAAAGACTCTGAAGGTAAGGCCTATTCTTGTAGTTCAAAGTCTTTGGAAAAGTGCTCTTTAAATTTCCATGGTTATACTGAACGTAAAGATATCAGAGATACCTATTCTTCCGGATCAGCCTTGGGAATGATGTTCGCTGTTGGTAATGTGGGGGAGCATCTGTTACCAGTTTCTGAGTGCTCAACATTTCTTTCCGTTGATGGTGGTGCAACTTGGAGAGAAATTAAAAAGGGAGCACATCAGTGGGAGTTTGGGGACCACGGAGGTGTCCTTGTTTTGGTTCCTGAAGGAAAGTCAACCAAAACATTCTCATATTCTGTCGACTCAGGGAAGACTTGGAATGATTACCAATTTACTGATGCAGAGTTGGTAATTCGTGACATAATTACGGTACCACACGATTCTTCACTAAGATTTATACTGATTGCGTCGAAGAATTCTATCGCAGGCACAGCTGGTATATTATTCATAATTGACTTTAGGAATAGCTTCTCCCGTCAATGTATTTTTGATGAGGCTAATAAGAATTCTGATTTAATTTTTAAACAATTAAGCCCATCAATGCCCAAGTGTTTATTTGGACATGAATCCGAATACTTAACAAAGATAAATGACGATTGTTATATTGGTATGGGACTTGGTCACGATTTTACTACTAGAATTACAAAGAACTGTTCTTGCACAAGATCAGACTTTGAATGTAGTTACAATTATTTTAGAGATTATGATGGAACATGTAGGCTTGTTGATGGTCTTAATCCAAATGATCCAACCGATATTTGCAAAAAGAACCCTGATCAAGTCGAATATTTTTCCGGTACGGCCTACAGAAAGATCCCATTATCCACCTGTGTGGGTGGTATTAAATTAGATGGTCCATCAATACCGTATGCTTGCCCAGGCCATCGCAAAGAATACAACGAAAAATATGGAATTAAGGGTCGCTCATTTTTCCTCATGTTTTTTATTCCATTTGTTATCTTCTTAAGTGTTACGTGGTTTGTTTATGAAAGAGGTATTCGTCGTAATGGAGGTTTTGCAAGGTTTGGTGAAATTAGATTGGGGGATGAAAATTTAATTGAAAATAATAATGTGGATAAAACTGTGAATATATTACTTAAAGGAGGATTATATGCAGCAGCAGGTATATATAGTGGTTATCAACTCCTTAAGAATTCATGTAACGGAACTGTTACTCGTATAGGTGCTATACTTGGAAGAAGAAGCAGAGAAGGGCCAAGTTATTCTTCTCTACTTCACGATCAATTCTTAGATGAAGCTGATGATCTTCTTGCAGGCCATGATGAAGATGCCAATGATTTGGCAAACATTCTCGATGACGAAACCAACTTTGAAATAGATGTGGAGGAACCCGCTGAGTTTGAACCCTTTACTGATGACCCCACAAATGATTCACAACCCACCACATCTCCTACAGAGTAGTTTCAATAGCAACAGTCACGTATTTAGTGAACATTTCAACCTTAAATGGGTAAACGTAACCTAAATAACAACTATATACATTTATTAGTATGGCATTTGCCTATTTCTATGAAGATTAGCTAGAGACCGAGCGATGATCATTTGGTTATTTAGTTAAAACAAGCGAAAATTTTTGGCGATGAAATTAGGTGGAGGCAGAATATAAAATGCTTATCTGCAATAATACTGACAAGTAAGTAAACATCATCACACTGCATGACGTCGATTTGGCTATTAAACTAAGATGTCTAATAGCAATTGCAAAAAGAATTACAAAGAATGGCAGTACTTTAAGTTATCAATGTATGTACAGTAGACAATCGATTTGATAAAATTGATAAAGATTCGATTACTAACTCATTCATTATCATTTGTAATAATTGAATACTTAGGTCGACGAGAAACAAAGAATTTGACTCTGAAAATATACTCGACGAGATGACCTGGCGTCAATGGCTGAGTTCAGCATTGAGAAGGGCTCACGGAATTTTTGGTGAGGGCGTCGAATACTATTTTTTACATCAAGAAGATAAGGTTGCTTATATACGTGTCAATTATAAAGAAAGAGAATATTTTTCGACGGCTATTACCATGTATATTAGTACCGAGGATCTAATTGGAACTCCCTTAGTTGTATCTATATTACAAGAGACACCATTCCTTGACAAACTGTCTATCTCTGCGGATGATGAGCTTTGGTGGAAGAAAGCAATAGAAGAAGAACGTGAAGATTCCTGTGAATTGTAACCAATTGACTAACTATACTCTTTTAGAGCCATTCAAAGAATCCACAAGAACTTCCTTCGTTGTTCCTTTCACCCTTGGGACGTCTACATACCCAAAACTTCTTTCCTGGATTACCGTCACTTTTTGAAGTTCTCAAGATGGCCCTTTCTCCGTGCTTACAAAACGGGACTTCACCAAATGTGCCATTAGAAAAAGAAGATTTTACGTGAATCCTCTCTTTCAATGTATTTGTATTATTTTTAAGTAATGTGTTCTCCCTCTTAGAATTACTGCGTCTAGAATCATCTTTATGATCTTCAAAAAATTTGTCTATTTTGCTTCCAACTAATTTTTGATTCAGAGATACCTTGCCTACTTTCTTCTCATGACTAGTGACTTTTGACGTTCTTGTCGTTCCATTAAGACTAGATTTAGAAAACATATCTAATACATTGCGATGAAGAAGACCATATCTATATCTAGCTTCAAATTTTGGAACTTTCCTTATCGGTGAAGAACCTCCCGTTAGAGATGGAAATGAACTAAGATCAAAGTCTGTATAAACAGGACAATGATCTGATCCCATTATCTGCGGCAATATATTTGCATCCGCCACAGTGGTCCTTAACGATTTAGATGCTAGTATATAATCTATTCGAGATCCAAAATTAATATGCCGGGTATTTTTCATAGTATTCCAAACCGTGTACATTTTTAATCGATTTCTAGTTTGAATTAATCTTGTAGTATCTATTAATAAGGACTTCGGAGATTCAGGCTCTAATAAAGAATCAGCTAATGCCTGGTTTAGCAATCTTCTATGAGGAGCCTCACAGTCCATTATAAATTCTAATGCATCCTCTTTATGTGTGTTTTCTAATTCTAGTCCATTTTGCAGATCTGTTATTAATATTGAATTGTCTTCCAAGGCTTGCGCACTATCGATTAAATCTCTACAAACATTAATATCCCCCATCAGTACAATCTGTTTACCCAATTGTTCTAAATTTTCTATCCTTTTAAATAAAACTTTTAGATACTTCATTCTGTAAACTTCTCCCTCTTCGGTACCTGTTGAATTAGCGGGACAATAGACTGAGATCACTACAATGCCACAAGCTAGCTCTATCATAACGCATCTACCTTCAGAATCAATATCTAAATCTCCAACTAGTAGGTCCAACTCTTCATACCCACCGATACCAATACTGGGATCCTCTTTATATTTAACTTCTTCTTGACCTTTTTTCAAAGTCAAATTCCCAGTAATTCCTTCTTCTGCCTTTATTACTTGTAAATCGTTATAATTAGGATGATCCTGAGGTAAAATTTTAATCCAACATCCAACTCCAGAGTAACCTTTCTTGGTCTTGGGTATCGAAATATAAGATTCGTAACCGTTAATTCGGCCCCACCTACTAATGGACATTTTTTCGGTCTTTAATTCTTGGAATGTAATTATATCACCTTGTAAATAGTCAAAGGCAGCAGGCAATGATTGATTCATCTCAGAAAATGGATGATAGTGGAATAATGTTCGTATACCATTGACATTGAATGTAACAAATCGAATATTATTTGCATTGCCTTTTGACCAACCAATATTGGGTACCATACTTATGGGAACTTTTATATCATAAACAATCTGTCCAATCAATCAATTAAACGACTACTTTAATAATCCAACCACTAAAATAGAATGAACGATGTCGAACAATATGATCTTTTTTGATTAGTTTAGTTTGTCTAATATCGCTGGAGCTTTATCCACTACATGTTTTTCCAAGATTGTCATTTAAAAAAAGTGTCAGAAATTTACTCTAAATATTACTTATACAAAATGATTATCAAAAATTGATTAAAGAAAACAATCAAACCTTCTTGACATTTTGTAGTCTACGACTGTTAATGAAATGTAAGATTGATATTCTTTCCTTGATCAAAATGCTAAAAAATAGGAAGAGCGCCAAGAATAAATTCATAAAAAATTGATTAAAATTCTTCACATAACCAATGAACACCCAATCAATAATCCCTATAACCATGGATAAGAACAGAATGATATTCATGCTCCGGAATTTAGACCACATCGAGTCTTCTTGTTCGTGTAGTTGTTTATAAAAATTCCAAATGAATATTCCACAATATGCAATACGTAATGTCATATTAATAATATTACTAATAATCAATCCATCGATAGATAAATCTAAGTATTTGATAAATGCCCAACTATCCAATAGAAAGGTCCCCGAGAAAACCATCATGAAATATGAGTGTTTTAAAATTTGATCACCCGTAGCGACACTTTGGAAAAAAGCTTCAAATATACCGTTCATGGCTAAGAATGGAATGTAAAAGCAGTAACTTCTTATTGTATCAAGAACAGTTGTAGTAGACCATTTTGACCCAATTAAAAATTGGAGTAAAAATGGAGAAGTCATTGGACCAAAGATTAAAATAGGAATTGATAAATAAATGTAGAATTTTGTGATGTTAATTAAAACTTCCATAGACAATCTTAGTTTTTTAGAATTACGATTTGTTAATAGTCTTGCCAGGAATAATCTCAAAGATTCTTCAATTGGTGCAAACAATAGTCTTGTCACTAAGGAGCCATAATTCGATAATAATGAATATATACCTTGTTCTTCCACCGTACACAGGGAATTAATGATCAATTTATCACCCTCAGTTAATAAATGTTTAAAACATAGTTGAAAGTAGACTTTTTTGAAATGTTCCAGAATTTCCCTCTGAAAGATATACGAACGCTTTGAATATTCATGATGTTGAATTTCTACCAGTCTTAGTGTGAATAAATCCTTCGACTTGTATGTCATAACATAGTGATAATAATAACATGCTAATAAAGCTATTGAATGTGTCAATTTTCCCAAAGAGAAGGCTAATATTGCAATACCTTCCTTAATATATTCATTATTATCCTCTAGTAGAGTCGATTTTCTAATAATAAACCTATCAGTCTCAAAAGTATACACAATGGCAAAATTCACAAGGCAACCTAATGTCATTGCAATGCTCTCAAATTTTGTCCTCCCCCCATAATTTAACATCAATTGATTTACAATATAAAATGGTTCCACCAATAATTCCATGATAATACTTAGCCAGATTGCGCCAATAGCCCAACTGAAAAAGGGTAATGACACAAAAAATGCATTGAGGTTTCTATATTGCCACGTTATTAATACTATAGATAACGGGATCCCAATCCATAATGGTACGTGAGCAAAATTCACGGCGGTTTGTAGAATCTTGGATTTTGAAACCTTTAATGGGTTTGGCCTATCATCTTGTTTTTTACTATGCACATCTTTTTCATCAAAATCCTCGTCTATCCCATCATTAATTCTTAAGGTAGATAATCTAATGGCCTCTCTACTAAAGAACAACACAGTACCGTGTATAAATTCCAGAAACGAGGTTATACCGACAATCCTGGGAGATAAATATCTTACAAGTAAATTGTTCAATATGAATGAAACGCATTTCGTGAACAACTGACCTAACATAAGAAATGTGGCACCCTGAGTGGATTTCTCCAATATTTGTTCGCTGGTGGATGGTAACTGATCTAAAGACGACATTATTCTTTTACGTGAATACTATCCAAAAACGTCCTAGAAAATACTCTTCACCAGCAGTGACAGCACTATGGTCCTCCTGCAATTTATTTCCAGCTATCGATACCGTGTCAATGGTCCTCTCTTGGCAGAAAAAGAGAATGATTCTGTGAATTGTCTCTTATTTTTTGTTCACTGATGTTAAAGGAAACCTGGTCAAGCTTTAAAAAATCCATCTTTAAAACGGTAGAATGGAACTACAACAATACACGAAAAGGATTAGCAAAATAGATCGGAAGACACACACACACACACATACACAACAGGTGCCCCCTACCCCCTATTAGGATAGACGATGTCAAAAGATCTGGAGCCCGGTACGGCCTTGACTAGCAATGATAATGAGATGTCTTATAGTGCAACAACAAGTCCTGTAGAAAAGAACATTGACAACGACAATGACAACAATAACAGCAACATAGAGAGCCACACAGGCAGTGGTGGATCATCAAGACAGAATATAACAGAGCTAAGGGAGCAAGACAGATGGTTGCCGATAAATAATGTGTCTCGGCTAATGAAGGGAACACTGCCACAGTCTGCCAAGGTCTCCAAAGATGCTAAAGAGTGTATGCAAGAATGTGTCAGCGAATTCATCTCCTTTGTCACCAGTGAAGCAAGTGACCGTTGCTCTTCAGATAAAAGAAAGACCATTAATGGCGAGGATATCCTGATCTCGTTACATGCTTTGGGCTTTGAAAATTACGCAGAGGTTTTAAAGATATATCTGGCCAAATACAGACAACAGCAGGCCATTAAGAACCAATTACTAATGGACGAGGAAGAACATGAAAGGGAGCGGCAACTGCAGCAAAAGGATCGGGTGGGAACTTCTCTTGGTGGCGGTGATCCTGCCACCACCAATTCTCCTCCGGTTCTCCCACCACCACAGACCCATACGACGTCTCCGGAAGAACCCAAATGAACCATCCGTCATCTAGCATCAGATTTACAAAAGCACAGACAACTATCTCTTATTCTTAACTTCCTGTATATATGTATGTAATGGCAAGTGTTTTTTGTAAGCAATATTTATTTTTAAAGGATTTCTTTCCAACATATAAAAAGAGAATTGAAAGAGAGCTGCAAATAATACGCAACCTAGAAGCCTTTTTGCCACCGAGAGAACGACACAACTCCCAGCTACAGAGAAGCAAAGCGTAGGAAAGAAGAGGGTTTCGAAGGGTAATTGATAGGTCTCTGAAGTAGAAACGATTGGGGTGGAGATTTTGTGCAAGAAAGAAAGGTGCAGTACGAAGAGGAACCTATTAAGCTAGAGATATGAAATTACCAGTTGGAAGATTATCTGGTGTATCTCTTTTACATAGTCGACGTTATGTGGTCAGTTTATCTGGTAGCAGGAGGTGGGCTAGCACCCAGAGTATTCGAGACGTAAATGTCAAATACGCGGGAGCTGGATTTGTGTACAATAGGCTGGATTCAAAACAATGGCATGAACTGATAAGACATAATGCCAAGGTGCTCAAAGTTAAAGATGACCCATCAAAGGAGGGACCTGCTGAAGACATCAAGGAGAAAGAAGAGGATGATACAGCAGACCAAACGAATATTTCGCCATCTTCTGGTGCAGACAATACCATCAGTAATGCCAGTGAAGGCAGTAGCAGTAATAATGGCCATAACAATAACAATAACAATAACAGTAGTAATGGAGGCAATGATGACTACGGTAAAACCAAAACTAGCTATGATATTCCAGAAGTTTATCCCCAAATGTTGGCTTTGCCAATTTCCAGAAGACCTTTGTTTCCAGGCTTTTATAAGGCGGTAGTGATATCCGATCCCAGAGTTATGAAAGCAATCAAGCAAATGCTTGATAAACAACAACCTTATCTTGGTGCATTCATGCTGAAAAATCCAGATATCGATACAGATGTCATTCATAATAAAGATGATGTTTATGATGTCGGTGCACTAGCTCAAATTACTAGTGCATTTCCAAGCAAAGATGAGAAAACTGGAACTGAAACCATGACCGCGTTATTGTATCCTCACAAGAGAATTAAAATAGACGAATTATTCCCTCCCAAACAACAAGAAGACCAGAGTGTGAAAGAAGAACAAGAAACACAACCCGCTAAGGACGAAGGTGTAATACCAAGAATAGAAGATATATTGGTAGAGAGTATTATCGATCACCCGGAGAAAACGCTTGAAAAGGATAAGAAGGAATTGCCAAAGGACGTCATCTCTATATCAAAGGATCAAAAAGTGGCTGAGACGGAAAATGCGCAAGAAGAAGTGGAAGAAGTTGAGGATTTAGATGACCTCAATCCAACTGAATTTTTGAAGGACTGCAATGTTACTTTGGTGAATTTCTCTAACTTAGAGGATGAGCCATTCGACAGAAAATCTCCTGTTATAAATGCATTGACTTCTGAAATCTTAAAAGTATTCAAAGAAATATCCCAATTAAACACAATGTTTAGAGAACAGATTGCTACTTTTTCTGCTTCCATTCAAAGTGCAACAACTAATATATTCGAAGAGCCTGCTAGATTGGCAGATTTTGCAGCAGCAGTCTCTGCTGGTGAAGATGAAGAATTGCAGGAAATCCTAGCTTCTTTGAATATCAAGTCTCGTCTGGAAAAGTCTTTGCTTGTATTGAAAAAGGAATTAATGAACGCTGAGCTACAAAATAAAATTTCCAAAGATGTTGAAACTAAAATTCAAAAAAGACAACGCGAATATTATTTAATGGAACAACTAAAAGGTATTAAGAGGGAATTAGGTATCGATGATGGTCGTGATAAGTTAATCGAAACTTATAAGAAAAGAATCGAAAAACTAAACTTACCAGAAAATGTACGGAAGGTTTATGACGACGAAGTTACCAAATTAGCTACTTTGGAAACTTCCATGTCTGAATTTGGTGTTATTAGAAATTATTTGGATTGGTTGACCACATTGCCATGGGGTATTACTTCAAAGGAACAATACTCAATTACCAAAGCCAAGACAATCTTAGATGAAGATCATTATGGTATGAAAGATGTTAAAGATCGTATTCTTGAATTCATTGCTGTAGGTAAATTACTAGGAAAGGTCGATGGTAAGATTGTCTGTTTTGTTGGACCTCCGGGTGTGGGTAAAACGTCTATAGGTAAATCCATTGCTCGTGCCTTGAACCGTCAATTCTTCAGATTTTCAGTCGGTGGAATGACTGATATTGCTGAAATCAAAGGTCACAGAAGAACATATATTGGTGCTCTGCCAGGTAGAATAATCCAAGCCTTAAAAAAATGTCAAACTCAAAATCCTTTGATTTTGATTGATGAAATTGACAAGATTGGCCATGGTGGTATGCACGGAGATCCTTCTGCTGCTTTATTGGAAGTATTAGACCCAGAACAAAACAATAGCTTCTTAGACAATTATATGGATATTCCAATCGATTTGTCCAAGGTGTTATTTGTTTGTACCGCGAATACTCTAGATACAATTCCAAGACCTTTACTAGATCGTATGGAAGTCATCGAACTAACTGGATATGTTGCAGAAGATAAAGTTAAAATTGCCGAACAATATTTAATCCCTGAGGCTAAGAAAAGTGCTGGTCTTAATAATGCAAATGTGCAAATGACAGAAGACGCTATTACTGCACTAATGAAATCATACTGTAGAGAAAGTGGTGTAAGAAATTTAAAGAAATACATTGAAAAGATATATCGTAAATCTGCTTTAGAAATCATTAAGCGATTAAGTATCGAAGATACGCCAGAATTGGTCTCTGAAAAGGAGAAGGAGAAAGCCCTCGAAACGGAAACTATCGGAGAGGCATCCAAAGAAGAATCCACTGTTGAAGATAAAACTGCCAAAGATGAAGAAACAGAAGCCTTTAAAGTTCCGTCCGAAGTGGAATTAATCATTAAACCAGAAACCTTAAAGGATTATGTCGGAACACCCATTTACACAAGTGATAGACTATATGAAAGGACTCCACCTGGCGTCGTAATGGGTCTTGCATGGACAAATATGGGTGGATGTTCACTGTACGTCGAAAGTGTACTAGAACAACCTTTGCATAATTGTGAACATGCTCATTTGGAGCGTACTGGTCAATTAGGTGACGTTATGAAGGAATCTTCACGTTTAGCATATTCCTTTGCCAAGATGTATTTGGCAAAGAAATTCCCTGAAAATAGATTCTTTGAAAAAGCTGCCATCCACTTACATTGTCCAGAAGGTGCCACACCAAAAGATGGTCCATCTGCTGGTGTCACCATGGCCACATCATTCTTATCGTTGGCTTTAGATACCTCCGTTACGTCCACAGTAGCAATGACGGGTGAATTGACATTAACAGGGAAAGTGTTGAGAATTGGTGGATTAAGAGAAAAAGCTGTCGCTGCCAAGAGATCCGGCGCCACTACCATTATTTTCCCCAAGGATAATTTGAACGATTGGGAAGAACTTCCAGAAAACGTCAAAGAAGGTTTGGAAGCCGTTCCAGCTGATTGGTACGACGAAATCTTTAACAAATTGTTTGCAGATTTTGACGTCGAAAAGGGAAACCATGTATGGGATAAAGAATTCGAACTAATCAAAGCTAAAGCTAAAAAGGATTAATTCTGTCCCTCCTCATTTCACTGTAAATATGAATATGAATATATCAATTGTATAATAATTTAAGAATTAATAGTTATGTATAGATGGATCTTATTATCTATTACCTTTCCACATTGGGAAACGTTATTTTCATCGAAGAGGGAACGAAAAGTGAAAAAAAAAGAAGATGAAAAAATCAAGAAGTACACCAAATACAGCCAGTTCATGAAGCAAATAACAGCAGAATTAGGAAATATAAGGGGACTGGTAAGAATTCACTTGTGCTAGCTTATTCCATAATAGTTTGAATTTATAGTTAATTTTTCCTAATTTCCCATATTTTGCGATTGATTCGATTCATAGATGGCTGAAAATAGAAGACGTAGACGTCAAGAGGATCACGGATCCGATTCAGAGAACGAAGATGGTCTTCCTCCATCTTCTCCGCAACTGAGTCGTCCTATGCAATTTGCACCATCTTCTCCGTTAGGAGCTCCCTCCTCACCCTTAGGTGGACCGGAAGAGGGTAATGATGGGATGATTAATCCCGAAGGCGATGATAATGAGATTCAGGAGATTCCAGATTTGGACGAAGCGGAGGAACAGATGGACGAAGAAGACTTGTTAGGAGATAATATGTATGCCGATTATGATGATGATCCAACAAAAGACCAATATGACATGGGGCAAGTTGACGATCGTGAACAGAAGGAATTGTCCTTAGCAGAACGTCGTAAGATCGATGTTCAATTGAATACAAGAGATAGATTATTGAAAAACAATGTTTATATGGATGATGATGATAACGAGGAAGATCCTGCTTTGGACGCCATGGGTCTCCCTATACAAAGACGTAGACGTAGAAGACAGTACGAACATTTAGAAAATAGTGACGACGATTTATTAGATGGTATGGATATCGATCCATTAAAAGAAGAGCTGACTTTGGAATCATTAAGTAATGTAAAAGCTAACAGTTATTCTGAATGGATTACTCAACCAAATGTTTCAAGAACAATAGCCAGAGAATTGAAATCATTTTTACTTGAATATACAGATGAAAACGGTAGATCTGTATATGGTGCAAGAATCAGAGCTCTCGGTGAATTGAACGCTGAATCCTTAGAAGTGAATTATAGACACTTGGCTGAATCTAAAGCCATCTTAGCATTATTTTTGGCTAAATGTCCAGAAGAAATATTGAAGATATTTGATGTTGTGGCTATGGAAGCAACTGAATTGCATTATCCAAGTTATGAACGTATCCACTCCGAGATTCATGTAAGAATATCAGATTTTCCTACAATTCATAACTTGCGTGAACTTCGTGAATCCAATCTTTCTACTTTGATCCGTATCACAGGAGTGGTCACAAGAAGAACTGGTGTTTTCCCACAACTAAAATATGTGAAATTTAATTGTTTGAAATGTGGCTCAATCCTTGGTCCATTTTTCCAAGATTCTAATGAAGAAATTAGAATTTCTTTTTGTACCAATTGTAGATCCAAAGGCCCATTCACCGTGAATGGTGAAAAAACAGTATACCGTAATTACCAAAGATTGACACTTCAAGAAGCACCTGGTACTGTTCCTGCTGGTCGTTTACCGAGACACAGAGAAGTCATTCTTTTGGCAGATTTAGTGGATATTGCGAAACCCGGAGAGGAAATCGAAGTTACTGGTATTTATAAAAATAACTTCGATGGTAATCTGAATGCAAGAAATGGATTTCCTGTCTTTGCAACTATAGTTGAAGCCAACTCTGTGAAACGTAAAGAAGGAAATAGAAATAATGAGGATGAAGAAGGTTTAGATGTATTTGGTTGGACTGAGGAAGAAGAGCAATTGTTTAGAAAAATGTCTCGTGATAAAGGAATAATAGATAAGATCATTTCATCAATGGCACCTTCCATTTATGGCCACAAAGATATCAAAACTGCCGTTGCATGTTCCTTGTTTGGTGGTGTTCCAAAAAATGTCAATGGGAAACATTCCATTCGTGGTGATATTAACGTTTTGTTGCTTGGTGACCCAGGTACTGCTAAATCTCAAATCCTAAAGTATGTCGAAAAGACTGCACACAGAGCAGTTTTCGCTACTGGACAGGGTGCATCTGCAGTGGGTTTAACCGCTTCTGTTAGAAAGGATCCTATAACTAGAGAATGGACGTTAGAAGGTGGTGCATTAGTGTTAGCAGACAAGGGTGTTTGTTTAATTGATGAGTTCGATAAAATGAACGATCAAGATCGTACGTCTATCCATGAAGCTATGGAACAACAGAGTATATCTATCTCAAAGGCAGGTATTGTCACCACTCTACAGGCCCGTTGTTCTATTATTGCTGCTGCAAATCCTAATGGTGGTAGATATAATTCTACATTACCCTTATCGCAAAATGTTAGTCTCACGGAGCCAATTCTATCCAGATTTGATATAATATGTGTCGTTCGTGATTTAGTAGATGAGGCGGCTGATGAAAGATTAGCTACTTTTGTTGCTGATTCCCACGTAAGATCACATCCAGACGTGGACTTTGAAGATGATGATAACGACGGAGATATCACAAACGATAATGATTTGATGGATGCTGTAGAAGAAGATAAGGTTCCTACCCAAATGTCTACAAGACGGAAAAGGTTAGAGAAACAAAGAAAAAAAGAAGAAGAAATATCCCCAATACCTCAAGAAGTGTTAATCAAATATATTCATTATGCTAGGACCAAGATTTTCCCCAAACTTCATCAAATGGATATGGATAAAGTCGGTAGAGTGTATGCTGATTTAAGAAGAGAAAGTATCACTACAGGTTCATTCCCTATCACTGTGCGTCATTTGGAATCCATTTTAAGAATTGCGGAATCATTTGCTAAGATGAGACTATCAGAATTTGTATCTTCATGGGATCTTGATAGAGCTATCAAAGTTGTTATTGATTCTTTTGTTGATGCGCAAAAGATAAGTGTGCGTCGTCAACTAAGGAGATCTTTTTCTATATATTTACTAGGACACAATTAGTTTATTTTCTATCATGTATTATTATCATATTGTATTATACATTTTTACATATGCAATCTCCTTTTAGATGTTTGCTGGATAATGTCTATAGTTAGTCTGTTTAGAAATAGATTCAATGATATTTGCTGATATCTGATCCTGGTTGTTATTATCGCTATCATCGGGTGTCGCTAAATAATCTTTTACCCATTTTTCGATCAGCAATCCCAACATAATCAGACTTGTTTCATCAAACGTATTAATCAAATGAGGATACTTTTGTAGGCAAAGTTGAGTTAAATAATAATGTAGAACTCTTAGATCCATATGTGGCATCAGTGAACCTTCAAATAAACCTTCATTTCTATCTTTTTCAACCAGTTGGTCCAACTCTTCTCTAGAAAAAAACGGTATGGGAACTAAATTATCCAACTTTGAAGTTAAAACCTCATCTGCCGTTACTTTATGATTACCATGTGTGGTGATTAATCCACTGCATGCATCATACACGTTATTATCCATAGTTTTTGTTTCTGATTTTCTTAGTGCTGGTATTGCAGATTGCAGTTCAAATTACCAAAAAAATCGATGGCCCATTTAAACTATATGCATTAACAAACAACTCAAAAGAAACATTACAAAAATACAAAGTCATCCTAATATAGACAACATTCATATAAAAGTGGTAGAATAATATTGAAAATGAGAAAATGAGCAAAGAATTGAGTCAAGTTCAACAAGATGCCGTGAAGAGATCACAACTTCTTGATGCACTAGCAAAATTGATAATAGAGAACAGAAAACAAACAGAAGTCGAAGAAGAAGATTCTGACCGTTTCAAAAGGAAAATAGAACGTTTAAACCAGTTTCTGAATATTTTAATCAGGGAATCCCCTTCTCAAGATGAACAAATCACTCTAGGTCGCACCACTGTTGATATCGATGATGTTATTGAAAATGGAATTAAAATCGTTGCGCAAGAGGGCAAAGAATATGCAATGATCCCATTGAATAGCAATGATCTGAAGAAAAAGAAGAAACGTAAGAATTCCAAACTTTCGTGCTCCTTTTGTCATGAACAAGGTCATCTTAGATCTAAATGTGAGAAACGATTATTAGGAGTACGGAAATAATATACACATATATACATATTTATACATATATTAGTCTCATTTTTTAGCTGTTAAAATCTCTCTTCTAGCAGCATCCTGTAACAGATTCGTATCAACCATGCCCTTATTTAAATAAACGTATCTTACTGTGGAGCCTCTAATGAAAATATTCCTTACAGAACTTAAATGAGGATATTTTTCTGGATTTGTGCATGAAATGTTATCTAATTTCAAATTAAGAAATTGGTCCACTGATTGTAAAGTTCCCTTCAATTCAATGTCATTTTTTAACTGGAGTTTCAATAGTTAGTAAATCCAAGATGCTTTTCAAAAATGTGTAACCTTCATAAAACGTCTCCTAACATACCTGTACAACCACCTCTTGGTCTACCAAAGTTTTGAAGAATGAAAAAAACAACATCACAGGCTATATTACTTGCTCTATATCTCTTGTTTTCCGGCAAATTTGACCTTCGTTAGTTGCTGATTAAGCTTCATCACAATTTTTCATCCAAATATTTTGGAAAGTTTCAATGCTTAAAAATACATCGTTATTCTAAAGATTGAACATCGATTATAGGGAAAAAATACACAGTAACAGGCTCAAAAGCCATCTGGTACAATGAGTTTCCTGGTTAAAATCGCCAATGCTACGTTTAAAAACTCATTGTTAAAGAATGCTGCTCCAGTTTTTCCACACACAATCAAAAATTTTGAAATTAAATCACCTCAAGAAAAATGGGTTGTCTGGGGACCTGGAAAGTCTCTATTTCTAGATATTCTAAGTAACAAGTACTTGTGTGCCCCACCTTTATCTCTAAAATACGGTCCGGACATCCATAAAGTTGAGCAATTATCGTTTAAAGGAGTGTTACCGACACAGCATTTAAGCGCGAGATACGAGTATTACAAAGATGACTATGATGTTACCTGTAAGGAGTACATATATGATAATACTATGGGCTCCAATGATGCTGGATATAAAATTTCTACCACATTCCGTCAGGTAGATGACTCTCTATATGAATATTTAATGAGGGAATTGAAACTAAAGCCTTTGGAAGATAGATGGGCAATGGGTTTAAGTAATGGACAAATGCGTAGAGCAAGGTTAGCTAGAGCGTTGCTTAAAGAACCAGATCTACTTATGATAGATGATCCGTTCTTGGGCCTAGATCCGGGTGCTACAGTCATTATTTCACAATTCATGTCTAGCTATTCATCATCAACAAATAACAAAATCCAAAACATTATAGTAGGTTTGCGTTACCAAGATGACATACCGTCTTGGTGCACACATATATGTTGTGTTGATGACGTTGCTGGTATTAAGTTTAAAGGTCCAAAGGAGGAATTTAAAGAACAAATCCAAGAAATACAACACTATGCTAAATTGGCAAATGATAAACAATGGGGTGTGATGCTGGCGAATAAGAAATATAGTCATGAAGATTTGGTGTCAAAACACCCTCTTTATAAGGTACCGCGCCATGAAATTTTGAAATTACCACACAGCATTGAAATGCAACAATTAGATGTCAAGTATAAGGGTGAATACGTTTTAAAGGATATTAACTGGAAGGTAATTCCCGGAAGTAGATGGCATATTCGCGGTAACAACGGTACTGGGAAGTCCACATTGCTGGCAATGATTACTGCCGAACATCCTCAATCCTGGAGCTCAAAGCTCTTGGAAGATGGTAAGCCAAGAAAAACCGGACAAACCAATTATTTTGACATAAGCAATCGTATAGGCATGTCCTCACCCGAATTGCATGCCATAATGTTAAAATCCATTGGACCCAAAATAAATGTTCGTGAGGCCATATCCACAGGTTTCCATGAGGGGGCCTCCAACAACTTCTTGCCAACCTGGGACTCACTAACTGAAGAGCAACGTACAGTCGTAGAAATGTATATGAACTACTTCGGGCTCGATTCATTGCAAGAAACACATTTCGGTGACTTAGGTGTCAACGATCAAAAGTTAGTACTATTCATAAGAAGTTTAGTCAAGATGCCCGCATTATTAATCTTGGACGAGGCCTTCTCCGGGATGGAATGGCAGAACATGCAACTGTGCCATGAATTCCTCGAACACTGGCCTGGTACAGTACTTGTTGTGGCTCATGTGGCTGATGAGACGCCCAGATGTGATCACTATCTACAATTAATATCACCGGGCGAGTACGTGGTTGGTGACGTAGAAAAGCCCTAGTTCGTGAGGTACCTTCCTTACATCTACAGCGATACCCATTATACATACACACATACATTCTTACATACATACATACATATATGTAAGTCTATATACGTGTCTATATACATGAACCGTTTATACATTCTACTCATCTCGTTCAAGTAGTGATTGTGGTCTAGTGCAACCAATTCTCGAGTATTCGCTTTTTTCTATGTCAAGAGTGAAAAAAACAAAAAAAAAATGAAGGAAACTCGAAATATCAACAACAATTGATCAACTTTAAAAAGGAGTAAAGACCATAAACTGCAAGGCAAAGACACATAGAGGGTCCTACGAGACTACCAGAGAAGCTGATTTTTTTTGTTTATCCGTTTGTTTGCAGGAATATCAGAATCAATTCCCCATTTTGTTTTGTAATAGAGAACGTTGGTATCACGGATCGGTCGTATCATCTTAATATCTATCTGCTTGATATATTGCAAGGTGTGCCACTCTGAGAAGTTTAGCCATACCTCACATATACACAAAGAGAGATATAAATGGTAATGTTGGATTCCACACATGTACCATTGTGTACGCCTAAAGACCTAGACCCAAGAACCAAAAAGGAGAAAGAATACGGGTCTCTCACCTCGACTGAATATTTACATGAAGTAAAGACAATAGAAGACAAATCATTGGAGGCCCCAATATTGGACACTCCACCTTACTACATTTCGTTAGTAACATATTTAAACTATTTGATTTTGCTTATATTTGGCCATGTATCTGATTTTTTAGGTATTAAATTACAAAGACAAAAGCATATGTATTTATTAGAGAAGGATGGACTTGCTCCATGGTTTTCTAAGTTCGAGAGTTTTTACGTGAGAAGAATGAAGAAGAGAATCGATGATTGTTTCTCGAGACCTACCACTGGTGTGCCAGGTAGATTTATAAGTTGTGTTGATAGAGCAGCCCAGGGTTTCAATGATTATTTTACATACCCTGGTTCAATCACTCAATGTTTAAATTTATCGTCGTATAATTATCTTGGGTTTGCTCAAAGTGAAGGTCAGTGTACGGATGCCGCTTTAGAGAGTGTCAGAAAATACGGAGTTCAAACTGGTGGATCAAGAACGCAGATTGGTACTACTGATTTACATTTGGAGGTAGAACAAGCTATTGCTACCTTTTTAGGTAAGGAGGATGCTATGGTATTCTCCATGGGATACGGTACAAATGCTAATTTTTTTAACGCATTTTTGGATTCTAAATGTCTTGTGATTTCTGATGAGTTAAACCATGCTTCCATCAGAACCGGTGTTAGATTATCTGGTGCTGCGGTTAGAACATTTAAACATGGTGATTTAGAAGGTTTAGAAACATTGATTAGAGAGCAAATTGTTAATGGTCAACCCAAAACAAATCGTCCTTGGAAGAAGATACTAATTTGTGTTGAAGGTTTATTTTCCATGGAAGGTACGATGTGTAATTTGCCTGAACTAGTTGCATTGAAAAAGAAATATAAATGCTACTTGTTTATGGATGAGGCACATTCTATTGGTGCCATGGGACCTACCGGAAGAGGTATTTGCGAAGTTTTCGGCGTTGCTCCTTCGGATATTGATATTTTAATGGGAACATTTACCAAATCTTTTGGTGCTGCTGGTGGTTATATTGCGTGTGATAAATGGATTATCGATAGATTAAGATTGGACTTGACAACTACAAGTTACGCTGAACCAATGCCAGCACCGGTATTGGCTCAAATCAAATCATCTTTAATGACTATTACTGGAGAACTGAACCCGGGCGAAGGTCAAGAAAGATTACAACGTATTGCCTTTAATTCACGTTATTTCAGACTTGCATTGCAAAGATTAGGGTTTATTGTCTATGGTACTGCAGATTCCCCAGTTATCCCCTTACTTATATATTCTCCTTCGAAGATGCCTGCCTTTTCTCGGATGATGTTACAAAGGAAAATTGCTGTTGTCATTGTCGCATATCCAGCCACGCCTCTGATTGAATCTCGTGTTAGATTTTGTATGTCTGCATCGTTGACCAAAGAAGACATCGATTATTTATTGAGACATGTTGATGAAGTCGGTGATAGACTAAATTTAAAATTGAACTCGGGTAAATCAAGTTACGATGGATCAGTTCAGAGATGGGACATTGAAGAGGTAATAAGAAGGACGCCGCATGATTGCAAAGATGATAAATACTTCCTTTCATGAAACAAACTTTTGTTAGTATTATATATGAAGTATCTGTATGTATTTCTTTCTATGTGTACTGTAGAACATGTTTTTTTTCATATTTTTAAAATGATGAATAAATTAAGAAGTTCAACAGCAGCAGCATGTATGATGAACAGGAGACCAGACCAAATCTACCATAACGAGGAGCTATGTCGAATTTATACCATATATCTGATTCTACTCATAAAACTATACAAAAATTCCGCATAAGCACCTCCAATGTGTCGACAATTAGGGGAATCGTACTGAAGATTGAGCCAAAGCCATCCTTTGAGATTCTAGTCAATGAAGACGAACAGAAGGAATTGGACGAAATAACGGAACTGCAAGAGCTCAGCGAGATCTTACCCGACAATTCGCCTAGATTCATGCTATTGGCCTATCCCTTTACTAACAGAGACGGTATCAAGAGAGTTCCGTTGATCTTGTTATATTGGAAACCTGTCACAGTAGTCTCGCAGGAGTGGAAAATGTTGTATGCCGGCGCCATTGAGCTGGTTAAAAATGAATGCGGTGTCTCCAAGACCATTGAAGTTACAACTGGGTTGGAAGATGAGTCTGACATCGAGGAATTAATCGCCAGCATTGAGAAATAGACCCTGCCACGAAGACAGGGAGTAGGCGCTTGACATACGTGTGTATAGTATTATATATGCATATATTTGGATATGTATCAAATCAACGCTCATTAAATGAACGCAATTGGTCGTAACTGTTGAAATGGGAGTGCCATCGTAACGAACAAGCTGCATATCCTGTCGCATGGTATATAAATACCATATAACGAGGCCTTGACTGAGGGCCTGCCATTTGTTGTGACTGCTCTCCATCCGTACATCCTGATAATTAATTCCATTTTGTTCCGCGGCTCTTTTTTCTTTCTCCGCGGCGCTCTGGAACGTAAATTATTACATGTGTCCGTGCACGTGATGACGCACTTTTTGGGAATTTTTGAAACTCTTAGAGATTTTGAAAAATCTCGAAATTCTACTAGTACCGAACTTCAGAAGGATTATAAAAGAGACTATTACATTTACCGATGCGATTACAGATTTGTTAGTGCGGTTTTCTGGCAATTGCAGTCTTCTTACCCTCATAAGAAACAACTAACCAAATAACGTAAATCAGTCAAGATGGGTCGTATGCACAGTTCCGTATGTTTTTAATCGTTCCATGAGAAATGCCAATTGGCATGTCGATTGTATTCTCCCAAATGATATGATATCCTGAGTTATAATGAGTTCTTTTTTTCCTTTTACATTAGTTAACTCAATTTAATGTTGCAAATTTATGGATCACTATTTTTATTAGAAGAAAATATCTGACCGGTGTACACACATTTATTACATCTGATGGAGTAAATGAGTCAAGATGGGGACCTGTTTCCTCGTCTATGCTGTGTATTTGCTGGGTGATTCCAATTACTACTATACATGTGGAGCTATTTCGTCTGTCTGTCTGGATGTTGCAATCCTGTCGTAGACGCTATATACTCTGTTTTCTTCCTGTTGGAGACGTGTTGGCATGTTGGAACTTATTTCTTTTTGGATTGTTTTTTTTTACTTTTCAAAAGAAAGCTCTTGTTTGGTGTCTGTCAGATATAGCATAGTGTTTTCTTCTCTTCGATTGGTGATTCATCTTTTTGTAGTATTAAATAGAATGCTGGCTGGTGACAGTTAGAATTAAAAAGATCTCTTATAATCTGTAGATAGATATCTTACCGGTAAACTAAAAGTTGTGGAATTTTTTTTACTAACAAGTTTTTTATTTCTATAGGGTAAAGGTATCTCCTCTTCTGCCATTCCATACTCTAGAAATGCTCCAGCATGGTTCAAATTGTCCTCTGCTTCTGTCATTGAACAAATCATCAAGTACGCCAGAAAGGGTTTGACTCCATCTCAAATCGGTGTCTTGTTGAGAGATGCTCACGGTGTTACTCAAGCTCGTGTTATCACTGGTAACAAGATCATGAGAATCTTGAAATCTAACGGTTTAGCTCCAGAGATCCCAGAAGATTTATACTATTTGATTAAGAAGGCTGTTTCCGTCAGAAAGCACTTGGAAAGAAACAGAAAGGACAAGGATGCTAAGTTCAGATTAATTTTGATTGAATCCAGAATTCACAGATTGGCCAGATACTACAGAACTGTCTCTGTCTTGCCACCAAACTGGAAATACGAGTCTGCTACTGCTTCTGCTTTAGTTAACTAAGGTCTTTATTATATGTTTACATTTATATTTATATATATTAACTTTATAAAGAATCTTAACCTTTTTTAACTATACAACCTGTAATATTATAACGCATAATAAAATTGAATATATATATCTTTTTTCCATACTCAAGAATACGATAACAAAGAAAGATAAATTTGTATAGGATACCAGAGCTACGCTGGGCAATGATTCAGCATTTCAGTGGGTCTTCGAACCATCAGACTTATGTGTTAAGATTATATCGCCATGTCTTGAGAAACTCTGTGGCAGTCTTTCATTCAGTTCATTTGCAGCATCAAATAAAACAATGCGTCAAATACAAATTATCCAAGAACAAAACCAATAAATCGAGTTGGAACGTTTACTATTTATTGACAAAATTAAAAGAATTAAATGACCATTTGGTTAACAATGCAAAACTAGAGGTTTGTGCGCTACTAGACGAAATGAAGAACACACACAAAAAGAAAAGATCTAAGCTAAGCAGTTATTTGGCCAAGCAAACGCCCCCAAAGAATCCTCACCAGGACACCGTTAAATTGAGGAACAAGCAAATATTGGCTGAGTATATTAAGAAAAAACAGTCTGAACACAGACTAACAAGATCAACAATAAGGCATGACTATAGGGAGAAATTATTGTTCCCCCTGGCAATTCATGAGTATTATGTAACTAAATTGAAGAGATATTCCACTATATTGGCGAAACCAGCTCCTACTGTCCAATTAGCATCTACCAAAGCTGGAAAAAGTGTAATTTGGTTCGTTAGATCACCAATCAACAAGAAGGGGAATACATCCAAGAATTTAACATTAAGAATAATCCAAGCCAAGAAACTCGATCAAAAGATTTCCGATTACACCGATGCCTGCTATGCTAATGCACAATGGGCGATGCATGAAGCTATTTGGGAGAACTATTTACAGAACAAGGAAATGACTCGCATCTCTGATCCCAAAGAATTTGTCCGTTCCCAGCACAATCCTACCGTTAAAGAATGGATATCCCCAATAAATTACTCGCTGCGTGTTTTAAGCCAAAAATCTATTGAACAGCAAGAATATTTTGCAAAGTTCAAGCAGGAGTTATTGAGACCGAAGGGACAGCTTGCATATTATTATAACCAGTCTGATAAACTACATAAGAATAACGTGAGAAAGTTCAAAGATTTGACTCGAGAAGGATTGCCATTGGTTAATCCATTCGACTCGGGCAAAACGCTAGGTGCCATAATGCTGAAATATGGATTTAAGTAAAACATGCACACTAATAAGTAAACATATATATATTCCTCACAAATCCAAAGATTGCATAGTCGAAGACAGGTCCATGATATCTTGGAACGATTTTTTATCTCTATATTGCTCTTCCAATAACACCACCAGAAATGAGTTTGATGCAAACACATTGGTATAACCAACGAGGTGGACACCGGTCCGTTGCCACAACGGGATTGTGGATAATTGACCCAACACAAACTGTGAACATTTCATATGATATCCACTACAATACCCGTACCAATTTTCCTCTGAAAGAATGCTCCCCACAGGCTGTTTCGGACACAATGGATAGCAACAGAACCCATTATGCATCCTTGCCTTGACTACTTCGCAATACAGTTCCGGGACAAACAACCTCATAATATATTTAAACGTAACTTCATTATCACACGTATCAGAACTCAACAGTACAAACAAGTCCTGATTTATCATTTGCGCTTCCATCTGCGAAAGACGCTGATGCGATTGGTGTGCATCCAGCACACGTACCTTAAGATCCTGCAAAGTGATCATCTACCTCCTACACGCCTGTCTAATCTCTATCATTCGATTCCTTAGCCCAACCATCACTATAAACCTCGACCATTTTAAGCTTACTTGAAATTTCACTTGTTGAGGTCTTATAGCCCCTTTAAATGACTGACAGCGAGAGCGGGCATCTCACGTGTATACGGCTGGCCCATGTCCAGGACAAGACTACGGGTTCTGGCAACCATTCAATCAAGCTGGGAGTCATTTGGTTACCATGCGGAATCGCAATGTCGGGTGCATGGTGGGGACAGTGCTTATGTGGGTCATATGTGTCGTGGTCGTGGTATTTTGGTCGTTAGAACTAGCGTGGTCTCCAGGCGGTATCTGGGTAGTGCTGCTCTCGATGGTAACGTGTTGACTAGTCATCCAGTTGACTTTGTCAGTTATTTTCATGTTGTCGATGTCGATGTCTAGATTGAAATTCTCGATGAAACTACGCTCATGGATGTTGATGCTCGAATTGTAGACTAGAAACTCATTCAGAATGGAGACTGTGCTCCAAAACGAAAACTTCCTTAGACATGCCACCACCAGGGACGTGACTAGCTCGCCATTTGTGCAATGCATGTAGCATGGATAGTGGTTTCTGTTAACTAGGAATCTAATGCACTGTTCGACCACGCCATATTCAATAGGTACGGGTTTCTTCTTTCTCTTGATCTTGGGCTTGGGTTCAAGGGCCTTGGAGGGGTCTCCCTGCTGGTCTGTTTTAGCGCCGGGGTCTTTGTTGGCGGTCTTTTTCTTCTTGTTGGGGTGGCATGGTATATGGATCATCTCGATGTTATTCTCTTTGCAGAACTGAAACAACGACGGGGAGGTGGTTTCAATGGGGTCAGGAGTCAAAGACATGATGTACCTTAACTTCAGAGAGCGCAAAAAACTGAAATTGATCTCTCGTGGGTAAGCTCCTCTGTATAAATGGGGCTGGACTGTACTGAACTGTAAAGGTGTGACTAGCGACATGATGACGAACTACTATTCTGGGAGAAGTTTAAGTTAAAAAAAAAAGTGCACGAACTGTGCTATTAAATGAGATGGTGCTGATGACGATGTAGGTGAGGTGTTTTATCCCTCTGTCTTACTAGTGTTTACTTTGGGCACGCAGCATCGTTTACCTGTATTTATAGCTTCATTTTAATTTTGAAATCATTAATATACGTAGAAAGTTAAAACAAAAAAATTGACAGCTCCCTGACTGAATATAGATCTATTGTGTTAGGTACACATAAAGAACACCGCATATTATCAACAATGGATTTTGTGTATGAGACAGAAGGTGGTGAAACTATTCCCAAGTTAGAGAAGGAGAAGGAGTCAACAGGGAAGGTACCAGAGCCAGTGGAGGAGGAGAAGCAAGAGATTGGTGAAACGACACAGAATGTGAATGTGTTATTTAGTCAATTAGAGGACAAGATTGCTGTTAATGTCGAGAACACGACCAAGGCCTTGAAGAATTTAGTTCAAGAAAAAGAGGATGGATATGAGATCAATATTCCGGTGAACGACCAAGCTGTTGCTATTGCACAAAAATATCTAACCACCATTGATGGAAATTTGGAGCAAATAGAGCAAAAGGCTAGTAATTATTGGAATCAATTGAGTGGTGGATCATTTATGGGGTATTTCAACCAAATTGGGGACAGCATTAATACTATGGCGTCGACTGCCAAGGAGACTTTGCAGCAAAGGGCAGCAGCAGCAGCAGCAGTAGAGCCAGGCAGCAAAGATACTACTCCATCAAATGTTCCGATAATTGGTGGCAATAGAACTGAGTTGGAATTGAAAACGCTCTCTACAGATAAGGAACTCTATTTAAAACAGTGTAAGGAGTTTTCTAGCGGTACTAAGCTGACAGCAAAGGAGGATGAAGAGTTTAAAGGGTTGCTTGAGAAAGATGCCCAACTAAAGGATTTAATGAACCAGTTGGTTCCGAAGGAGATGTCCTCTGCTGTCTTTTGGTCTATTTATTTCCAGCAAAGGAAAACAATACTAGATAGAGAGGAAACAAGAAAGAGTCTGTTGTCTAAGGAATCGTCTAACAAAGATGAAGAAATTGTATGGGATGATGAAGGGGACGAAGAAGAAGAGGCAGATGCTATTGATGAGCCCGTTATAGTCAAGAAAGAGGACGCCAAGGACGATGCTGAAGAAGAAGAAGAAGAAGATGATGATGATGACTGGGAATGAATTTAACTATATTTGGTATCGTTGTTGTTTTACTATATAACAATAATATAAAACTACATAAGAAGAAACTGTCCTACACAATAATCATAGCCTATGAACTAAAATAAAAAATACCTGGCTAAACAAGGATAATCAATAAACACCATCATCAGGTCTGTTTTGTTGGAGTGGAGCATTCACCCCTTTCTTTTGCAACACCTTTAGTGATCTTTTCTTGATTTGACCTTGGTTGTGTTCCATGGCCTCCAAGTTGGCCTTGTTCTTGTCGAACATCGACTGCTCAGCACGTTCAGTTCTGGACAAATGCTGCTTCCTATGCGGATAAGAAGAGGTCGATCTAGTTGCGACGACTGCCTGTTTTACGGCTGACACTTGTTGAAGTTTGTTGATTTTTACTAGCGTTCTAAACATTGTTGGATACTATTATATTCCTTTTATTGTTAACGTATGTTCTTCATATACTGAGCAACAACGAGAAATGATAAATATGATAAATTCAAGGACCATACATAATTATATAGTTTATATACACATTATTTTTCAAGCTTTCTTCTTCCATGTTCTTATCAAAGGAAGAGTTTCGGTTTGTTGTTGGTGTATCCCTAAGGGGACTTTCATCATCACGATACTCATCACCATCATCCACAGCATCATTCATGCCTCATATTCTTCCTTAACTAATTCTCTCTCCATGTCAAACCATTTTTCGTCAGATATTGTCACTGATTTGTTTACATTCAGCTTTTTAAATCCTAATCTTTCATAGAATGGGATCAAAGGCTCATGAGCAATAATGACTATTTTGGAACCAATTTCTTGATTGCTTAATTTTTGGATGAAATCTGTCATTAGCAAAGTGGCCAAGTTCTTCTTCTGGAATTCCGGTTCGATGACCAAGGCATGAGTGGCTATGACTTCACTCTTTTCGTCATGGGAGTTTATTTCCATTGATTTGTTGGTGATGTAAGTCGTAGAGATCTTAGTGCTCATTATATGGCCGATGAGTCTTTCAGATTTGTACTGGTTACCTTCAATCTCGCGTAGGAACAGCCCTGAACACAGTTCGGGACACACGGTCAACCTGTATTTAATAACTTCTGGGGAAGCCCTTTCGCTTGGGGGGAAACCTTGAGCTTCTAGATTGACGACTTGGTCCAAGTCCTCGACGAGTAAAGGTCTAATGTACATTCTATAAGGCAATGTTGATTCTCCTATCATGATTACGCGAGAGAGAAACCTGAGATTGGGGTATTGCGTCTTGGTTTTGTTGAGGGACGTCTTTCGAGGATTGTCTGTTAGTGTTAGTACTATTTATTTTTTTTCTTTTTAACAATTTTCTCCTCTCTCCATAACACTTTCGAAAGAGTTAAAAATAAAAGGCAACTGATTACGAGAGAGGAGAAGTAAGATATAACGTACGATAAAGGAGGAATAATATAGTTATATATATAGATATATATATAGAAATGGCCCTGGATTAGGTGAGGGTGGAAGTAAAATTAAAGTAAAGGTAAAATAATAATGATGATAGTAATAGTAAAATACAGTCTATGCTAATGGGTCGAAGAACCATTCGTATCTTGTTCCCTGGAACACTCTCATTCCCATGGTTCTTGTCACGGGCAGAGTGTCATCGCGGTCGTCGTCGGAGTAGTTCGACCTGCTTGCAATCCAAGGGTTGAGACAGTGGGGTATAACGACGAACGTTCTTATTATGTAGAAGGAGGCGAGGGAGTACAGCATGCCCACGAACAGGTCGAATCTGAAGTGGTGGTCGAGGTACATGGTGGACCACCATTGGAGCATGATGAAGCCTGTGATCAAGCCTCTCGGGATGACGGAGTGTTTGAACAGCAGTATCAGCCATTTGTTCTGTTGGAACGACGGGTCTTCGAGATACAACTGCCTGTACTCGCGGGAGATGTCCTTGTTGGCCTCGATGTCGTCGTACTGGCGGTCGTCGTCCTCGTCCTCGTCCTCGTCGCTGGTGTTGCTGCTGCCTTCCAGCCGGTTCGAGAATCTGTGCGTCCATGTCGTGGACAGGTACCATATGAAGAGGAAGCATTGCATTGCGATGGCCGAGTGCAGCGAGGGCACTGCGCCGAACACGACGGGCGACCTGTGGAACCCGTCGGAGGAGATGTGGCTGTCCATGTGCTTGTCGACCCGGATCAGGCCTGCGGCGTACCCGCTCTGCTGGTAGTTGACGTGCGCCACGTCGTTGATCCCGTACATGTGGATGAACCACGGAGGGGCCATGGGCAGCAACAGGTGCGTGAAGATGCCCACGATGTTCTGCAGGCCCAGCGCGAAGCTGAAGCACATCACGGCGCCCGGTGCGTGGAACACGTACAGGTAGACGGCCGTGAGGATGGGCGCCAGGATGTGGAAGATCACGTACGAGATCCACGACAGGAAGTCCTTGAAGACAGTGAAGTTGGCCGGCGCCTGGCTGCACGAGAGGTAGATCAGGTTGAGCGTGATGTACGACACCAGCGGCAGCGTCGCCGGGTGGATGAGCATGTGCGCGCGGCGCGACGTCGCGCCGCCCGCCTGCCTGCCCCAGCGGTAGGCCACCGCCAGCCTCACCGTCAGCGGGAACACCACCAGCCCGAGCGTCACGAACACCCAGGGCACGGCGAACGCATACGCAGACGCAGGCAGCTCGCCGAAGTAGTCGCCGAACAGCCACTTGTCCATCATGAACGCCCACTTCGAGTGGATCGGCGGTCTCCTGTCGATGGGTATGAACTTGACGAGATGGTCGAACAGCAGGAGCCACACCATGATGGGGCTGAAGTTGCGCATGAAATTAAAGCTAAGCGAGAACACCGACCTGCCATTGAGGGCCTGTATGTATGTGGTTGAGACGAACCACCATACTGTTGTCAGGAGTTTCGACATGTGTGTGGGGCGAGCGAGATTTGAGCTATGCAGGGGGGGGGGGGGCTAGAGTTCAATGTGAGACCGAAGAAGATAGCGATGTCGTGGTCGAGGCGAGGAAGCAAGCGGGGCCGCGAGAGAGGGCCTCTGTGAGACGATCGACTGGGTTTGTGTGTGTGTATATATATGTTCGAACGCAAGAGGAGTGTTTGGGGACGGATGTGGAAACGGATGTAGCAATAGCGGGAGAGCAATGCGTAAACAGGCAGAGAGAGGCATGGCCCAGAAGGACGAGCCCATAACAAGGAAGTAGCAAGAAAAAGAAAAGAGGAGCGCCGGCTGCCATCGATGTTCTGCGGCGAGGGATTGGGGGGCGGGAGGGCGAGTATATAGATAGCAAAGAGAGGACCTGGGCGACGAGAGGTGTTTTGTTGTTTTCCCAACAGGAGCGAGGAAAATTTTTCCCGCAGGCTGTGCTGCCAAGAGCCGGTCGGGTGTAAGCGGGCGCAGTCGGGGCGGGACGGCACGGGGTCCGCGGAAGACGGCCTTCACGTGTGGTGGCGTCTGCCGCGGGACGGCGGATGTGTCGCGAGGGCGGCGGCAGGCAGGCCTGTGGGCCTGCCTGTGTGGGCGGGACGCGACCGCGCGCATGTGACCGGCGTCCGCCCAGACAAGCTCTCTCTGGGAAAAATTATATCTCGACATCCACCTCGACATACGACACACCGCACCCCACGCACCCCACGCACCCCACCATGGAACAGAGACAGTACAAGGTCCAGCTGCTCCTGCACATCAACAGCGTCCTCCTCGCAAGAGTCATGCAGATCGTCGCCTCCGCAAAGCGCGACGGCAACAACAACAACACACACGCCTCGCCGCCAAACTCCATCGACACCAAGGACCTCCCAGAGCCCATACAGCACATCGCCTCCCAGTACCTCAAGCGCGTGCACGCAAACCTGCAATGCGTCTCCCAGCTCAACCAGGGCAACGTCGCCGCAAAGCCCTCCATCCTCGACCCGCCCGTCCTGCCGGCGCCGCTCCAGTCCCAGCTCAACCTCCAGCAGTCCACACAGGACATCATCGTCAAGCTCTATCTACTCATATCAAGAATATTCGAGGTCTGGTGAGTGCCGCCCATCTGGCAGCATCCGCACCCCCCCCCCCCCCCCCCCCCCCCCCTCCCCTAGTTGTATTAATTATTCGCCCTTTTTCAATCAATGCCTTCTATAGTCCCCATATGTAATATGATGTATCTCTTTTTCTTCTCCCACTAAGCGAAAATTTTAATGTCGGTTTCGAGGAAAAAGATTAACTAAAACAGATTTTCTCTGGCTTAAGGAGTCCCTTACCCCCTGATTATATAAACTAATTTTTCTGTTGTTTGTCGTGTTTCTTTGCCTCCCTCAGACATATGTGTATATAAGCTGGACGTCTTTGCAACTAGCACTCCTCCTCCTTACCCCCAGCAGGCCCAGCACCACGCGCAATGGCTAAGCAAAGAATCATAAACTGTGTATCGCAACTTCCCTACAAGGTAGAACTCATCGGAGAATCCAACGACAACTGGAAGGTGTCCCAAATCACCGGGAACTCGGCGTTGTACTCCTCCCTCAACTACCTCAACCAGTCCACCGACAAGTACGAGCAGCACATCGTCGGGTGGGTCGGCGAGATCACCAGGGACAACAACGGCAACGGCAACCCCGCAGCCAACGTGCACGACGAGTCGTCGGCGGCCTCCACGGCCCCCTCCACGACCGCCAAGAACCACAGCAGCAACAACATCGAGGACGACCCATTGTACCTCACGAACGAGCAGATCGACGGCGTCACCAAGACCCTGCAGGGCCAAATGAACACAGACAACAAGTCGTCGTACATCCACCCGGTCTGGCTGCTACGCCGCGACCAGAGCAGATGGAGAGGGTACGCGGAAAACGTCATATGGCCCACCTTCCACTACATCCTGAATCCTTCGAACGAGGGCGACCAGGAAAACAAGTGGTGGTACGACTATGTCAGGTTCAACGAGGCCTACGCCCAGAAAGTCGGAGAGATCTACCAGCCGGGAGACATCGTGTGGATCCACGACTACTACTTGTTGCTGCTTCCTCAACTGCTAAGAATGAAGTTCCTGTCCAAGCAAAAGAAGGCCGCCGGGGACGCAGAGGTCAGCAACTTGACCATCGCATATTTCCACCATGCCCCTTGGCCAAGTAACGAGTACTTCCGTTGTCTGCCAAGAAGAAAACAGATATTGGACGGACTGTTGGGCTCCACCAGAATCTGCTTCCAAAACGAACAGTTTGCTAGACACTTCGTCTCCTCCTGTAGAAGATTGTTGGGCCTGACCGCCAAAAAGACTAAAAACGCCGACGGCAATGACCAACATCTCATCAGTGCCTACGGTGGGGACCTCGTCGTAGACTCCTTACCCATCGGTGTCAACACCGACCAATTGCTCAACGACGCCTTCAAGCCAGACATCACTTTGAAAGTAGAGGCTATTAAGGAAGCTTACCAAAATAAGAAAATCATTATCGGCAGAGACAGACTAGATTCGGTCAGGGGCGTCGTCCAGAAATTAAGAGCCTTCGAAATGTTCTTGGCCATGTATCCAAACTGGAGAGACAAGGTCGTCTTGATCCAAGTTAGTTCCCCCACCGCTAACAGAAACTCATCTCAAATTATCAAACTAGAACAACAAGTCAATGAAATCGTCAAATCAATCAACTCTCAGTACGGTAATTTGAATTTCTCCCCAGTTCAACACTATTACATGAGAATCCCAAAGGATGTCTATCTATCCTTGTTAAGAGTCGCTGACTTGTGTTTGATTACAAGTGTTCGTGACGGTATGAACACTACTGCCTTGGAATACGTTACTATTAAATCAAATAAAACAAATTTGGATTGTTATGGTAACCCATTGATTCTAAGTGAATTTTCCGGTAGTTCCACCCTCTTAAAGGACGCCATTGTCATTAACCCTTGGGATTCTGTCGCCGTGGCAAAGGCTATTAATATGGCATTCAACCTATCCAACGATGAAAAATTCCAATTGGAAACAAAACTATGGGAAGAAGTCCCTACCATTCAAGATTGGACCGAGAAATTCATTTCCACGTCTTTGACCATCAGTAAATTCACAGATAATGGTAACACTAATAACATGGACAGAAGAATCACTCCAGCTTTGAATAGACCAATTCTTTTGGATAACTACAAAGCCGCTAAACGTCGTCTATTCTTATTTGACTACGACGGTACTTTAACTCCAATTGTCCAAGATCCTGCTGCCGCTATTCCAACTGCAAGATTATACTCAATCTTGAGTAAATTGGCCATGGACCCTAAAAATCAAATCTGGATTATTTCCGGTCGTGATCAAAAGTTCTTAAACAAATGGATAGGCTCAAAATTACCTCAATTAGGTTTAAGTGCAGAACACGGCTGTTTCATAAAAGACATTAAATCTGAAGATTGGATTAATTTGACTGAAAAAGTGGATATGTCCTGGCAAAAACGTGTTGGTGATACTATGCAAGAATATACCGATAAAACTCCAGGTTCGTTCATTGAAAGAAAGAAAGTGGCATTAACTTGGCATTACAGACGTACTGCCCCAGAGTTGGGTGATTTCCATGCTAGTGAATTGAAAAAGGCACTATTGCAATACACAGATGAATATGATTTAGAAGTCATGGATGGTAAGGCCAACATTGAGGTTCGTCCAAGGTTTGTCAACAAGGGTGAGATTGTTAAGAGATTGGTTTGGCACCAACATGGCCATCCAAAGGATTTCTTACAACCCGTTGACGAATCTTTGAAGAAAGACGTCATGCCTGATTTTATCTTCTGTTTGGGTGATGATTTCACTGATGAGGATATGTTTAGACAACTAAACTCCATTGAAGATATCTGGAATGAGAAGTTTGCTGATGATTTGAATGCTTGGGGACATCATGGATTCTATCCAGTAACTGTTGGTTCGGCTTCTAAGAAAACTGTTGCAAAGGCTCATTTGACTGATCCACAACAAGTGTTGGATACTTTAGGTTTATTGGTAGGTGATGTTTCGTTATTCCAAAGCGCCGGTACTGTTGAGTTAGATAAGAGAGGTCATGTTAAGAATAGTGAGTCTAGTAAGAAATCAGAAATGGCTTCCAAGGTTTATGTTTTAAAGAAAACGAATTCTTCAACTGCTGTAAAGACAATGAATTCCTCCTCTACGAATGCTTGAATGTTTTATGATAATTAATTATTCTTCTGTTGTCGGTGTTTAATAGTGTTATTAATATGATTATATGATTCCTTGTTTGTTTGTTTTTCTCTTACCTTTTTCTCTATTGATACTACAATCTTGATACAATTTTGATATTACAATAGTGGTTGAGCGTTTGTTACTGACATGTTTTCTTCATCTTATTTTATACCTTTATATATAATGTGTATATTTTAACTTCTACGATATTTATTTGATGCTGCATTTTCTGATATGTCATTTTTTTTATGACTGTCACGTAAAAGATGGAAAAAGCGCCTCCATGTAAAATTTAAGCTTAAAAATAGATAAACGATGAGTTCGACAACTAACGTAGTTTACATATTAGTAGGGAAGGCTGTAATAGCATAGACGGTGTGTAAAATAGGTTCATTATGCTGGATTTAGAAAAAATTATTGTCTCTATTAGAGAGGGAAAATTTATTTCAGAAGAAACAATTTATAAGTTGTGTTTGAATATTCAAGAGTTGCTGATTAATGAGGCCAATGTCACTCATGTGGAGACTCCAGTAACCATATGTGGTGATATCCATGGACAACTACATGATTTACTGACTCTTTTTGAGAAGTCGGGCGGCTTAGAAAAGACACGATACATATTTTTGGGCGATTTTGTTGATAGAGGCTTCTATTCCTTGGAGTCGTTTCTATTGCTGATGTGCTATAAATTAAGATATCCCGATAGAGTTACTTTACTTAGAGGGAATCACGAAACTCGACAAATTACCAAAGTTTACGGATTTTACGATGAAGTTATGAGAAAATATGGGAATAGTAATGTTTGGAGATATTGTTGTGAAGTTTTTGACTACTTGTCGTTGGCTGCAATGATAAATAATAGAATATTTTGTGTTCATGGTGGGTTGTCTCCGGACATTTCAACCATTAATGAGATACGATCTATAGATAGAAAACAGGAAGTCCCTCACGAAGGTGGTATGTGCGATCTGTTATGGAGTGATCCTGATGACGTAGATACATGGTCTTTATCACCTAGAGGTGCCGGCTTTTTATTTGGCAAAGGTGAAGTGGATGAATTTTTATTTAAGAATGATGTAGATTTAATCGCTAGAGCCCATCAGTTAGTTATGGAAGGTTACAAAGAAGCATTTGACGGCGGACTTGTTACTGTGTGGTCAGCGCCCAATTATTGTTATAGATGTGGAAATGTTGCAGCAGTTTTAAGAATTGATGATAACCTTGATAGAACATATACGATATTTGAGGCAGTTCAAGCTCAAGATGGTGTGGGGAATTTCATTATCCCTACTAAAAAATCACAAATGGACTATTTCTTATAAAAATACCTTGAGCTAATGAGCACGTTTATGTTATTCATTTTTTTTCCCTCCATTTTGTTTCTCCGCCGTATCTGCTAGTTTGTAATTGATTATCATAAGTGTCTGGATATTCTTATAAAGTTTGTGCTTTTTGTATCATTTCTTTCTGTTAATATATAATAATTTTGTAATGAATAAATTTTGTATTGTGACTTAGTTTTCACTTTTTTTCGATGAGCTTACGAGATTTAAAGAAACAACAATGACTACACGAAATATCCAAAAAACCACAGCACCACAATAAATTAAGCAACTAGAGTTTATGTCGGTCGGAATAACGCTATCCCAGTTAATTGTGAACAAACCAGCCCCAATACTCAGTGGGATAAAAGAACTAGATGAGAAATTAAATGATGGATTTCAACCACGTTGCATATATGAAATTTATGGACCACCAGGCATAGGTAAAACCAAATTAGGTCTTCAGATCAGTCTCAACACAATTGGAGTGATGAATAATGATTCAGTGAGGAAAGTCTTGTGGATAGAAACAAACAAAACATTGCCTGTGGATGTGTTGTTGAGGGATAGGGATGAACACAAGAACGTGTTAGATCATTTTAACAAGGTACGAATCACTAAGTTCACAGAATTGTTTTTCTTTTTGAAAAGACTATTTGATAAATCTATTGGACGAGAGGACACTGATTTGAATTATGATTTAATTATAATAGATGAATTCAGTCAGTTAGTAAACAGTCATGTTAACACGCTATACAAAAGACAAAAGGCAGCTAATAAGGATCTATACATGCCTACTATTGCCATTAAGGCAACCCAGTTGCAATTGCACAGGTGGAAGTGTTTGCATTTGATGATGATTTTAACCATAATGACCAAGATCACACATTCACAAAACTCCACTGTGATATTATTGGACGATTGTATGAACACATCATATCAACAATATGATTTTGATAAATATGATGATCTGGTGGATATAATTGATAGTAGTAATAACTTTCTTGTGAAAACAAATTTTGACATGAGAAAAAACGTCCAAATATTGAAAAGCTCTCTTGTTGCCAATATTGGGATCGGTAATAATGATTTCAAATGGGAAAAGATGTTGAAGGACAGGATTGGCGTGTTTTGGGACTGGCAAAAGTCTCCCAATGGACCAAAGTGTAGTGCCAGTAGTTCATCATACTGTAGAAATATAATTTTGGATTCCACACTTCAAGTGAAGAAAATAAAAAATCTCTCTAATGTTACTAAGAAAAGAGGCAATGACATCGACGACGATAATGATGATATAATTCAGTTCAGCATCGTTCATGAGTCCGGCGAATTTCAAACTTTATCTGGTCCAAGAGATTACGTAAATGCGGGTTTCAAGAGAGTTAAAAGGACTCAGAACCGACCACAACAAGAGGAAGGAGAGGAAGACATAGCAGTACCGTCACTATATCCGTCGTCTATAGCAAGCACAGCAGACGAAATGCTACCAAGCTTAACTCCAGTACCCTCTTCTAATAATATATTTACCGTATCTAGTGCTGAAACGATCTCAACACCTTCCGCTGACCTCGACAATACTGTTGTATATGACAGTGAGGGATAAATACGCTATTAATAGCGTTGCCATTCCAATATGAGGTTTTTGCCACAACCACTAACAACAAGATCGTCTGCTGCCTTCTCTCTCTCAGTTGATGTCGATATGTGCGTGACCAGCATCCTAATGGAGGTGCATTGACCCTGCCCTGCCATCCCCTCCTATAACCTAACCATTGGATGCAGTAATATCTATCAGTTGTCCGTTTTGGGAATAATGCTATTTCCTATTTAGACGACCTTAATGCCTCCTTCCAACCAGTCCCCTTCCAATATATCCATTTGCCCCTCCTCCCCCCAGAATTTATGTCATACCACAATTTACGTGCTATATTATGTTTCCTATTTGGGAATCCGATATCTTGAGTTTTTCGACAGTACGCTAGGCGTTTATTCCTAATTGGGCCAAATCTCGGGGCATACATCCAAACATCGCATAATCAAGGGGGATAAAATGGCTGCTTTTACCGATAATAGGGAGATGAAGAGACAAAATCCGAATGGCTCAGTTTCCTACGTGCTAATTCTATTTTTAATCAGATACTGCTATTGTTAGCTAACACATATTATCTCCTTCCGGTTGCGGGGTTTAGTGATGACGGCGATTCTATTAGCAACAACAATAACACCAGCCAGTCCGTGCCGCTTCAAAGGCATCGTATTCGAGATGACGTTAATTTTAGAAGCAGTGCCTCATATCAGTGGAAATGCTGCTAATTTTAGTGTAATGACAGAATAATATGCTAACATAGACAGAGTTCTCCTCACAATCGTCATGATGGGACGAGGATGTATTCATGGATAGGATCACTGTTTGGCTTTCATTTTCCTTGGCTTTGAATTGTTATATAAACTCAGATTATTTTTGATATATTTGAAGCACTTCAGTTCTTTCTGGTTGTTTAATTATGTATGTTGCACCCAGAAAACCATCATACTCAATCAACGGATAGATAACCACAATTGATTGATAATAAACTTTCGCTTTACTCTATACATTTAAGAGACTTTTTTCCAGTTAGAAAAGGTTACTATTTTTGATAATCGACAAGAAATGAAATTTGTTAAGTTAGTATTGCTAGCTTTTGCATCGTCAAGGGCTCTAGCACAGTCTGTTGAATCTAACGAAGCAGTCGGCACTGCTGTCTCCACATCCCCAGTTCCTTCTGTTGAATCTAACGAAGCGGTCGGCACTGCTGTCTCCACATCCCCAGTTCCTTCTGTTGAATCTAACGAAGCGGTCGGCACTGCTGTCTCTACATCCCCAGTTCCTTCTGTTGAATCTAACGAAGCGGTCGGCACTGCTGTCTCCACATCCCCAGTTCCTTCTGTTGAATCTAACGAAGCGGTCGGCACTGCCTTGTCTACATCTGTCGAAGCTGTTGAATCTAACGAAGCAGTCGGTACTGCCATCTCAACTTCGGCTAATGATACTGCTATTACCAGTGAATCTACTGAAGCAGTCGGCACTGCTATCTCAACTTCGGCTAATGATACTGCTATTACCAGTGAATCTACTGAAGCAGTCGGCACTGCTATCTCAACTTCGGCTAATGGTACTGCTATTACCAGTGAATCTACTGAAGCAGTCGGCACTGCTATCTCGACTTCGGCCAACGGTACTGCTACTACCACTGAATCCACTTACACCACTGGTCACTCTTCTTTCAATAACGGTACTACAATTACGTCTGAATCATCAGCCCAAAAGCCACATTACAATTCTACCGTGATTGAAACTGCAACTGACATTGAAACTACCTTTACAACTTACTGTCCAGAGCCAACCACTTTTACTACTGGTGGACAAACCTACACTGTTACTGCACCAACCACATTGACAATTACTGTCTGCCCAACTTGTCATGTTCCAGAAACCACTGTTACTTATGTAACTGAAATTGTGACCAGTTTCACTACTTACTGTCCAGAACCAACTACCTTCACTACTGGCGGACATACTTACACTGTAACTGCGCCAACCACATTGACTGTTACAGACTGTACTATTACAAGCACTGTTACAAGTAAAGGACCAGAAAAGACTACTACTAGTCATGCAGGTTCCGAATCAAAGACCACTACCACACATGCAGGCTCTGGATCTACGGCCACTGAATCGAGAACAAGCACTCTTGCTGGTACTGATCGTACATCCACAATTGTTCATGCTACCGAATCTTCTCACGTTATCAGCTCCTTCGTCAATGGCGCTAACGCATTAATGACTGGTTCATTTGGTGCATTTGGTTTAAGTGGTTTGTTAATGTTATTTTTATGATTGATTTCACTAGGGCTTGAATAATTGAATTATTCAAATCTCTGTGCTCTGGTTTCTTTTATTTTGGCTTTTTGGCTTTGTTTTAAGAAAAATTTATTTCGTTCATGTAGCGCCATTAAAATTCGAAAGATAATTATGATTTTTTTGGCAATTGTATATTTTTACAAATACAGTTATTTATTACATATTTTTGTATAGATGATTTTCTTCACATCTAATTTATAAATTAATACTAGTTAATATTTCTGTATTGTTTATTTTCATAAACTAATCTTTAAATTTAGGTTAATTATGAACATCAAAATATTTCATATTCCTATAAAAGCTTAGTACCTGGTAGCGGTTATTGGATCTACTAACAACAATAAACAGAGAAAAATAAATCCATGGTTTCGTGGTCTAGTTGGTTATGGCACCTGCTTAACACGCAGGTAGTCCCCAGTTCGATCCTGGGCGAAATCATTTTTTGCAACTTCTTCCCACCATTTTTAAAGCTGTTTCCCACTATTGTAGTCTAAATACAGATCCAAAGTGCGTCCTCAAGGTCTATTCACTCGTTAGTGACAAGTGTCTACATTTAGATATATTTATATATTAATATCAGTATCTTTATACAACTACGTTTATATGCAATCTCAACCATTCATCCATGTTGTTTATCTTGATAATGAACACTTTCTCCAAAGTCTCCACAAAATATTTTAAAACCCTATTGTTAGACCTTAATAAAATAGAATATGCTAATAAGTGCGGACATATCACTTTATCGTATCTTACATATTTTTGCTTGGAAAGACTGAACGAGTCCAACTGTGCAAAGGTATCGTTTGAAAAATCTTGCATGTCATCGATCTGTTGAACAAGCTGATCTGTCAATGACTTGTTACCATCGTTTTCAGATAGTAACTTATTCACTGTGTCAGAATATTCCTGACACGAGCAAAACCATGTCTTAATGTCCACGTAAATGGGAGGCTCTTCTGATGTATCCGATTTTACCACAAGTCGATACAAGCCTAATTCATCATCATCTTCGGCGTCATACAAATGGTCAACCGCATTTTTATCTTGACTAATCCCAGACTCTAGTAAGTATAAAAACATGTTCGAAGACTCTAATAAGGATAATGCCTTGAGAAACAACTCATTGGGGAACATATAATACAAAAACGACACAATGGAGTCGTTCAAGCTCTCATTATCCTCACTAATTAACTGTCCAAACAACTTCGAGAAATTGATATCATCTTCTTTGATGTTCATTTAGCATAAGAGTTGCAACGTATTTTTCTTTCTTATAGCCTACTTTGAGTTATAGTCAACTCCTATGAAAGGCTCGTTATTTTCGAATTTTTAATTATTAAACCAAACCATCAAAAGACATACATAAAACCTTCAGCAAACAACAACCGATACCTACTCAAGCTTCAAACATTATTATGAAACTACCATTCAGATATACTAGATCGCAGTTAGAGATTTTTAGATTCTCCTTTTGCCTTTTAGCACCAGTAGGTGTGATGTACTACATTGGGACGGATACAGACAAGAAATTAAATGTGCCAGGGTTTTGGCCTGATCCTGAGACTTTAAACAAGATACCTAAGGAAAGATATGAAATCCAGGCTGAATTAGCACGCATGAAGAAGGAGCGTGAAGAGAAGCGGTTGAGATTAGAGAAGAGATTAGAAGAGGAATTTGGTATCAATATCGAAGAAGAAAAAGCCAAAATCAAACGAGAATTGGCCGAATCTAGATGAATAAATTTCTTTCCTATATCTTGTATATACATATTATATATTACCGTTATTTATCTAGTGACTATATACATTCTAAGTGTTCTCTTCCTCTTCCATGGGGTTATAAACATTCTTGGAAAGTAAACGGTTCAATTCGTGCTTAATGAACTCCACTTTTGACGGATCTACCAATAAATGCGTCTCATCCAGTTCTTCCAAAACAATATCGTTTTTTTGAGAGTCGATCTGTATTATTAAGGCTTTAATAGATGGATCACATTGAATTAATGATCCCTTTCTAGCCCTAGCCATAGTTGCCTTTTCTGGTTCGTTGTGAAGTCCTGAAAAGTAATGTGTTTGTTAATTCGTATGATTTCAAGTTTCGCTGTTAAATGATTCAGCTCCTCAATTTATTGGAAATAATGAGAATAAAGGTAAGAATAAGAAGAGAAGATACAGTAGCCATTCGTTCGAGGAAATGTCTAACAAAACAAAGGCAGATGACGATAGTATTGCTTTGATGGAGCAAGCTAATATTTCAAAAGAACCGGTTGATCGAACAATTGTATCTGAAAAGAAGGAAAATGATGCTGAAATAGAAGAGGAGACATCACAGAAGATAGGTGAGCAGGAGGTAGCAGGAGATGTAGAAGGTACAGAGGAAGAAGAAGAAGAAGAAGAAGAAGAAGAAGAAGAAGAAGAAGAAGAAGAAGAAGAAGAGGAGGAGGAGGAGGAGGAGGAGGTGGAACCTCCCATTTTCCACTACACTAGAGTCAATAGTTTTATCAATTCCCTCAATTCTTCAAGAGATTCCATTTCTAGTTGTTTGTTTAATGACAAAATATTTGCAGTAGGTATGCACTCAGGTCTCCTTCATTTATTTCATCCTGATTTAACAAAAATTAAAACAATCAAAATCCACCGATCCTCTATTTTATCTATATATTCCAATGGGACTCACTTTATTACTGGATCAATTGACGGAACTGTAATTGTGGGAAATTTAAATGATTTAAACAATTTAATTGCTATGGATTTCAAAAGACCCATTAAAGCAGTAGTATTAGATAAAAATTACCTAACATCTAAGATGATTGTTTCTGGTGGTATGGCCGGTGAGGTTATTCTTTCTACAAAAAATTGGCTTGGTGCTAGGATTGATACAGTTCTTTCTAAGGGACATGGAGCGATTGTAGGAATTTTTATTACTCAAAACTTACTGTTTTGGATGAATGAGGATGGTATTACATTTTGTGATATTCCTTCCCGTACTCGATTACTGATAGCTCCATTTGTTAATGAAAAAAATATAAATGAGATCAGACCGGATTTATTCAAACCTCATGTATTTTACCCTGAAAAAGATAGAATAATAATAGGATGGGGTCCTAATATTTGGATATATAACGTTAGTTTTCCTCAAGGCGAATCTAAACAAAGCAATATAGGATTAATAATATCCAGTGCAGCATCTTCTTTAAAAACATCATCTCCAGAAACTCAGTTGGAATTAGAAAAACATTTCACATTATCCATGACTATCGCAGGGATTGTTTCCTTTAAAAATGATCAACTATTATGTTTAGGATTTGAATTGACTGATAATAATATTCCACTCAAGGGTATTCTTCCTGATTTAAAAATTATAGACATATCGACAGAAAGTGAACTATATAGTGACCAAATTGTGACTAAGAATTTTGAGAACCTGAACCTAAATGATTATTGTTTGGGAAAGCATATTGGTCCTGATTCCATGCCGGAATACTTTTTACTAAGCTCTAACGATATGATTAAGTTTCAAGAATTGACTTTGAGTGACCAACTCAACTGGTTTTTAGAGAGAAATCATTACTTCAAAGCATGGTCCATAGGGCAATATATCTTGAAAGATAGTGACAGAATAGATATAGGAACGAAGTACTTAAGAGAACTAATAAAAACTGGGCACTGGTCCCAAGCACTTCTAGAATGTCATAAAATATATGGACATTCCGTAAATACTCTCGAACTTAAAGATTACGCCATATCAAACTGGGAAGATATATGCAGGCTAGCTTTAAATGAAGGGCTGATAGATGAACTAGCTGACCAGTTACCCACAACTCCGATACTTTCGAAGGACATATACGATTCGGTTCTTGACCATTTCTTAAAAAGTAACAAATTAAAGCAACTATCAGACAAATTACGAAACTGGAATCCTGATACCTTCACAATAAATAAATTGGAAAACGAATTCGAACTCAAAATATCATGCGGTGACGAACAAAACGATTATTACACAAAAGAATTGATTTACCTGTACTTAAAGACGACTAAATATACCCAGGCTATTCCACATATGATTCGAATAAAAGACACAAGAGTATTGCATATCCTCAGAACTCAAAACTTACTTTCTTCATTTGTCCCATCACTGGTTGATATCATGATGTTACCATATAGAGGCGAAATATGTGAATTATCTAACAAGTCATTAACTGAAATAGAATCGATATTTCAAGAGCCCTTAGAATTATTTGTTTTGAATCGACATATTATCCCAATTACCAAAATGGTAGCATTGTTTAATGAGCCAGAAGAATTGCGGGTACTATTATTTTGTCTCTTAAAGGCAATTTTAAACGTAGATCCTCTCATGATTGCACCTCTTGAGGATGAAATGATAGAATTGTATATAAGATATGATAGGGAGGATCTTCTGGATTTCTTTAAAAATAAATCAAATTATGATGTAGAAAGAGCCATTGAGTTATGTTCTAACGATGATCAATTCTCTAGGGAATTAATATACTTGTGGGGAAAGATAGGGGAGCTGAAAAGAGCTCTATCTCTAATTATTGATAAGTTAAATGACCCAGTGTTAGCTATCGATTTTGTTAAGAATTGGGGAGATGATGAATTATGGAATTTCATGATTGGGTATAGTTTAGATAAACCAAAATTTGTTAAAGCTTTATTACAATCTCCTGATGAGTATAATAAAACATATCTAGAAGTTATTAAAGGTGTGGATGTGAATTTGGAAATCGACAATCTAAACGAAATACTAACTAGAATATTAAGTGACAATTCATTGGATTTTAAAACAAAGGATAATGTCTACAAAATCGTGTATCAAGATACTACAGCAGTTGCAGAACAATACCTGAAGTTACAACAATTAGGAAAATTGTTCAGTTCTCCAATGGATGAAGAATGAACTATAAACTTGTTGAGAGAGTATACAATATATAAAAAATAAATTAAAAGAGAACACGTTCATACATTATGAAGAAAAACACAGCAGTCAATGCAGAGTATGAACACTAATTATATAAAAAATGAAAGGAAGATAATAATACAGAACTCTATTAGATCTTATTCTATAAGATCTATTAATATGCTAGAACAAAACCCTACATGATTTATTTAGAAAAAGGGAGTAGAGTTATTTGTTGTGTTAATATGACCTGAACCGCTGAAATTAGAATTCGAGGATGTATCCATTGCATCAACCCCATGGTTATCATTCAAATAATTCTCTAATTGAATTTGATTATTTTTACTCCTAGATGCACTCAAATCATTTCTAGCCTTTCTAATTTTCTTTAGAATAGAACCATAGCAGAAATTCAACTCACTCATTGTTGGTTTAGAAAATACAACCTCTTCTGCCTCCGCATGCTTCAAAAGAGTGGTGAGTGATTTTGCTATATTTATATTCGTCTGCAACGTGTTTTGTATTCTGTTAACCCTATTAGAATCTTCAGTAAAGGCTGTTGCTCTTGTACCTTCACCTAATACATTATCAAAAACAGGCATCTGTGTTGTCGTATTTAATATAGTATCTGGTATATCGCTAGCAATGGTTTGTTTTATTATAGTAGCATCGGGATTGCTATTGGTAGTTTGAACAGTATCCATAGTTATTTCACCACTATTCGTGTGATTCATGTTGACACTTCTTGTAGTCGAATCAGGACCTGAGGCAAACACATCATTGAAATATATAGGGGAAGCCATATTATAATCAACACCACTGACACCACTTAGATCCATTTCTCCATTATCGTTCATAAAAATATTTGGCTTATCAATTAAATTACTAACATTGAAAATATTATCCTGACCACGTTGGTTCGATAATGTTGTTGGATTGCCTAAGATATTATTGATATTATCATATATTCCTGGCGTAGACAATAAGGACTGTCCAGTTGATATAGTTGTCTCTGCAATTGGAGGAACATTATTATTTACAGATAGGTGATTAGTATTAGTATTAGTATTAGTATTAGTATTAGTATTAGTATTAGTATTAGTATTGGTATTAGTATTAGTATTACTACTGCCTGTATTATTATCATCTATCTTAGTAATATCGTTCCCACCAAAATAAGTATGAACAGGAATATCAAATCCATCTAAATCGGTCTTAATTTGAATATCAGAACCAACATCTTCGGACATATCATCAAAACCAGGCTCAAAATTATCCACGATTGCGCTTTCTACCAACTCCTCAGTACTTAAGAAATTGGTATGTTTATTTTCTATATTAAGGTCCAATAGGAAATCGTAGTCCCACTTGTGCACACAATAGTACGTATCGCAAAAATAATTCAATTCAGCTTCTAATGCATCATTTTTTTTAAATGCCATACTAACCGTCTCATTCAAATTAACGAATTCAGGTGGCAATATACCAGAACTTTTCCAATTTGCTTTCATTGTGTCTGGTGAGATATCATCCCAAGCTTTCTTTATAAACTTGAATGCATTTGACATCGTTAACATACTTTGCTCAAAAGGAATTAACATCTTCTTGCCCGCCGACCTCTCAAGTCTATGTTGTAAGTCAATCAAAGCTTTATATTGCTGAATACGATATCTTGTCTTAAATTCGTCCAAAACACCCCAGTTAAACGGTAAAAATCTTGAGTTGGTAGATGCATAGACCAAAGTAATATTTTGTAAATGTAGGTTAACTATTCTATGAGAACATGAATCGTCTAATACAATCCATATTTTTCTGTCATCCGCCACCAATCTTTTATCCCAAGTTGCTAACCAATTGTGAAATAAACTACTAGTCAACCAGGATTTTCTGTTACTGTAATACGAAATATCAAATTTTTGGGCCATTTTTTCTCCAAGGGTGGCTTGAGAATCATGATCTTTTGGTTCATTAGGGAAATAATTCCTAAAACTTTTATAACTATTATACCTACCAATAACTAATGGCCTTAATTTTTCAGATCCATCAGCATTTGCACACAACATGACTGTGGCTACTTCAATTTTCCTTTGTGTATTACTGGCCTCATATTGGGCATAATCTAAAGGTAAGTTATATGCTAAAAAGGTTTCGTCTAATGTAAAAAGATTTTGAGGTGGTATTTGTTTGAAAAAGTTCTTCAGAATGTTTCTTTCTTCAAAAGTCCAAATTTTATGAGTCTTTGGTTGTTGTTCATCCAATACTGACATATTAACATCCATTTTGGATAAAAAATTGGAGATCCATTTATAACTAAACGACCCATTGCCTTCTCTGTATTCCGCAGGAATTCTGTGCCATATAGCTTGAGCAGTATCCTGAATGATGGGAGAGGTTATTGGAATACCATTCCATATACTCTGGGAGATCCATTCTTGCAAAATTTTCCTAACTAGCAAATTGTTTGGTTTTCTTATTCGATTTGCATCCTTCTCATGTTCCTTACAGTTCATATATGTTGCTCTCTTAGCGAGTAAACGAGAGATAGTTCCCTGAGATGGTATTTTGGGTAATTGGAATGTTTCGTAAGCCCATCTTGCTAACTCTAATTGTGTCCATTTCGGATGCCTTTCAGCCATAAGGCATATATTATAACGTTGTTCTATGGAAAGCATTCTCTCAAGACTTGTCTTTATATTATCTCTTAAATCAAAAATAAACTAAAAAAATGACAATTATTCGTAACAATATGAATAGGAGATCTCGATATTCTATATTTGATCAATGATACTATTGAAAAAAAATCTGGCATTAGCAGCAGGTAAAATGAACTAATGCTAAAAGTCCAAAATATAAAATAATAAAAAGAAGTCACTAATTTAAAATCTAGAAAGGAAAACCAAAAAAGTAGAGGTCTTCCTAAGGAAATAATAAAAATAGCTATAACGACAATGCTAAGCACCCTCCCCAGACTTCTTTAATTTGCTTAGCTATCGCCTTGTTTGTGGTGTCGCACCCCTCAGTCCTTTGGCTTCAGATAATAGTTTCTCATCTTATTCTTTTCATCTTTTTTTCCATTTTTTTCGACTAGATATTCTCGACTCAAACCCTAATTAGGTTATTTTTCAATATTTTTGATTTAATTTTTAACACGATTCGACCAATATAAAAAAGAGTTGAAACGAATTTTACGCGTTAATATTGCCAGTAATTCTTGCCATGCGACGCAATTATTGGTGGTGGAGGGGGTTTTCATTGTTACTGTTGGTTCCAAAAGCAACTGACGTGTCTGTGAAATTCTTTTTTTGTGGTAGGCAAGCCAACTAATGGAGCTTCTCCGTGATATACATAGGAAAGAAGTACAGCCGCAGAACAAGGAAGGGATCATCATAAAGCTATATATATATTTCCACACATTCACTATCTCTGTCGATTCAATTTTTAATTGTTGATCAGTTTCTTTCTGCTTGCTTCCATTATTAAATCAGATTAGAACGTCTCATTGTGTGACGGAATTTTGGCTCGTAAATGGTAATGAATGATAGAAACGATCATGTAGTGTATAAGGACGGTAAAGTGCATTACTATATTCCACAGTTGTTTCCTTGTGATGACTTTTTTCAAAAGCCCTACACGCCATTGTTAATTATAGATTTACTGCATTGTATTGTCGAGTCAAGGCTCGTGTGTTCAGAATACTACAATGGGATGCTTGGATCGCAACAACTGTTCTACGGAAACCACCCACTGGGGAAGGTTTCTATCGTGGGACTGATTCTTGGTTGGAAATATAGAAGAATAGCAGGCAAAAATTTAATTTCAATCCGAATAGATGATAACAGTGGGTTTGATCGATTCCTATTTACAGAATGCGATTTTCAATGTATAATATCTAGGGACGTGTTAATGAATCACGGCTACTCAACAGGTTCGTTGGCTGGTTCAGTATTCCAAATGATTGGAGACGTCAATATTCAACATGGGGAATTCAGAGTAACATACATCGAAATGAGATATAACGGTATTTTGGACCAAATAGACCACTGGAACTCTGCTGTCATAATAAGAAGGTTATTAAATGAAGCTTGGGTAGTTAATTCTGAATCTTTGAGTGGATTAAACCAAAAAGACTTGTTGCCACCTCAAATAATGCTATCGAATAAGAAAACAATAATCTCTACAGATACTCACCACAAGAAAAACGTCACGTATTTAGAGAATCTCCAGTTCGAACAATTGAAAAATGACCTAGAAATATCAAGTCCTTATGAATATCTAGCTAATTCACAGCAAGAGTCATCTACTTTCTCATCATTCTCGCTTCAAGACCTTCATTCTGAAATTGTACAGGTCCCTACTTTTCGGAACAAAGCATACATTAAATGTTTATTTCTACAATACTTTATATCGGTACAAGATGACGAATTAAGTATTCGGTCGCTAACAAACATCCCAACTATCACAAGAATATTGAATGATATGGCTTCATTTCAATTTCAACAACAGAATATACCTGCAAATATCCCACTACATCAAGTAAGACAAGATATAATTTATGATTATCTCGTCAACCTAGAGAAAACTGGACTACTTGTTGTAATAAGGGGAAAAATCCTCGATATCAAACCGTTAAAAAAGCTACATAAATATACTGCTGTCAAGTTGTCTACATTGACCAAGTTAAGATGTGCCACGGGGACTATTGATGAGTCGATGATAAGACAAAAACTGCAATTACCAAAACTATCACATAAAGGTATCTTAGATTTATTCAAAGAAACATTAAAAATTGCAGAAGTCCAACATACTAATCCTTTGTCACAATGGTGGATTGAGTGCAAATCGGCCACTATTAGCGTCATTCATCTCAAATATCGTAGTGATGTATAGATGACTTGAGAGATATTGAAGGTGTCCGGGATGCACGAGTTTATTCCGCCTCTCAACAACATGAAATGCATATTTCATCTATTTTGAATACCATTTTGCATATCAGCCAACTTCTACATTCTCGGCCTAATGATTTCGGCCGAGAATTTATTTTAACTGCAGTGTTTGTTAGGCGATTATAATCGGATCTCGGGTCTCGGGTCTCAGAGCTCAGAGCTCAGTGTTCCATGTTCAGTTATCCGAATACCTCACGGGATAGTCATACCTTGGAATACGTCTTTGGCTAAGTGATACCTGAGGTTATAGCTCACTCCTGTTAATTACTTAGATTGCTAATTTTGCACCTTTGATCCCTCTCATAATTGTTGTGGGAAGACGATTCGCATGAATTTCAATACTCGACTTAGAAAAGTAAAAAGACTATTTCAAAAAAGTATTTAAGAAGTATACACAATTGAAAGAAGTTTGAAGAGGTTTCATTTATTTAATTGTCTCCTGTGTTTACAATTGTTTCTGATAGCAACAATCCACTAAACTGTAAAGTAAACGAAATTTTATTTTACACCTATTAGAATACAATGTCCACTACTACAGTCTTTGTTTCTGGTGCTAATGGTTTTATTGCCTTGCACATCGTTGACCAATTATTAAAAGCTAATTACAAAGTTGTTGGTTCTGTTAGATCACAAGAAAAAGGAGATACATTGATCTCGTCATTCAACCAAAATCCCAACTTATCTACAGTCATTATAGCAGATTTATCGAGGGAAGATGCTTTTGATGAAGTGTTTGCCAAACATGGTAAGAATTTTGATATTGTTTTACACACTGCTTCTCCATTCCACTTCAACACTACCGATTATGAGAAGGACCTCTTAATTCCAGCTGTTACTGGTACCAAATCTATTTTACAGGCTATCAAGAAGTACGCTTCTCAAAATGTGAAACGTGTTGTGATTACTTCTTCATTGGCTGCTTTCACAAACCCCCAAAAAATGGGTGATCCAAACTTTGTGTGTACTGAAGAATCATGGAATGAAAGTACTTGGGAAAATTGTAGATCTGACCCAGTGACTGCTTACTGTGCCTCCAAGAAATTCGCCGAATTGGCTGCATGGGACTTCGTGAAAGAACATGGCTCTGAAGTTGCTTTCAAGTTATCCATCATCAATCCTGGGTACGTCTTTGGACCACAATTGTTCATGGTTCCAGGTAGAAAGGTTTTAAATACTTCTTCCGAGGTTATCAATCAAATTATCCACACCTCTGCAGACCAAGAGCTACAAGTCCCTGAAACTGGATCATTTATTGACGTACGTGATGTTGCCAAGGCTCATATTATTGCTTTTGAAAAAGACGAATGCATTGGCCAAAGACTGAGTTTGAATGAAGACGTATTTGCTACGCAGGACGTTTTGGATATCTGTAACAAACATTTCCCTGAATTGAAGGGTAAGATCCCAGTAGGCAATCCTGGTTCCGGTCCACAAATTGTAGCGGAAAAGTCTTTTAAAATCGATTTCAGCAAGACTAAGTCAATTTTAGGTTTCAAGTTCAGAGACTTTGAAACAACCATTGTTGACAGTGTTGCTCAAATATTAGAAGGAGAAAAATAAATAGTATTGTAGAGTTAGTTTATAGTTTTATAAAGTAAACATGCCAATAAATTGGGTCAAACTATAGAGTTCACAAAAAGTGATCAAATGAATCGCATTCTTCTATTTTTCAGTTATTCGTGGCAGGTATCGTTTGTTAGAATGAAAATTATTTCCATAGAAAAATTTTAATTATTGTTTAAGCTTCGCGATGAGATGAGCCAAACTTCCAACGTTATTGAACTAAATAAATAGAAGAGTTATTGGTCGAACAGCCTTTAGTATTTAGCTAGAGTATTAAAAGAACCATCACAATACTAAATAACAACAATTATGTCTCTGTTTAAGGTTGATGGATGGAATATTGAAGGTGATGTGGTTACTGATAATGGTAAATCCAAAAAACAAAATAAGAAGAAAGATAGGCAAAAGAACAAGGCTTTAAAAGAGAAGGCTATAGAACAAGAAATAGCAAATGAATTAAATGGTAACAATGATGATACGGAACTTGTGAATAGTGATAAGGAAGACTCTGAGAAACCAAAAAAAGAGAAATCTAAGAAACGGAAACATGATACTATAGAACAGAAGCAAAATGATAAGCCTGTCAATCCTCCATCTACCGCAAAGATTCTTACCCCACTACAACAAAAAATGATGGCAAAGTTAAGTGGCTCTAGATTTAGGTGGATTAATGAACAATTGTATACTATTTCATCAGAGGAAGCATTGAAGTTAATTAAGGAACAGCCACAATTATTTAATGAATATCATGAAGGATTCAGATCACAAGTGCAATCATGGCCAGAAAATCCTGTGGATGTGTTCACGGAGGAAATAAAAAGAAGAGCCATGAAACCTGTTAACGCACCAGGTGGTTTACCTGGTTCAAAAGATCCAACCAGAAAAATCACAATTGCTGATATGGGATGTGGCGAAGCACAATTGGCATTAAATGTTAATAAATTTTTTAGCAAATACAATAAAACATGTAAGAAGAATCATAAGAGAAACCACGAAGTCTACAGTTTTGATTTGAAGAAAGTTAATGATAGAATCACTGTGGCCGATATCAAGAATGTCCCGCTAGAGGATAACTCATGCAGTATTGTGATCTTTTGTCTAGCTTTAATGGGTACAAATTTCTTAGATTTCATCAAAGAAGCTTATAGAATATTGGCACCAGGTGGTGAATTATGGATTGCTGAAATTAAATCGAGATTTGCTGATGGTAAAGGGGATGAATTTGTTAATGCATTAAAATTATTAGGATTCTTTCACAAGAACACAGACGATGTCAACAAAATGTTTACTAGGTTTGAATTTTTCAAACCACCAAAGAACATCATAGAAGAACGTAAGGCCAAATTAGAAAGAAAACAAAAGTTCATTGAAGTCGAAACTGAAAGAGAAGGATTAGAGCATAAGAGACAAAAGAATGCCGAAGGGAAATGGTTATTGAAACCTTGTATTTATAAAAGAAGGTAGATATACACACATATATACATTTATGTTATTATATTATGTACACTAGATTCACTTAAGTGCTCCCACGTTGGAAAAATGATTGAATTCGCCCCAACCTCTGTATATTATCGAAGCCTGGGAATGATGGCAATTGGAACCAGGAAGTACTATCTTCTTTGGCATTAGGATCCCAACGATCACATAAATGAAACCCATATGTATTCCAACCGGATAAAAATGTCGCTACAAGTACTAATACTAAGTAGAATATTTTCAACCTGATAACACATAAGATAACGAAAACCGCCCAAATTACCGGAGTTAAGTACATGGACCACCAGAAGAGTTTAGAGTCGATTGGATTTATAGGAGGACCTGGTGCATACTCTTTATGAGATTCAAATGCAAAGGTCTTAGTATTCGACGTAGAAACATCATACCACCAACGTAATTGAACCAATTTCCTCCCACTAATATTCTTTGTCAGATAAAAATCAAATGCCAATAACAAAACCACTCCTATGAACTGTGCTGTGAAGCTTAAGCCAAACAAGGACCCCAGGATGTATAAAATAATTGGTGAAGCCTTCCCAGCCAGATGGACAGCCAACAATAAAGGATGTGACGATTTCAAAATCGTGTTATAAAAATTCTGTATACTTTCCATTATCACTTCTAGGTCTACACGGAGGTTTCGGCTCTTCTTGTGAACTTCAAAACTCTAGTGCAACGGGCCCCCATTGAAGGGAACATTACTAGGAGAGATTCCTTTATCTTGAACACATTTTGTTACCAATCTTTAATGTGCTGATAGTAGCACGTGATACAAACTGCATAGGTGTCACTAATTAGTGACGTTAAGAGGATAGGATGATAGCAAATGACAGTAATTTATATTTGTAAATAACGAATTAAGTATATACTGAGGGGGATGGTAGGGGTATTTATACAACTCTAACGGATTTTTAGTTTGTTCTTCTTCTTTTTCAGTTTCAAGAGGAGCAGATATCTTCTTATTGTGTGCATTATGCTGCTGTTGTACTTTGCTCCTCGTGGGACACCCTCTATTAGGGGCAACATATTGGATGATAAACGCTTCTGGTCCAATTTGTGTGAGTCAACTTCGTTAAACATGTCTGGTTCGTCAAGTATACTTCTCCTGTATTGTTTTGATGTGTAAAATCTTTGCAAAGACTCTTTGTCTACTATTTTGGGTCGTTTCATCGATCTGGCGGGGACTTTCATATCCAGAGCATTCAAATAGAGACCCACTGCAAAGGAATCGTGGATGAAGTCATGATCTAGGGTTGATACGGAGTCTAGGTCGTCATTATCCAGGTAACGGCTGTCCATGCCTCCTTCCTTCGACTGAGCGGTAGACAAGTAATCCATTATTTTATTGTAATTGTCCAATAGTTTATCATCCTCATTTTCTTCATCAGATTCTATTCTTGTTAACATCAAATCAAATAGGGTATCCATATCAGGTATCAATGGGGTGTTTTCCTGGCCCATATTAACCAGACTGAATCTATTCATTTTATTCATTGACAACTCAAAATCAAAATCGGATATGGAGGAGGTCTCAGCAATATTTTTCATCGAGTTCTCGCTGCTGGACGTGTCATCACATTTGTTGGCTCTTTTCTTATTGCGGAAGATGTTTCCAAATATATTATTCAGTTTACCGCCCTTACGCAAGTGTACGTTAGAGGTATCCATATTTTCGTCCTGCAATGAGATGTCCTCGAACCCTGACAATTCGTGTAAGGAAGCGGAGGAGTCGCTCTCCACATTTGTGTTAGAGAAAGGTGTCTTGGTCACCAATGTGCTTTCGCCAGTGGAGATGCCACCGACAGTCTGTGGTGTAAAGTATGTGTTATAATTGAAGTCTGCCTTTAGTGGCATGGTCGGGGTTATTGGGTCCCTCAAAGACGCCGCATTCGAGTTATATTCGAAGGAAAACTGGAAGTTTTCCAACTCATCCACCAGAGGGGACCTTGGATGACTTCTCAGAGATTCTGTGCCTTGTTCAGGGGCAGACACCGCGATATCATTATTTAATATTTTACAGACTTTGTTGAAAGAAGAACGTCTCTTCATAGCGTTAGAAGACAATTCCAAATACGGATGATGCTGTGTGGATCTAGGATACTGCAGTTTAACTTTCTTCTTGTCTGACATGCTCGGTGTGTTGTAGCTAGGTTGTTATAGTTTCATCGGCGGCAAAAAGTGGAAACAGAGCTTCAACCAAACAGGTCAAAAGTACACACATATATACAAACATACACGAACACAAGAATACATATTGGGCATGATCGGCACAAGGCTATGTCTCATCTACATATATATATATATGTGTGTAAAAATTCTGACACCCCATCTTATCCTCCTACATTTCTGAAACTACACATTTAGACACGTACATGAAACACCTACCAAACACAACCAATTCATATCGCTGATCAGAAACTAAAACAGCGAAAAAAAGAGGTCAAAATTGCATGAATGTCTTACTATAGTATATGTTATTTATATTAGAAAAAAAAAGATTAGATAGTATATAGCCTGGCGAGAGTTTATGTAACTTTACGCACACCTCCTTCCTATACGATGATGTATCTGATAGGGATATGGACCAACTTGATGGCGTAGCCGATTATGCCCACAGACAAAAAGCCAATACCGACGGCTCTGATGATCTTGCTGTATTCCTTCAAGTCTGGCTTTTGACACTTGGAAAGGAATTGGGAGCCCTCCTTGACGAAGTTCAATGGGATGTCCAAAATGGATTCAGATTGCGTGTTGTTGTCACCATCGTTGTTCTTAGCCATTGTGTAAATTGAGTGATGTTATATGCTCCTCCTGCGGTACTGACGACGTAGATGGATACCCTCTGCTCCGTGCCCTCGAAGGGACTTCTGGCAATCTTTTCACTTCTTGTTGACTTTAAATATCAAAAAATTTCTTCTATTTTGTTGCGCTGTTCAAAGGAGGAAAAAGGCGAAAAAGCGCTGTCAAAAATAAGCTCACAGCAGCATACGTGGTCAGGTGAACGGGTTATAATTGTTACATAGTGTCATATATTATATTGTATTATATATACGTGGGTAATACCGATATGTTGTATATGTTCGGGTATGCGTATGGTCATCAAAAGCCGTGCCACTCGTCGTCGCTCTGGGCAGCGGGTGGCTCTTCTGCGGTGTCCTTTATCTTGGCGTCGGCGACAACGTCAATGGACCAGTCCTTGATTCTGGCGTCCTGCAACAGATCATCCACGATCTTGTTTCTCAACCCCTTGCTGGTGTTGGTGTCCCTTTGCAGAGCTTGGAATATCTTTATGAAGTCAAGTATAGGTGTCTCGCTGACCAACGCACTCATTTGCACTGTCTCTTCTTCGTCGTCATCTCCCTTTAACACTCTCTCCCACTCATCAAAGAAAATATCAATGATATGTTGTGGGATACCCAGATACACTCTTCTATCACCGCTCAATGGTATCTTGGCCAACACCTTTGCTATGTAAGTCTGGACTAACGTGCTGTCCCATTGTCTTAAGGACAGGTACTTCAGTTGGTTGCAAAACACCCTTCTTATGAGCAACAGATACTTGTCTAGTCTGTATCTGTCGATGTTCAGCCACTCCAAGCAGAGCACCTTCCAGAATGACTTGCTAAACTTGAGGAACGCCTTGTCATTGAGAGTCAACTCTTCTGCGCTATTGTCCGCATCGTCAAAGAACAATACGTGGAGGTCACCCAATTGGGTGGCCATACGCTGTTGCGGTCTAGGACGATCACTGAACCACATGGCAAAGTACAGACCCTTCCATAGTTTATCAAATTGGGTTCTCTTAGCCTGTTTGAATTCTCTCGTGGACAATAATTTGCGGAGCGTGCCTAATGCCTCTTCTCTGGTCTTTCGACTATTCGATCCCAGCTGCTTGACAAATTTGGAAGTCTCCATCACTAAACCCAGAATATCAAATAATACCTTTCTGCTGTTGTACGCTCGCAACGTTATGGGTATGTCGATCCAAGCTCATCGCATAATTTCTTCATCTTATAATGAAAATTTTTTTATCTGATAAAATTTTCTATAGTATGGTAAAAAGTTTCCCACTATTGCATTGTCACATGTGTTCACAGTCATAGGTGCCAGTCAACCGTACATATCGTGAAGACCCTTTGTGATGTCGGGATTAGCACTGTTAGGCTTCAATCTCTTGGCCCTCAATTGTGTGGTATCGATAGTGCGTTTCACGTCCGCACCGTCCCTGGAGGAGTTGGCCAGTTGTTCCAGCTTGGTTGGATTGGCAGCCAGCACATTGTCTACAGCACTGCTGTTCGTGGCAGACTGGTGGCTCTTGACAAATTGGTTCAACTCCTCCATCTTAGCACCTTCACCAGTAAGATGCCTCCGGAACATCCTGCTCTTCTCATCCACATGTCCGAGAGCTTCGCTCTTGTATAATCTCGATTTAGGGTCATAATTTATCTCCGACGAATAGATGTCTCTTAAATAATTCGCCTTGTCTTCTCTTAGTCGAACCGAGACCCGTTGTAACTCCGAGTTCTGCAGGTCATCTTTTTTCAGCACACCGTTGTCATCCTTGTATAACCCTAGTTTCTGCAGTTCCAATTCCTCGTCTGTATCCCACTCATTATCATCCACTGGAGAGGTTCCCTTCTCCGCTGAAGCCCGTTCCCAGGTTTTAAGCACTCGATCGTATTCTTCTCCAGTATATCCATACCAACGATCCTGCTTGGCGTCCCAATCTAACTTGTCATCCCGTATTTCGTACTCATTTTGCGGTTTCATCATCGTACCGTCTAATTTTCTTGGTCGTTCCAAACAGTCCTTCTTTAAATGTAAATTAGACCCACAATTTCTACACAGTTCTTTTGCGTTAAAGCTAGTGTACATCTGACGTGACGATTTAAATGTATCGTTAATACCTAATCCAATCTTTGGCTCGGCATTATTCTCAAGATCCTTCCCTCCATTTTGCCTGTGATGTATCAGATAATCAGAACCTTCAGATTTCTTATCAGAACTAGCTCCATCCTTATAATACCATGGCTGGGACTTTATATATCTTGGTATGTGTGCATTTTCTCTTTGTTGCGATGATTTCGTGTCTTTCCCCTTTGATGCTCTACTCATAGCCACTCTTTCACTTCAAAAGGTATCGTCCTCCCAAATGTAACTATTGTACTATTTATTGTGAGTGGTTTAGTTGCACACAATATTGCATAAAAGGAATAATACCTATCTCGTATTGGACTTGGAGATTCTCAAATAATGAATTTTTTGAGGATAAAAAACACAGCAATATCGCAGAACAAAAAACAGCTTGTCAAAAACAAATCCACAGTCAGTTAAATAAATGGACAAGAGACTAGTAATCCATATATATACATGTAATGTGCATTTTCAAACAGATAACAAAAAAATTGCTTGATTGAAAATCAACAAAAAAATTTCTTCCCCGCCAGGACTTGAACCTGGAATCTTCTGGTTCGTAGCCAGACGCCGTGACCATTGGGCCACGAGGAATAAGAAATTATTGATTATGTGTAAAATTCAATGTGCTGATTAGCAGACTTTGTAAAAGTGTTGGATCCTCTTCCCAGACAATGGACGGTGAGAAGGTCAGTGCATAATATAGAGCCAGACTACACGCAATTACAACGGTACTATTCTACATTAAGTAGTATATACTCTTCTTATAGTGGAGTCATAAACGGGAAATAAAATAATGAGCTGTTAATGGATTGGGATGAGATTTTTCAATGCATTCGATACGAAAAACTCAGATCCCAGAACAGAGAGGTTGTTACATAGCATCAAATTAGCATATACTAATAACTAAGCCGCCGTACAAATGACCCAAGCCGTGCATAATAATGACAGAATCGAATATCCAATGGTATATTGGATCATCTGCAATACATAGTGGTTGTAAGGACCATTGCACCGCTATTTTCACTGAGCTTGACCATGAATGCAAACATGACGGAAACAAGCTGTCACCTCGGGAATCTGCCGACTGTTCGCTCTTAAGTTCTTTCAGGAATACTAAAACACCATTTATTTGTCTTTTTAATGGAATATGAGCCATAAACATTATTGGAAACAATGCTCTTCAGAACAATCAACCGTGGAATTAAGTCCATCGCACAGGTAATACCATCAGCATTTGTCAATGAGAAAAGCAAGCCATAGATCGATGTGTATTCCTAGAAATTCATTGCCTGAATATATGGGCGGATCTTATTACTACTCAATACAATCAACTTGAGCAGGGGTGCATGTTCTGAGGAGCCCGCAGTGGATAAGCACGATCTAAGACTTGGCCAATTGTCCAAGGTGCAATTCATTACAAAAAATCCTTCTGCCTCATACACTAAAATTCAGTTACACAAGTCCCAATTAGCATATGTCTGCAAAGAACAGGGTGCTACGACCAAATGGAAGGTATAAAACATTGAATACTCGTATGGTTTCGTTATGTATGAAGGTGACACATGTCCGTGGGTTGATATTAAAAGAATAAGATCAACATTAGAGTGTAGGAATGCTAAACATTGAAGGAACAAATACACAATGATTAGTCATCGTATACTATGATTGCTAATTATCGACATGCAATACTAAGCCACATTAACTATTAATTAGTAAGCCAACATTAACCAGAGGAGTATATTAAAGATCCATTAATTGTACTCACCAATTGGTATATAAACTGATGATGTGGTTATATCTTCTATAGACATCGAACCCACTTCTTATATCATTTATTATATGGAGCACATAACCAATCGGCGTATGTATTAACCTTCTACACATACTACTAAATCAATAATCATCTTAATTATTCATACAACTATCGACATAGAAACAACATTCAAAAAAGGATACGTGTGATACGAATATTGCACCAACAAGAGGAAATATGTCACTTTTTCTTGGTTCCATTTCTTATTTGTTCGTAGCTGGGGAGGCAAATGCATGGACTGTCACTGCCTTACCATATTTCACCCACCCTCTATTTCTTATGCCTTCCGGCTCATATTAAATTTGACAACACCAACATCATCAACTGGGTGACTCTTACCATTTTTTTACAATGGATGATTTGATATATATTAAAAGTCGACTCATTTTCGGGGGATCAAGATGATTTAGGAAAAGCGAATTCTTCTTAATCCTAAAAAATATAAAAAAATAAGGACCTCTTATCAAACGTAGATTAAGTTTTAAACTATGCTTCGTTGATGTCGAAAATAGCAAAAAGAATATACATATATAAATAATCGCTATTAACTATAGTTCAATTAGAATAGTGGCTTTTATTTTACTTTTCCTTCTCTTTCGTTAGGTACAAGGTAATGAAAACTGTCCAGTTGTTTTTGAGGTATTCAAATAAGCAGAATCTAGAATGAAATTTGGTACCCAAATATTAGATAAATCCGTACCAGAGTGGAAATTAAATAATATTAACTATAATAGATTGAAATTCATTATCAAGAAGATCACGAGCAGCAAAATCCCTACCCAACAAGAGTTACAATTATGTGTTGAAGAGTTTGAAAATGAGTTCAATAATGTGAACTTATTTGTTTCAATGAAAATAAAAGAAATATCTACAAAGATAATTTCTATTGAATCATCTCTAATCAAACTTACCAAGACATATTCCGATTTACCATTAACCAGCAAACAGCGTCGTTTGAAGCTTCTGAGAAATCATTTGGATGATTGTAAAAATGAGTTGCAAATGTTATCTCGTTACTTAATTGCACAAAAAATAGCCTTGAGGAAACTTATCAAGAAGTTCAGAAAACATTACTCGGGCGAGTTAAATGATGTCGAGACATTTGTAAATAAAATAGTCCATTCCCCTATTCTTTTATCGGGATACGATGGTATATCTTTTGTTAACATTGACCTGGAACCATATTTACTTGAAATAACACTAATTACAGATTTGCTAAACGATATAATGGAGAAGTCTGTATCTGAGGAACCAATTGAATCATCTACATTATCGAAGCCACTCCTTAAAAGGAAAAGTTCTAGTCTAAACATAAACGTTAATTCGTCGTTAGAATTTGATAGCATGTTTTTGGGTAAGTCAACTTTTTTGGATAGAATATTGATTTCTATTGAAAGTGTCAACGAATTAAAGTTCATGTTATTAAATTTGGGATTTAAAATTCTAAATGACAACGTACTGTCTACAAGCAAAGACTTGATCGACAATAAGGACTCATTGGCACATTTTGATACAAAATCTTTAAGATCAATCAAGTCAACCAAATATTTACAAGAATTGGGAGCAGGATTTAATTTAACTTCTAATGATTCACAAGAGGATGATACTGAAAACACATCACCATCACCCAACAAAAGACCATCGACTAGTAATTTATCTGATGCTTTTTTAACCATTAAACTTCTAAGTGATTCATCAGTTGACTATAAGGAACCTAAATTTTTTAGCAATGAAAATGTCAATGAACATCCCAACTTAATCGTAACTACTTCTTCAACTAATGAACCAACGAATGATCCTTCTTTGCAAAATTTTCTTGTCATGTGCCATACCGGTGGCCTAAGAGGTCATATTTTATCATCAACCATTCCACCTGATTGTATAGCTGCGCTACTACAAGGGGAGGATGTGGAGGTAGACTCTAGTTCACCATGGTATGGAACTGTCAATAAAATACTTGTGGAATGGATTAAATCCCACCACATGAAAACTATTGAACCCGAGCTAAAACTTAAAAGAACTAGAATGATTGCTTATTATGATGCTGTCACTTATTTTGTAGTATTGGATGAGGATATAAAATGCAACGATTCTACAAGTTTTCCTCATGCTATCTTGGAAATTCGGAAAATATCGTCACCCAATATCGAGGTATCAAGCAAAAAGGACATTGAAGTTTTAGGAAAAGTCCACGAGAATTTAGTTACCCATAAATTGTATTGTTTCCCCATGCAAAAAGAACTAACCCTTTGGAAACTCTTGCACAAAATGTATTCATCTGGCATGAATGAATTCACTCTCTTCAACACTATATTGGAAGATGAGTATGTAATTGATCCCAAGGCGCCACTATCCAAAGATATTTTTTTTGAATTTGGCCTTGAGAAACTCTCAGAACTGCATTATGGACATACTGGATATAACAGAACCATGCAAAAATCTTTACCAGAGACAAGAGAGAAACATTCAACCAGGAACAAACCAACTGATAAAGCCATACGTTACTGGAACGAATTTGATGATGAGGAAGGTGAATATTCCAATAATAATTTTTTCATTGATTATGAATTGCAGGAACACGATGATAGTATTCGAACTTCTCCAGATCATGGATTTATTCAGTTTGACAAATCATTTATTAATAGTACATTCTATTTTTGTCAAAAAATACGGAGTTTTCTTGGATTAGAAAGAGATCTCAATTATATACCAAACAAATCTGCAATATTAACGAAATCCTACGGCTCTATCCCGTCCGCTGTATCTGAATCAATGGCTTCCTATGATGACCTCCAACAATTGATAACCTATCAACAGCAAGCCATAGAGGAATCAGATTATGCATATGAATACAAACATGACCAAGTTATTTCGTTTCTATATTTAGCTACTTTGTTGATTTCATGCTTAACTTCAGGCGTGTGCCTCGGTATTATATTAATATTGTTTAGGGATGAAGCAAACGATGTTGTTCTTGAGATGGCAAATGTATTAATATTCACAATTCTTGGATGTTTAATAACATCACTAGCATTGATGTGCACATGTTTATTACTGCTTTTTAGTAGATTTACTCTGGCACCTAGTTGGCATTATATATTTTGTTTTACAGTGTTTTTAATCGTGACAGGAACAGTTTGTTACGGAATTATTGAACTTTTTCTGTAATATCATTATTTATAAACCAGTGTTATAATTCTTTATATGTATATATTCGAAGCGTATAAACATATGTACGCTACATTCAAAAAAAATACAGTAATACTACTACAATGAACCAATATATCAAATTGCTTGCTACCTTACCCAATAGAAAAAATGATGAAAAATATATAAAGCGGCGTTACCTTTTTCTGTTATATTTCTAAACGCTCATATTCATTCGATGGTCGTTTCATGACTACACCATGAACAGCATGTATATTATTAGAATTGTTCGACTTATGTCTAGTGTTTAAACTCTCTAGATCATCTATGCCACTACTTATATCATCATCATTGTCTTTATGAATTTCTCTAACTGTCGTATTATCGACTTCATCCAGATCCTTGACAAATGATGGCTTTCTGTGTTGAGATCCCATTTCTTCTTGAACAGAACTTGTACCCAAATCACTCTCTTCCACATAATCAGGATTAAACCATTTAAACCTACAACACCAAATAAAATGAGATACAAATATACCCACTTCTAAAACTGCAACAGCACAATATAAAATGATCCCCATTACATCCATGTTACCCAATATGACACTAATTATAGACAACCATGCGCCCATAGAATCGATTAAAAGGAACCAAAAATTGATACCAACTACACGTCCTTGTCTTTTTGCCAATTCGAAGTATGGAGGTAATAATCCTATCACTAGCAATACCGTGGCAAGTATACCAAAGATTAAGTCCGGCCATTTGATCCCCCTATCATATAACGGGCGTAACCATAAGATAAAACCTACTTCCATCCCAACATCAACTGCAATAATACCTGCTACGATAGCAATTATCTTTGCAAGTGGAAGTTGTGTAGGGGGGTAATAACAGCTTTGAATAAAACTTATTGAACAAAAGAACATAAAGAGATGAGGTTGAATTTGTAGAATAACGTTTCCCCTACTAACACAAAAATAAATAGCAAATGGAATACCTGAAATGACCCACGCAAACATCATCAAGGGGGGTAATCCAGTACAGTCTTTATTACGCCAGTTATATATAATCTGGGGAATTAATTGAACACACCAACATACCGTCGCAACCGTACCCAAAGCAGTGGCAGCACGCTCAGAAATCATAATTAAAATATGTATTGCTTTGAGTTTAGTCTTGTCACCTTTAAGCCATGTATAGAGAATGAATTTGTACAGCTTTTACTATTCTAGAGGACTCTTTTATATAATGTTTAAGATGTTTTTGAATCACTCGATTTAAGATTTTTCTGACTCCGTCATCTTGGTCGCTGTTACTTACCGAAATGAGCTTATCAGTAAAATAAAATTTTTACTGCAAATTCTAAGAAATGAAAAAGACGAAAACGGAAGCTGAGAGCGGTTAAGATGTCAGTGACACATAAAACGACACTAAGAATAAATGTTACAAATAGTATTGGTATCGTAGGTACATATAATGTTTAAAGTAGATATACATATGTCGTTAGCAATTTAATCGACAGAAAAATAATATTTACTCCTAAAAATAATAAGACAAAAAAGTTAGTGTATACATATCAAATGGGTTGTTAAATAATAGAGGAAAGAATCATATTGACTATCCTACAGGGAGAGGGAGGTCGGGGGAATTATCAAAATGAAGAAAAATGCGTGCCTTCACAGGGTTTAAATATCATTAGTATCCAAGAAGAAATAATTACCAGATAATTTTTGTTCCTTATCTAATTGAGAGTCTAATTTATTAATTCTTGGCCTGAACGACGTTGGATCTCTTCTGAATGTAACATTTAAGTTCTTTAAGAATCTATTACAACCAGTCAATAATGATTCTGGTGCATTGGCTGTAGCATTCTTGGCTGGTTCACCATCGAATACAATAACTTTATCGGCTAAGTATGTAGCCATGATGAAATCGTGCTCCACAATGAATGCAGTCTTCTTATTATGTAAAATAAATCTTCTGATAACTTTTGAACAAATAATACGCTGTTCCGAATCCAAATAAGCGGAAGGTTCATCAATCAAATAAATATCTGCAGGTAGACCAAGTGATAAGACAATAGCAACTCTTTGCAATTCACCACCAGACAAGTGCTGAACTTCTTGATCAATGATATCGTCGATTCTCAAAGGCTTAACGACGTCTGTTTGAAATTGTGGGTTTAAGAATTGTGCTCTGATCTTCTTAAAGAATAATTGCCTGACAGTACCTGGGAATTTTGGTGCAATTTTTTGTGGTTTCATGGAGACATTTAACTTTGGGATTTCAGTTCCTTCATCTGGGGCTAAGACACCGGCTAATAATTTGATCAATGTAGTTTTACCGGTACCATTTTCACCCATCATGACAATAATTTCAGAATCACTGAAAGTACCACCTTCGACATTTAATTTGAAATTACCCTGAGTCTTCTGCATGGATGGATAGACATAATCGTTTGTAGAAGGAGAGTTGACTAATTCGTCACCAGCATCGGACATTCTGAACTGTAATGCTTCTGTTCTGAATCTTAAATTCTCTGCAGGGATGTGACCATCTAAGAAAATGTTAATACCTTCTCTGACGGATGCAGGTAAGGTGACAACACCATAAACGGATGGAACACCGTAAAGAATACACACGAAATCAGACAAATAATCCAATACTGATAAATCGTGCTCCACTACAATGACATACTTTGTTGGTTCCAATAGAGATCTGATGATTTGGGCAGCATTCAAACGCTGTTTGACATCCAAATAGGAGGAAGGTTCATCAAACATATAGACGTCTGCTTCTTGGACACAGGACAAACCAATGGCGAACCTTTGCAATTCACCACCGGATAATTTCTCGATTTCTCTATTTAAGACGGATTCCAGTTGTAAAGTTTTGATTTGTTGCTTAACTATTTCAGGCGATTTTTCCATTCTAAGTTTTAACAATTCACCTACTTTTTGCACAGGGCCTTTGATGGCACGAGGCAAGTTGTCCACATACTGAGGCTTGATGATCGCCTTGATATCATCCTCCAATATTTTAGTGAAATAATTTTGCAATTCGGAACCTCTGAAATGCTTGATAATTTCCGACCATTCTGGAGGGTCGTCGAAACGGCCTAAATTAGGCTTCTGCTTACCTGCAAGAATCTTCAAGGCCGTGGACTTACCGATACCGTTGGTACCTACCAAACCCAACACTTGCCCCGGTCTCGGAGTGGGCAACCTATGCAATTTGAAACTGTTGGCGGAATAACGATGCGTCACGTGTGACTCCAAATTAGTTGGCAGATTAATAATGGTAATAGCATCGAATGGACACTTCTTGACACAAATACCACAACCTATACATAAGATTTCGGAGATGAACGCGATCTTAGAGGTAGGCGTGACCTCGATACATTGCTTACCCGTCTTGACGACTGGACAGGATCTTCTACATTCTTGACGACACTTCTTTGGTTTGCATCTGTCAGGATTGACAATGGCAATACGACTGTTCTTGTCACTCATTGTTCTGAGGTGCTAATAGTTTGTTGCTTTTATTTCTTATACCGGAATATTAACGATCAGCTACTGAACAGAGACAGCTCTAAGAAGATGTGTGTGATGCTAACGAATTCGAATGTCGGTGAAGCCTATTCATCCATTCATCACCACTAAGGACTAAATAAAATAAAAAAAACATCATGGAAAAATGCGATGTCCTGCCAATAGAGCTGAAGACAACAAAAAATTTTTCATCGTTGAGAGTGACTGGAGTATACAATACTGGATATCGAAAACATCAAGCGGAAAACAACCGTATTTAGACCGTTCGAACACCCCGCGGGCAGATACACATCTACAAGTGAAAGCTAGCCACCAAGAGCGGACCTGGCGGTCCAGTCCAGCCTGATTAGACAGCAAGGAGAGAATGGCACCGGTGCCCGCGACCACCTCGGGAGCCCACGTGGATAGCACATGCTATCCACGTGGGGTTCTCCACACCGCCTAGTCTCAGAAATTACTACTTCTATAGCCCGCCCCAGCCCATCTTTTCTTCCTTTCCTTCTCATCGTTCTCGTTTCATTTTCAACGAGATACAAAAAATTTTCTGCTCGCCGACACAAAGAAAATTTTTTTGGCCCGTTTGCTGAAAATTTTTTTCAAAATTGATCCTTTATATATTTTTTGTTTAAAATTGCATCAAGTTCTTCCCAAGTTAAAGGCGAAAACTCTTGTGTTCTTCATTTTCGAATTTAGTTTTGTTTGCTGTAGTTCTCCTCTTATTGCAAGGTTCAGTTCGTAGATTTTGTAATTAAGTTTCTGTTTTGTACTGTTTCGAAGGACTACAAGTAAGAAAGTACCACTCTATCTCTTTTTTGTGTGTTGTGTGTAAAGTAATTAGAATTGCCATATTTTAATTTCTCTGCATTTCCTAAATACAAAAAATAAAAAAAACTAAAAAATTCTACAAAAAAAATAGAAAAAGAAAAAAACACAATCGATTTTTTATATCAGTCGTAATATATTTTGAAGTAGTTCATCTAATTATATTACATTTCCGTTGAATAAAAAATAATCACCATTAATTAATATATATACTCTTTTTTTATTGTTACTAAAAGAAAAGAAATATACATTATTAACCTAAAAAATAATAAAAATAATAACACAAGTTCAAATGTCTGACGTTGCTGCCAACCAAACTGCTGAACAATTAGGTAAGTTGAATATCAATGCCGAGGCCAACCAATCTTCCGGTGATGTGTCATCTGACCAAAATGAGGCCCAACAAGTAGAAAACTCAGCTGCTTCTTTGTACGTTGGTGAATTAGATCCTTCTGTTTCCGAAGCTTTGTTGTACGACATTTTCTCCCCAATTGGCTCTGTCTCCTCTATCCGTGTTTGTCGTGATGCTATTACCAAGACTTCTTTGGGTTATGCTTATGTTAACTTCAATGACCACGAAGCCGCCAAAATTGCCATTGAAAAATTAAACTACACCCCAATCAAGAACAAGCCTTGCAGAATTATGTGGTCCCAACGTGATCCTGCTTCCAGAAAGAAGGGTTCCGGCAATATCTTCATCAAAAACTTACACCCTGATATCGACAACAAAGCCTTACACGACACTTTCTCCGTCTTCGGCAACATCTTGTCCAGTAAGATTGCCGTTGATGAGAATGGTCAATCCAAGGGTTTCGGTTTTGTTCATTTCGAAAGCGAAGAATCTGCTAGAGAAGCCATTGACGCTTTGAATGGTATGTTATTAAACAACCAAGAAATCTACGTTGCACAGCACTTGAGTAAGAAGGAGCGTGAAGCCAAATTGGACGAATTGAAATCCAATTTCACCAATGTCTACGTCAAGAACATTAGCTTGGAAACTACTGATAAGGAATTCGAAGACTTGTTCACTCCATTCGGTAAAATATTATCTGTTGCCTTAGAGAAGACCCCAGAAGGTGCTTTGAAGGGTTTCGGTTTCGTTGATTTTGAAACTCACGAAGCTGCTGTTAAGGCAATCGAAGATTTAAACAACAAAGAATTCAAGGGTGAAGTCCTTGTTGTCACTCGTGCCCAAAAGAAATATGAACGTATGCAAGAATTGAAAAAACAATACGAAGCGTTCAGATTAGAAAAGATGGCTAAATACCAAGGTGTTAACCTATTCATCAAGAACTTAGATGATTCCATTGATGATGCTAAATTAGAAGAAGAATTTTCTCCATTCGGTACTATTACTTCTGCTAAGGTTATGAGAACTGAAAATGGCAAGTCCAAGGGTTTCGGTTTTGTTTGTTTCTCCACCCCAGAAGAAGCTACCAAGGCGATCACTGAAAAGAACCAACAAATTGTAGCAGGTAAACCATTATATGTTGCCATTGCTCAAAGAAAGGAAGTGAGACAAAATCAATTAGCTCAACAAATCCAAGCTAGAAATCAAATGAGATATCAACAAGCTTCAGCAGCTGCAGCTGCAGCTGCTGCCGGTGGCATGCCAGGTCAATTCATGCCACCAATGTTCTACATGCCACCAAGAGGTGTTCCATTCAACGGACCAAACCCTCAACACATGGCTGCCATGGGAGGCATTCCAAAGGGTGGTATCCCATCTCAACAACAACAGCAATTTGCTGGTGCCGCCCCATACAACATGCCACCTCAAGGTGCATTCCCAAGAAATGGTGCTGCCGGTGCTGCAGCTCAAGATCCAAGAGCCAACCAATTCTACCAACAAAAGCAAAGACAAGCATTAGGTGAACAATTGTACAAGAAGGTGTCTGCCATGACCACCGACGAAGAAGCTGCTGGTAAAATTACTGGTATGATTTTGGATTTACCACCACAAGAAGTTGTTCCATTATTGGAAAATGACCATTTATTTGCTCAACACTTCAAAGAAGCTTCTGCTGCTTATGAATCTTTCAAGCAAGAACAACAACAACAACCATCTGAATAAACTGGTTAGATGTGTTTTATAGTATTATTTTCTCAACCCCCTCCGCGCTCACTTTTATTATCTCTCCATTTTCTTAAACTATTTTTTTTTTTTTACTATTTTCTAAAAAATATCTGAATTGTAAAGTTAGTTATATATATAAATAAATATAAGCTATTAGGTCTTATCGAAAAAAATGAAATAATTTATAAAAAAAGTAAGGGAAGTAATTGATGTTGATTACTTGTATTATTTAGAATTGACATAACTGTTTGAGATTTTTAAGGTCCTGTTACCCGGATATTATATTAATTTAATATCTAGAATTCTAATGTACTGAGAAAAAGATATAAAAAGAAGAAGAAAAAAGAGAAGAAGCTGACTAGCCGAAGGGAGGCAGTGCCGCAGTCTAAGCCGAAAGCATCGATATAATCTGCAATATTAACGTGTATCGGGTCATACCAAGCAATACAATAGCATTATGACCTCACTACCTAAAAGAATAATCAAAGAAACCGAAAGACTAGTGAGTGATCCAGTTCCCGGAATCTTGGCTGTGCCACATGAAGACAATCTACGTTATTTCGAAGTCAGTATAGAAGGTCCACAACAATCACCATATGAATCTGGCAAATTTGACTTAGAACTTTATTTACCAGACGACTATCCTATGGAGGCACCCAAGGTTAGGTTTTTAACCAAGATATACCATCCAAACATCGATAGATTGGGACGTATTTGCCTCGACGTCCTGAAGACCAATTGGTCCCCTGCCCTGCAAATCAGAACCGTCCTATTGTCTATCCAGGCACTATTAGCAAGCCCAAACCCAAACGATCCACTCGCCAATGACGTTGCTGAGGAATGGATTGAAAATGAAGAAAAGGCAAAACAAACCGCCCGAGAATGGACAGAGCAATATGCCACCAAAAAATAGGATATACGAAAGCACATCGGAGATGCACCTATGTAACCTAGCATGCACACATAGTATATAGATATATATAACTTATTATTGTAATTTATATTTGATATTGGGCAATACCATCACGTGATAGACACAACCTGGGGGGCCGCTCCGGACTGGCATCCCTACACATCCACAATTGTGTATCTGCGGAACCGAAGTCGACATCGTTACTGCATTACTGACTTAAGCCTGAGGACTGCCATGAGAAGTATCATTGTCAGCACCTTCCAGGAAAGCCCAATTAACGCCCGTTTGCCCTCTCTCTCATGGTGTTGTCCGCTCCTATTTTCCCATATTTTTTCGGCCGCCCCTATACAAGGCAAGACAAGACGGCCGTGCCAAATTATATCCACTTAAGTACCTGATAAGCTCCACGTGCATTTTGATGCGATCTCTCCGACAACCTGTTGGGAACATGGACGGACATACACAACTACCCACGCTCTCTCTGGAATATGTACATGGAAGTTGAATCCTCTGAGGTGGTTCCCACAACGAGATAACGTAATGTAGACGGCTCTCTATGGGTCTTTTTAGGAGTAACTCTTTTCGTGGTGTGCTCATCGTCACTGCACTTTTCTCTCTGATTGATATTTCGCGTTGTCGCTCATGTAGTTCCTCTAAAATATAGATATTTCCAATTTTCCCGGTGAAGATGAGAAAAAATGAATGTGAAAACAGGAAGAAAAAATCTTCCCAGGTTTTGGAAGACCACTTGTCCTGAAAGTTAATCCTGTTTGATCTGGGAAATTCAGAAGAACGTAGGGGAAATAATAATTAGGCGTGTGTGGATCCACGATTTATTTTTGTTTTAGACTTTTTTTAGCTGTTTCGGCTCTTCAACCTATCGCTATATATATATATATAACTCATTTGGTTTTGCAGGTTAAAGCTTAGAAAGCGGATCAAGAGTTCTCAAAGTACTTTTTTTGTTCCTTATTTACTTTACTAAGGATTTCCATTTCTCTTGTTTCGATCTCCTGTTATAGAATTTAACAAGCATATATATATATATATATTATAACATATATGTGTTAGGAAGTGTCAAGCAAAGGTGCAATAAAAGAAAAAGGAAAATCAGAAAAATTTACCTCGATCAGTTGTGGTACAAGGACCGTCCAGTTTTCTCAATAAGAAGAAGGTATTTAACACCTACACTCGCTAAGACATTTATACATTATTATCAGGTCTGTTTGTATTTTTTTTCTACCTTTCTGTCTTCCTTTCTTTTGTTACTCTAATAAAATTTTATTGTAATGTCTAGTTCAAAGAGATATTCTCCTCCCACTGGAAAGGGTGGACAAAAGGACGCATTATCTCCGTTCGATGACAGGTATGAGTTTGACAACACGGCCGATATCCGCCAGTCAGATCCAGCTGCCTACACGGAATCTATAAATGAAAAGATTATTGACTCGTATAACGGTGAAGAAGCTTATGAGCTGGAAGAAGATGCTCACTCTTTTAAACAAACACCAAATCTCGTAGGCGGCAAAACTACATTCCAAGACGATATCATTCTAGATGTTTCAAAGATGGAGTATAAAAATAAGAGCAATGAAGAAATCAAAAGATTGCGTTGGGGTACGAGAAGACATAAATCAAAATCAAAAAAGAAGATTGATTTGAACAGGTCAAAAACTCTAAAATGGGCTAAAGATAATATTGGGAATCCATTTGAAGAATTGGCCATTAAGGAAGATAATGCTGAAGACGAGGCTGCACGAAATAGATCGAGTGAGTTGAGAACCGTCTTCTATAATCTACCCCTATTAGATGAAATGTTAGATGAAGATGGTAAACCAATAATGAAATACCCAAGTAATAAGATCAGAACTACAAAATATACACCATTAACCTTCGTTCCGAAGAATTTGCTTTTCCAATTTCAGAATTTTGCAAATGTTTATTTCTTGGTTTTGATCATCTTAGGTGCTTTCCAAATATTCGGTGTGACAAATCCCGGCTTTTCAGCTGTGCCCTTAATTGTCATCATCGTAATCACTGCAATTAAAGATGCCATGGAAGATTCTAGAAGAACAGTATTGGATTTGGAAGTGAATAATACAAAAACTCACATTTTACAAGGTATAACTAACGAAAATGTTTCATTAGATGATATTTCCTTATGGAGAAAGTTTAAAAAGGCAAATACAAGACTACTTTTCAGCTTTATCAAGTTTTGTAACGAATATCTAACCGAAGAAGGCAGAAGGAAGAGACGAATTAGCAAAAGAGAACAATTAAGAGCTAAAAAGTTAGGCAACAGTAATAAGAGAAATTCATTAGACTCTATGAATAGTTATAGATTTTCCATGGATAATAGAGTATCAATGGATTATATGAATAGAGTATCAATGGATATCAACAACAATACTAATTTGAACAAAGGTCACCTATTTAGTGAAGGTGACAATGAAAATATAATCGATAAAGACATGCCTTATCATGATACCACTAAATTTAATAAAGATTTTTGGAAAAATGTGAAAGTCGGTGATATTATTCGTATCCATAATAATGATGAGATTCCAGCAGATGTGATATTGATATCGACGTCTGACTCAGATGGTGCATGTTATGTCGAAACAAAAAATCTCGATGGTGAAACAAACTTGAAAGTACGTCAATCTCTGAAATGTACAACTCATATTAAAAGTTCAAGAGATATTGCACGAACTAGATTTTGGGTCGAAAGTGAAGGTCCTCACGCGAATTTATATTCATATCAAGGTAATTTAAAGTGGTTAGATACTAAGGACAACAGCTTACAAAACGAACCTATAAACATAAATAACATGTTACTTCGTGGTTGTACATTAAGAAACACTAAATGGGCAATGGGTATTGTCGTGTTTACAGGTGATGATACTAAGATTATGTTAAACGCTGGTGTGACACCTACAAAAAAATCAAGAATATCAAGGGAATTAAATTTTTCCGTTCTGTTAAACTTTGCTTTGCTATTTATTCTGTGCTTTGTAGCAGGTGTTGTCAATGGTGTTTATTATAAGCATCATCCACAATCAAGAGATTTTTTTGAATTTGGTAACCCAGCTGGTCATTCAGCTGCAACAAACGGGTTTGTTTCATTCTGGGTTGCAGTTATTCTTTATCAATCTTTGGTCCCAATTTCTTTGTACATTTCTGTGGAGATTATTAAAACTGCGCAAGCTATTTTCATTTATACAGACTTGCTAATGTATAATGAAAGATTAGACTACCCATGCACTCCAAAATCATGGAATATTTCCGATGATTTAGGGCAAATTGAATATATTTTTTCAGACAAAACAGGAACACTAACGCAAAATGTTATGGAATTCAAAAAATGTACCATTAATGGTCTCTCTTATGGAAGAGCATATACTGAAGCACTAGCAGGGTTGCGTAAAAGACAAGGTATTGATGTTGAAAAAGAAGGGAGAATAGAGAAAGAAGGGATTGCCAATGATAGAGTAGAAATGATTGAACAACTAAAACTCATTGCCTCTAATTCTCAATTTAGAGAGGATGAAATTACATTCATTTCTAAGGAATTCGTACAAGATCTTCAAGGAGAACATGGTGAAGTGCAAAGAAAATCATGCGAACACTTTATGTTGGCATTATCATTATGTCATTCTGTTCTGATCGAACCCCATAAGGATGATCCTAATATATTGGAAATAAAAGCTCAATCACCTGATGAAGCTGCATTAGTAACAACAGCTAGAGATATGGGATTTAACCTTTTAGGGAAAACTAAAAAGGGTTTAATTATAGAAGTTCAAGGTGTTCAAAAAGAATTTCAGGTTTTGAACATATTAGAGTTCAATTCATCCAGAAAAAGAATGAGTTGTATAATCAAGGTACCCGAAGAGAAACCTGGAGAAGGACCAAAAGCTTTATTGCTTTGTAAAGGTGCTGATTCGGTGATTTATTCCAGGTTAAGTTCGAAGGAAGGTGCGAACGATGTTACATTATTAGAAAAAACGGCACTTCATCTTGAACAATATGCAACCGAGGGTTTAAGAACTTTATGCTTGGCTCAAAGAGAATTATCTTGGTCGGAGTATGAAGAATGGAATGAAATGTATAGTATTGCTGCTGCTTCTGTTACTAATCGTGAAGAAGAATTGGATAAGGTCACGGACGTTATTGAACGTGAACTAGTTCTATTGGGTGGTACTGCCATTGAAGATCGTCTACAAGATGGTGTTCCTGAATCTATTGCATTATTAGCTGAAGCTGGCATTAAGTTGTGGGTATTAACTGGTGACAAAGTAGAGACTGCTATAAACATTGGGTTCTCATGTAATTTATTAACCAATGAGATGGAACTTCTTGTCGTTAAACATAGTGGTGATGACGTTGCTCAGTACGGTGCTACTCCAACTGGGATTGTCGAAGGGCTGATTTCACATTACTTGGACGAAAAGTTTAGTCTTCTTGGGTCTCAGGAGGAATTAGAATTAGCCAAAAAAGAACACGATATTCCAAAGGGTGAATTTGCTGTAGTTATAGACGGTGATGCATTAAAAATTGCATTGACAGGAGAAGATATGAGAAGAAAGTTTTTGCTTTTATGCAAAAATTGTAAAGCCGTCTTGTGTTGCAGAGTCTCACCATCTCAAAAAGCAGCAGTTGTCAAATTAGTGAAGAATTCACTGGATGTTATGACGTTGGCTATTGGTGATGGTTCAAATGATGTTGCTATGATTCAATCGGCTGATGTTGGTATTGGTATTGCAGGTGAAGAAGGTCGCCAAGCTGTTATGTGTTCAGATTATGCTATTGGACAATTTAGATACCTAACTAGATTGGTTTTAGTCCATGGAAAATGGTGTTACAAGCGGTTAGCTGAAATGATTCCCCAATTTTTTTACAAGAATGTTATTTTTACGCTGGCATTATTTTGGTATGGTATTTTTAATAATTATGATGGTTCATACTTATTTGAATATACCTATTTGACTTTCTATAACTTAGCCTTCACATCTATCCCAGTTATCATCATGGGTATCCTGGACCAAGATGTGAACGACACAATATCAATTGTAGTTCCCCAACTGTATCGTGTTGGTATTTTAAGAAAGGAGTGGAACCAGTGGAAATTTATTATTTATATGTGCGATGGATTATATCAATCGGTTATATCATTCTTCTTTCCATACATTTTATTCACCAGAAGTCATTATGTTACCAGAAATGGATTGAGTCTAGATCACCGTTGGTATATTGGTATTCCAGTAACGGCAATTGCGGTGATTTCCTGTAATCTTTATGTGTTAATGGCTACCAAAAGATGGGACTGGTTCAGTTGCTTCTTTATTTTCTTGTCATTAATGATATTTTTTGGCTGGACTGGGATTTGGTCTAGCTCTAAAACAAGTAACGAGTTTTATTTAAGTGCTCAACGTGTGTTTGGGACACCAACATTTTGGGCTGTTTTGTTTGTTTCTATTGTATTTTGTTTGTTACCAAGATTTTCGTTCAATATTTTCAAGCATGTTTACTACCCCACGGATATTGACATAATAAGAGAATTGTGGCAAAAGGGGACGTTTGATAAGTTTCCAAAGGGGTACGATCCAACAGATCCAGACCAGCCAAAAATTCCAAAACCGCCTATTTTAACCATGCAACATCATGAAGACGAGTCTGTTTCTTCTGTCAGCCGCAGAAATTCATCAGATGTTACACTGATTTCCGAGCAGATTGAATTAGTAGATACAGGAAAAAACAGTGGCAAATCTGTTGAACAATCAGGACTTGGATCTTCATCAACCCGTAGTCCACAAGCTCCTATGACAGAAGGTAATGGCTCCGAAAACAAGAGGGAGGGTACCTGGAGGAATTCTATGTATTCCTCAAACGGTAATATTCGTACATCTTTGGATATAACAAGAGAACAAATGCTTGTCAATAGACAGCTAGATAACCGGTATTCAGTGGAAAGAGCTAGGGCCTCACTTGAACTTCCTGGTATTAATCATGCAGAAAGTTTGATGAGAAAAGAGATACAAAAATAGTAAACAAATAGTATCTATATTTATGATTATTTTTACGAAATTTATTTACCACATTCTTTATTTGAAAATATATATGTATATTAGCGTTTCATATGTAATTTTTTCATTTTCGTTTTTGATATTGTAATATTACCCTTTATATAAACTGTTCTCTCTTAATGGCTTTTTCTCATGCTTTTTCGATACTTTCGATGTTTCACCTTGCCGAATGTGACACAGATGCACAGCCGTGCGCGTGTTTTTTTATTTTCAATTTTTACACAGCGATAAATATTGAGGAATATATTATGGTAGGGGAAAGGGCCATAATAAACATTTGTGCTGGGTTTTTATTATTACTACATTTTAACAGTAAATAAAAACATTCGAAGGTGGGTTCAAAGCTTGATGCTGCAATGCTTAGCGAGAGTATAATAAGCGGCTGTTCCCTGACTGAATTTCTAAAAGTTTAGACTAGATGTTTAATAATCTTTTTATGATGAGGAGACTGCTACTATTTAAGCTTAAGAGAAAAATACCCATTAATTACGGATTGACGGCAAGATAACAAAATCAGTTCATTTGAAGTAAAAGAAAAGAAAACGAAAAAAGCAAGTAATTGGAAAAGGGGTGCTCTCTCAATATTGTACGAATTTTTTTGGTTATTAACTAACATGCATGATCCTGGGGATAAGATGGACGGATCTAATATACTAAAATCCCCCACTATCAATGCAGCATTACAAACGAGTCCATTAAAATCACCGAGACGAAAACCCCATTTGAAGAGAAGGAAATCGGGCAATTATTATTCAGATTCGGTAGGAAGTGGCAAGCCCTCGTGCCAATCTCTCTATTTAGACTCCCCAAACAAATCTAGCATTCCTTTAAGATCTCCACGAAGCTACACCAAATTAAATAATGCAGTCGTGAAAAAGACCTGTTCAATAATACCGAACAACAAATCTGACGGAAATCTCCCAAGCAACATGACAACAACCCCAACCAGGCCACAAGATCTCTTGGAAAATTTAGTTTTTGTGAATTATACACTAGACGAGAATCCCAAGAAGGTGTCCGAAGTGCCGCGTCATAAGAATCTTACAACTTTCAACATGTACAAGTCAGACGACAGCACCAATGCTATGAAAGGTCGTCAGCCTAGAAGACCCATGCCAGCCCCTTTAATCCTAAAATCCACCAATTCTACACGTTCTATTAGCAATCCTCCGTCGTCCCGCGATGATGAAATCCAAGACACCTGCACCAGACCATATCAAATATCGAACAGTAATAGTAATACAAATGTGTTAGTAAATTCTGCAGAAACAAGCGGCATGATACCGTGCTCATCAGTCGCGAACCTCTTCGAACCTTGGAAAATCCAGTCCCCGGTCACGCTGACTCCCGAGGGGCAAACAATCTACAACAATACTGACAAATTTTCCAGGATGTCTGACAACCTTGAAGATATCTTCATCTTCAATTCCAAGAAAAACAGCAGCGGACAGTCGCAGGGCCGAAGACCTAGTCGCACTGCTATCATAGAAAATACAAATAAGCGTAGCTTGCAACAAGAGATGTCTAGAGCAGGCACCACTGCTGAATCGTCCACAGATTTTGATTTTGAGGAATGGACAATGCAGGCTGCACAAGAGGCCATTCGTAATGAGATTGACACAGATTTCCCCACCACGGGCTCCATGTCTGATTATTACCGCTGAATAAACGCGCATTGCTAGCGCCGTGCTCCAAACAACTCATTCCTTGACACCACGTGCTATCGGCCCTTGTGCGTGCGTGTGTGTGTCTGTCCATTCTCTATTTTATTTTTATTTTTGTTACCCTTTCATGAAACGGTACGCTGTATGTATGTAAGGTATTGTATTATATTAGGGGTGAGTGACCCGACCTTAAGTCCTTCCCGGGAAGAGACTGTTTTTCCGGGCACCCAGGCGAACCTTCTTCTGTCGGGTGTGGTCGGTCCGGTGCGGTCCGGTGCGGGGCAAAGGGATTATAGGAGAATGGAGGTGGAGATAAAGCCAGTGACGTAGGGGTACGTATTGATGAGTCTGCCCTGAGACCGTTCACCACTGCAGGACTTTCTTTGCGGGAGGTGGTATATGTGTGTGTTAGAAGCGCAATAGAACACAGGCAGTGCAGACCCACTGTGAACTAAAGGGTTCCAGAAGCGCAGACAAATACAAATAGTCAGCAACCATCTCTACGATAAGGGGCGGAGAGTTTATTCGGAGGTATCAATTTTCTTCGAGTATTTGCTGAGAAGCCCCCCCCCCTCCACCTCGCGTGTGCACGGTAACAATGGAACACATTAGAAGCCTTGTGCTAAAGCCAAGAAACCATCGCAAAAAAATCAAAATATCAATAATAATAAGGTCGATTTTTTCTCTCTAATGCAAAGACATTTCCCGTTCCGTTGCTAAAGCAGAAGAACGTCTTTTCATCCAGAAAAAATTATACTATTTATATCGATGGGTTTCTTTTCGATCCTTTGATCCCTTTTCCCTCTCTTTTATTATTTCTTTTTGACAGAGGTCCCTTTTTCATATAAAGGGTCGAAAATAGGGAAAATACCAAATCGTGTCTTTCTATTTTTATGATTTTGTAGAACAGAGTTCAAGAGGCGGTAACAGTGTATCTATCTATCTGATATTGGCTTTTTATTATTATTATTCTTTTGTTTTCATATCGATATTTGTGTGTGTTTTTGGGATTAAACTCCATCATCAGTATATTTTATCGCTTTCAGAAGTAACAAACAACAGTTTATTAGAACAAGTTGACAAATATCACGTGATGATTGAAGAGAACGGGAATTTATTGGAGCAAGATGTCAAAATAGAAGTGGAAAACGACGTTCCTGTCATATACCCCATGATGTCGCAATTTAAAGACAGTTTGTACGAGCTTCTTGAATCAAAGTTGATGAAGTATGCAAACTATCCAGGATTTGTTAAGATTATTGTTCCGGAGACTCTGGGGACCTTGGCGGAGTTGACACGTGATTCAATTGGCGAGGAGACCAAGAACAAGCTCATAATAAGGCAAACGTTTGCAAAGACTTTAGAGACTGGGATTTTCCAACTGGTGGAAACTTTCCAAGACGAAAACTTAAAATGGCAAGACATACCGGAGTCACGTTTTTGTCGGGCGACGGACAAGGGCAATTCAATCGAAGATTACGAGGAGAATTTTTGGAGTAACATCAACATCAGTTCGATAGAAAGTTATAAATGCAACAAGATTTTACCAACTTCTAGCAACAATCTTTTAAACAGCGCGAAGTTCAAAGACTTGTCCTCTATAATCTCCGCAGGTTCGATATATTCTTGTGACGCCTGGAAAGAAAATAATGAATACGCTTCCAAATTTCAGTTCAATATTTTAAAAGGTGGCGGATTAAAACGATGGTATGTGATTTCACCCGTAGACACTCATAAATTTGAAGATTTATTAAGTAATTGCAGTTTGTCTCTAGATCTGCAATATTTAATAGACCCAAAGTTTTTATCAGAACATAATATAAAGGTACATTCCTTTAACCAATCTCCAAATGAGATTATCGTCCTCTTCCCTAATGTTTTATATCAGTCCATTCAATTCGATAGCTCTTTGAGTTCTGAAAAAATAATCTTCCAATTAGACGACTCTTCAAAAGTTAAGTACTTAGAGGAACTTTTATCTTCAAATAATTTCAATAGTCCCAAACTAGACGTAAAGCATAGTAATTATCTCCAAAAGACTAATGATCCTAATTTTCTGGGTCCAAATAAACCATGTCTATTAAATTCAACCAAAAATATATCTTCCCCTAACACAGAGCAATTCTTAAATATGAATCAACCGATAAGTAGACTGGATTCGCCCGTAATTTCTAAACTGATAGATTTTTCATCTTTAGTGGATGGTACTGGTACTACTACTACTAATACTACTGAAGATGCATTGTGGAAGTTTAGAAAACATATCCAGACGCCGATATTGAATCAATCAAACTGTGCTACAAATACAAACTTTAACACCAATAATCAAACCTGTAGCACAAGTTTATACTTAAGTTCGTCAAATAATGACAATTCATTTTCTAACGTGAATTTTAGCTCGAATTCTTATGACTCATTAAAATGGAATGAAACTGGAACTTCTACAAATACATCTGCTTTAGGGCCATCAAATGGAATGACTACATTAAATAATGATAAATTAACTATTCAGAATGAATTGTTTGGCATGACCACCAACCAACGTGAAAATAATTCGTTGGATGTAAATGAAGATAATATTCTAAACCCAATACCTAACAATAGAGCTACATCTCCTAGATTGACACTACCACCCGTTAAAACACCCTTGGCTCATACAACCTCCAGTTATAAGAACACCAGTAATTTGAACAGTAATATTGAGCATAACACCAACAATAATAAGAATAATGCACGTAATACCCCAATATCTGCTAATTCTCAGAATTATGGAAATGGCACTCAGATGGTTATGCCATCAAATAATATATCAAATAATGTCCTGAAACCGTTATCTGCACCAAGTGGTGTATTTAATTCAAATTTTAACAACTTCACTATAGATTTACCAGGGTTGATTGACAGTCCATCAGCTTTCAGAATTTTTTCCAACATGAACAATTCAAACCAGGCAAATACCAATGTAAATGAAAATTTGATAAACACTACCAATAATGCCAGTAATATCACTAGTAATAATGCCAATCATAATAATAACATGGAAAATTCTCTTAATTCAACGATTTTACCACCATTATCACCATCCTCATCAAGTCTCAGATTGTGGAAGAATTTAAGGGGTTTTAATGTACCACCTTCTAGGGAGGCATCAAAAAGTCCGTGTCTATTACCAAAAGACATGAAATCACCTTTAATGAACAATAACTCTCTGAATTATTCATCTAATATATTCCCATTAAATGAAGTATATAAACCTTATACTTTAGGAGAATATGATAACAAAAGTGATGATTATGATAAGAAGTTTAACCTGAATAGGGGTGCACGCATGAGTCCAATCTCGCAACCACTTAAAACGCCGAAAAAGGTGTTTAAACGGAAAGGGAATAATACCAATCTCTCTCCAAGGTTCCTACCAGAGGAAGTAGTGATTTCGGGTACTAATAAGTTATACCTATGCCAAGACTGTAAAAAACAATTTTCTTCTGGACATCATCTAACAAGACATAAGAAGTCAGTACATTCAGGGGAAAAGCCTTACTCTTGCCCTAAATGCGGAAAACGTTTTAAGAGAAGAGACCATGTATTGCAACATTTGAATAAGAAAATCCCATGTACGCAAGAGATATCGTCAAGAGGTGATTCTCAGGTCAATGTATCCTGATCTCGTTTTAAATCTTCCTTTTGGGTATTATATTTTTAAGAATTACATGGTCTTATCGATTATTCTTTAGTTTATAATATATATTTCCATTTAACCTATGATTCTTTAAGTATTTTATACATATAACTTCAATCTATGATTGTCAACGCCTAAGTTGCATACTACAAGCCTTCAATCATACTAAAAATACTTTTAAGGACATTTGCCTTTACTGTTGAATCATATACAAGAACACCTTCGCCAGTTCCTTTCGGAGTATTGCGAAGACCATCACCGTAGATAATCCTAACGATATCACTTTCTAATCCAATCGGTACGACTGCTGAGTGTTCATTTAAATTTTTGGAACTCTTTTCTAATTCTTTTTTCAATCTTGAAGTATGCTCCAATTCATCAGCCGCTTTTTGCCCGTTATTAACAATTTCTTCTGAAATGCCACACATTGACGCTACATGCATACCAAATGAACCTTCACTTTGACCCTCGACCAACTTATATAAGAAAGTGACATTTCTTGTTTCTTCATCCACCAAAATACTCATTTTCATTGGTTTTACTTGAGGGTGCTTAAGGAAACTTAGACCCAATGTACCATAATGTGTTGCAAAAAATCCCAGACTTTGAATGTGTGTCGCGACATGATACAAAACGCTCTCTGCTATAGCAAACCCATCGCTAGAAGAACCTCCACGACCTAATTCATCTAGAACAAGTAAAGATCTATTGGTAGCTACATCTAAGATTTTCTTAGTCTCCGACAATTCCACAAAGAATGTTGATTTGCCTTGCATGATATTGTCATTAGCACCTAAACGTGTCATTATTCTATCCAATGGGGTTAAAACTGCTGATTCACATGGCACATAACACCCCATTTGAGCCATTATAACAGCAACACACGTCATTCTCAAAACAGTAGACTTACCAGCAGCATTTGCACCTGTTAAAAGACCAAGCTGAGGAGCATCTTTACCCAATTCAACATCATTTGGTATGAAATCTTTAGGTGTAGATGTGCCCATGTTAAAACAAGGATGTCTCAAAGATTTAAATTTCAGATATCCATTTAATTTTTGGCCTGTTTTTGGATCAATTTCCTCAACAAATGTTGGTCTAGAGCTTGGAAAACTCAAAGATTCTGATGTTCTGGTTAATGCAATTACACAATCAATATTCGAAATTGAAGTCAATGTAGGCAGCCAAGTTGAATAATAATCTTCATCAAACTTTCTACATAACGTTACATGCAGATTATTTTCAAGTGATTTGTGAATTTCACGAGCTTCTGCCATAGCCCTCGCTAACTGTTTAACCTCATCTGAATAGTATCGTTTGGCACTTTTGTTTGCCCCCATTTGTACCCAATTAGACGGAACATATTTGCTAGCTGAAACTGGGATTTCTATGGTGTATATTTCCTTTCCTGAATCTTTGTATTGAATATTGGAGCATTTAAAAATTTTTTTATAGCCCTGCAATATTTCGTTTAATTCGTTTTCCAATTGTTTTATACGGTCCAGAGATTTATCAAACTCTGGTTCCACTCCTCGTTCTGGGATTATAATGTCTTCTGTAATTGCCTTTTGACGGTCGAATGCATGAGACCATTTCCCCACATTATTGAATAAAGTAGTAGGAAATTGTTTGACACTAACATCTAATGCACCTGTTAATGATTTATCTTCTAAATCTTGTATCAAAACTGTTACTTCTTCAAAGGATGAAATGACTCTTTCAAATTGTTTCACTTTTAAAGTACCAGAATGGATTCTTGCCAACATTCTTTCTAAGTCTGGTAATTTAGAAAAAGTAGACTCTAGGAGCTGCCTTAGATCCAGGTCAGTCATTAAGGCATCTACACTATCTAGTCTTTTATTGATGTCTGAAATATGTAGCAGAGGATGCATGAGCCATTTTTTCATCATTCTCTTACCCATTGGAGTGATTGCATGGTCGAATAATTTAAATAATGTCCCTTTATCGGACCCATCAAAGGAATTACTGAACAACTCTAAATTTTGTAATGTTACACCATCTAGAACTAGGGAATTTTGAGATTTTATCATGCTGTATTCTTTGATATGCCCCATAGATATTAAATTTTGATCAAGTTTTAACCATTTCAAATAATATAATAGCCCTCCAAAAGCACTAAAGCCGATTTTTTTCTCTTCGTCATAATATTTCTTTAAAATTGTTGGCCAAGCACCCTGTGGGAAATAGATATTGTCATTAATGGAGAGTTGCTCATAGGTTTTTTCGAAAGAATAAAATTCAGTTATTGGTTTAATTTCATTAAACAATGCTTGCGGAGCTGAGTTGAATCTGACAATTTTATTTGCTAGGGAGCTTAGGTTATTCTTTTCTAGAATAACTTCTTTGGGTGATATTTGTGACATCAGGGTATCCAACTTAGAGCACTCTAGATCATCTTCAAACTCCAGAAGATTTATTTCACCTGTGGAGGTATCAATAAATGAAACACCGAAATATTTCTTTTTGGCGTCTAGATCATCGACCGAGTAAAAATTACCATTTTCTTCTCTAACGGCAAGACAATAAGTTGATAGGTCCGAATGAATCATATCAGCATCAGTTAAAGTTCCAGAAGTTAAAACACATTGTAATTCTCTCTTTACAATACCTTTGGAACCTTCTCTCATTTCTTTCGCTAACATTGACTCACGCTGATCTACCTTTGCCACTTTGTAACCTCTTTCAATAAATTGAGAAGCCCAATGCTCAAAAGACATTTCCGGTATACCAGCTAATTGCATATTGGCACGGCCACCACCTGCGATCTTCCAATCGAATAATGCATTAGCTAGCATTGCATCTTTTTCGTATAATTCAAAAAATTTACCCTTCTTAAAGAATACAATACAATCCCACATCTGAGACTTAATTTCCCAATACTGTGTTTCAAATGGTGTGAATTTATTCCATGCAGATTTTGGTATGAATAACGTTCTTGGATCGTATTCAGCATCGTCTGGAGATCTACCTTGAGAATCCTTTTCATTAACTAACCATTGATATCTTTCCTCATTGGTTTTATTAAATTTAGTATTTTTAGGTAGATTTTTAGGAGTGGATGGATCAATGGTATTGCGTGATGGTAGGGACATCTTTTGTGAAGGTGATCGACTTTTAGGTGCTGCTTTTGGTACTGATTTTGGTACCGCTTTTGATTTTGGTTGTTGAGTAGATAGTTGCAAAATATCATCATCATCGTCATCATCGACAAATTCATCTTCCCCATCGGATGAACTTTTGTTATTTTTATGAGTTGATAATACGAAATCATCATCGTCATCGTCACTTATAACACTCTTACTTGCATTACGGCGATTCCTCTTTGATAAAGACAAATTCGCCAAAGTCTCTTCATCTTCATCACTATCCTCGATGTAACTTATGTTTCTCTTCGCTGCCCTTGTAGTGGTCGGCTCGATGAGGGGATTATCTTCATCTTTAATCTGAGGCGACGTAACTTCTAATTTCGGTTCTTGAACTATTGTACTATCATCATCCCCTGGTGTCACAAATAGCGAAGGCTCCTTCTTCACGGATGTGTTGTCCTGTTCAACAGTCTTCTTAATAGGCGATTTCTTGTTGAAAAACGACAGCAAGGAAGATTGTTTCAATTTCTTTTGAGACGAAGTTTGCTGTATAGTTTTGTTTGTCCTAGGAGTTTGTGGTGCTGTCATAATCCCTGTGGTTATCCTATCTAGTGATAGTAGCAAGGAAGAATAGCTATCTGTATTTAATGTTGATCAATTTTTTGGATCTTTATATCTATTTAAATATATATGTTTATATATACATTTATAAAATGATGAATGAGAGTTGACGCGAAAAATCACGAAAACCCGTTTACGCGTTTATTACGACTGAATAGCATGCTGAAAAAAGTCCGGATCTTCTTCTAGGTTTTCCTTGATGATATCGAGACCACCTTGAAATTCGCCGTTGATATATAATTGAGGGAAAGTAGGCCAATCTGAGAATTTTTTCAAATTTTGTCTTACTGAGTCGTCCTTTAATATGTTGAAAAAACCAAATCTTACTTGGCGCTCTCTTAATATACCAACCAATTGCCTAGAGAACCCACATTTTGGTTCTGAGGGGCTTCCTTTCATAAATAACATTACTGGTGCGGCGTTGACCAACTTAGTCAGTCTTAGGTTTAATTCTTCCTCTGTTTCTTCTTCTTCTTCTTCTTCGTCGTCGTCGTCCTCTTCGTTGTCTGATACTTCGCCTGCGACTGTGGATGAGTTTTTTTGAGCGGCCGTACACTCTTCCAATGCAGATACGAATTCTTTTGGATTGGCACCAGACAATTCTTTGAGTATAGTGCCGTTAGAAATTATGACAAAATATGGGACTGCAGAAACATCAAACAATTCAGCAATCTCTGATTGAGAATCGGCATCTACCGATAGGAACTTTATGTCTTTGTTGGCAGGCTCATCGCTCACCACCCGAAGTATCTCACTCATAGACTTGCATGGTTCCGCCCAACTTGTTTGGAAATATACTACAATTAGTTGATCTGAGTTCGTAGTCAACTCGGTAAACTCATCCTGGTTACTAATCTGCACCAACGTCATTATATCTTGTCCCTCTAAGCGTTATTTGCTTGTTGTTTGGGCCCTGTCCCGTTCAAGAAGTACTGTACCCTCATTACCTCTTTTTATATAATATTTGAATTCTGGAATAAAACGTTCCAAAAAAAATAACAGCTTACTAAGAGGAGGCATGTGATCTGGCCAATCATCGATAAGAACCAGCCTAATAAACAATGCAAGCTGACCATTCTACGTGATGGACCACTTGTGACAACCTCTCAACGGTCCCCGGCCATATGCTCCGGAGAACAAAAGCATTTAGATAACTTAAGACTGGGCTACAGAGTTCTGCGTCGGCGGACTGGAAAAAATTGAGGTCCTACCCGGATTCGAACCGGGGTTGTTCGGATCAAAACCGAAAGTGATAACCACTACACTATAGAACCAGTAAAACTTGACAAACAAAGGAGTCAACTGTGGACATACCGTAGTGTGGGCCACAGGTGCCAACAGAGCAATAGCGGAACGTCAAAGGTGATGAGGGCGGAAAGGGTTTTAGGGTTCGATAGAAGTGATGAAGAAACCATAGATAACTGATTGCATAGAATAGTTTGCCAATGGAAATACGCCTGTGAATAGGCAGCCGTGCGTTAAGAATTGTACGAATACCTCAGACGATTATTGATTCTTAAATTAACGTTTAGTAAAATAAACTCACACTTCTACCGAACCATAAAAACTTAAGACCATAGGAACGACGACGACAACAACGGTAACACTGGAGACCCGTCCAGGGACTCCTATACCTACAGTCCCAGTGGGAGCTACCTCTGCCCCCCCGAGGGAGACTAACCTTCCATCTATTTGGATGGGTGTGCACAATGATAACATCGCCTCATTTAACACACGTGATCATATATACGGGTGTGAATCAGCTGATCCAAAATTGGTACCAAAAAACTGAACAGAAAATTTTTTGGTGGCGAAAAATTTTAGAAAAATATCCGCAACTTCTCAAAAAAAAAAGATTTCAAAACAAGAAACAGAACCAGGGGGAAAAACCACAACCTTTGGAACGTAAATAGGAATTATCAAATCATTATCTGAGAACGACTTGGATTTTGTTAAAAGGGAAGTCTGATCAGAGTTTAAGAAGTATAAATTCTTTCATAGTTTGCGTTTATTTGAAAACACAACCGCATAGAAAAGAAGAGCAAGTACTACAAAAGACCAATAAATTACTCTAGGGAAACTAGCTATGTCTGAACGCGAAGATTCTGTATATTTAGCCAAATTGGCTGAACAAGCTGAAAGATACGAAGAAATGGTAGAGAACATGAAGATTGTTGCTTCCTCAGGTAAGGAATTAACTGTCGAAGAACGTAATTTGTTGTCTGTCGCTTATAAAAATGTCATTGGTTCTCGTCGTGCTTCTTGGAGAATTGTTTCTTCAATTGAACAAAAGGAGGAGTCCAAAGAAAAGATCGACAGTAATATTGTCAAGCTAATCCAAAATTACCGTTCTAAAATTGAAAATGAGTTGTCCAAGATCTCTGATGATATTTTGTCTGTTCTTGATTCTCATTTGATTCCTTCCGCCACTACAGGCGAATCAAAAGTTTTTTACTACAAAATGAAAGGTGATTACCATCGTTATCTGGCTGAATTTTCCAGTGGTGATGTAAAGGAAAAGGCCACCGAAGAATCTTTAAATGCTTACAAAGCTGCATCCGATATTGCTACAAAAGAATTGCCTCCAACTCACCCAATTAGATTAGGTTTAGCTTTGAATTTCTCTGTGTTCTATTATGAAATTCAAAATTCGCCAGACAAGGCTTGCCACTTAGCCAAGCAAGCTTTCGATGATGCCATTGCTGAATTAGATACGTTATCTGAAGAATCTTATAAAGATAGTACTTTGATTATGCAATTGTTAAGAGATAACTTAACTTTATGGACTTCAGATATGTCCGAAAATAACGATGAACAAAAATAGATAATAGCTTGTCTTTTTTTCTTTCTCTATTTTTTGTCTTTTATTATTATTATAATCTATATATAAGAGCAAATATATATGTATATATATATATACAGAATGTATGTATATCCTTTTCTCTACCGCCCTCCCCCCTTTCCTCCTTCATATCCTCGACCAAATAAGGAAGTTGAAGCCGTCTCACACACTAACGCTTTTTACACACATATACATGTTTATACAATGCATGTAACTACTATACTACATTACAATATCCTCATCCCCATTTGATTGACTCAAAGATTGCTGTGGTTTCATAGGTTGGGTTTCTCTAATCGATAAACCGAATCTCTTATCCTTCACTAAATTATTTAATTGGAAAATACCTTGGATCAGTGGATTTTCGTTATTTAACTCATGTTTGGAATGAACCCAGCTTGGTTGACTGGTCTTATTACCTCCTGTTAATCTAATTAATTCTGGTTTATCATTAGTATTTAATTCAGGACCACATAACACAACGGTGCACGATTCTCTAACAACAGGCAAGTTCAAGGTTTCTTCTTTGGATTTTAGCAGGGACTTCAATTTTACATCAGAGACACCCAATTTTGGAAGCGGTAACTCATGACCTGGCATTGTTAATCTAGTTGCATCGAAACTTAAATTACCATTAGGATTTGAGCTTTTCAAAATATGATCCCATGATACCCATTTAGCTACTTGAATTGGTGATTCAACACATAAATAATTATTCATTATTTCATTTATCCCTAATCTAAAACACTTAAGATCATTTTCAACTAATTTAAATCCATCGGCATTTGATAATGGGAAATTTTCAGATATATGGGATAACTTGAACGGATAAACGCCATTTCTATCAATTTTTGTTAACAACTGTCTGGATGTCTTCAATTTCAAAATGTGAGTTTGTGCAAAATCTCTAATATAAATATTTGGTCTACCAATCAACTGATTATTTTGATGAGATTTACCAGTATAAGCATCAATTGTTTCCAAGGTTATTAAACCCTTCTTTGGAACCGAATCCAAAGGCACCATTCTTATATCAATTAAATAGACTTCTCCAACTTCCACAACAAAATCATCTACAGGAATCGACATAGCGCTGTTATCTTCAGTTGGCCTGTTGGATATTGTCAATTTAGTGCCGCTATTAGTATTTGCTATTAATTTCGACTCTTGATGTGATTCTGTCCATATAACACCCTTGTATTCTCGCTCAGCGACAACTCCCTCATTTTGTCCTGCCAAGAATCTTCTAACTCTACGAATTCTAGAGCCAGGAACGACGGAACAATTGTACGATTGTGAAATCAAATCAACAATAGATCTCAGTAAATGCCCAGTAATTTGCTTATTACCAGTAATATCTAATAATTCAGGTAACTTTTCTGGAGTCAAGGCACAAGCTAATAATGAAACAACAGTTTCCATAGCTATGTGGGTAGCAGCAACTGCATCTGCCTTACCACCTAACAAAGGTCCAGTGGGTTTATTTGCATCAACAGGGAAGATTACCATTGTATGTGTGACCTGCGAGGTATAACCATCAATGTGAACACCCAATGATATTTTGACCAAATCTCCAGGTCTTAAGATACCTGTAACAGATGAAATAAAAGGTGACTGATCATCAGCATTGTTATTCCATCTACGGATACTACTAGCGTCATCTAGTTCTGGAGCCCAGCCACTTGCTACTGAATCAATATCGATGGTAGTGGGTAATGCAATACCACGCTCATTAACCTTGTTCTTGTAGTATTGTTCTAGTCTGGTTACAATAAATGAATCGGTTAGTTGGCATAATTGTGATATAGTCAATGGTGGTTCAACTGTCTTATAATGATAAATATCATTAATTAATCCGGTTAAATATTTTAAAGCAGTTTGGCTGACTTGCCCAGCAACTCTATATTTACCCAAAACGGATTCTTGTAACACGTTCTTATCCTTTAACAGGATCTGAGTATCCTCATGCGAAACTGCTAATGCCATCAGTAATAATCTTATCTTTCTTGGCTGTTTCAATTAATATGTATTAGACCAAAGAAACAATTTTAGCTCATCGCATCGCTATTTTAAATAAAATTTTTTATTCATCGAGAAAAAATTTCACAATGAACGAAAAAAAAACAAAATAAAAAGAAAAATAAAATCTTTACATATCATGTGATAGAACGAACTTCTATCACTTTGATTGATCATCAGCGTCTACTACCATTACAATTGGCTTAAACCTTACAGCACTGGGACAGAAATGAGGCAAAAAAGCCATTTATTATAAATGTGTTTATTTATATATCTGCTTTGCAATTTCATAGATTGATTTATGGTACGCTAACGTTCTGACATACTCTTTGGTTCACTTAGTATGACATAATTGTGTTCACTACCTATTAATTAATAATTTTCCTTTTTTATTATTGTATATGTTTCTTCTGCTTGGACTTAAAATTTTTTGTAGGACTGTTTCCGAGGTATGTTAATTTTTACATCAACTTTCTCTCCCCAAATATTTCGTATAATTTGTTCAATTGTTGAAAACAACAAACATAGTTCTCCAAAGATCTAGCTATAAAATAGCTTCAGACTTTGTTCGAAAGAGAAATAAATTAACTAAGCACCTAATTGATAGAATATTTCGTCGATGGAGAATTCTTATCCACATATTACTACTCCAACTGAGGTAACAATCCCTGAATTCTATAAAACAAAAATCTCACCGCTATCAAGGAAATGGATGGATAAATTGAAGTTTCAAAAAAATAGTTCTGTTAAAAAGAACATTTCCTCCCCACTTTCGAATAACAGTTCTCCAGGCCAGGTTCCCTCTCCAGTTCAAGACAACATGGATATACCTGAAAGATCAACTTCATTGCCAAGACCAGCATCTACCATTTTCAATCCTATGGATAGAACTCCCCATAAAAAGTTCAATACTACTTCCCCACTAAGATTTCCACCAAGAATCTCAAATTTTGATCAGCCAAGATCCACACATAAAAAATCATTTTTAAATGAATCATGTACGCTTTGCTATGAACCTACATTCAATAGAAGCAAAGGCGAGAGGATAATTGAATTAGAATGTGGTCATTTAACTCATCAAGAATGTATAATGATATCATTTGCTAATTCACCAGGTTCAATAAATGATATGCAATCATTATTTCCAGTATGTAACAAATGTAAAAAAGAAGGGCGCATAGATGACAAATGCATTCCCAAATATGATAGTTTAAAGGATCAACTCATATCTGAATATTTAATTAATACAGAATCATACACTTCTGAACATGAGCATTTAGCATATTTGTCAACGCCTTCACCGACTTCATCAAGTACCTATCAAGGTCTTACTGAAACTCAAACTATTTTCCATCCAAGCATCAAGTCGTTAACTTCAACTACCTCATTTAAGCTGCAAGACATGCCATTAAAAAGTGATACTACCAAAAGGAAAAACAATAATTCATTCTTAATCAATCGTCTATCTTCACTAGCCTTAGAAACTGAGGAAAGTAAGACCTTTTCCACCTCAAATATGGTACCCTCTGTTCCTAATGAAGCTGAAACCCAATCAATAAGTGTGTCCATAGTTGAGAATGACACAACTGAAATAAAAAATGATACCATTCCTCTACCAATGTTAAGATCATATTTCACCGAAATATTACTGACATTTACTAAAGAGAACTTAAAGAATTGGGAAGTGGATGGATTTGGACTACTTAGACTAGTTGATAAGTTAATGATGTCAAATGACGATAAAAAATACTTTGATGTGTGGTGTTTCCTTTTTGAGTTTGTTTTTATTGTTATTGAATCAAATAATGAAAATATTATAGAACTTTCTGAGAATACAATAAATATTCACTATTTTGATCTAACCAAATATTTCAATATTAATACTATTCAATCTACTATCTTAAATTGTAGAATGGTTAGATGTGGATCAGATGAAATAGTAGAGTTATATTTCAGGGAAAATTATGATTTTATGTCGAGTTCTGTGATAGAAAAATGGATTTCAGCCCTACTAAATGAATCTTTAGTATTCAACGAGGTTTCACTTACATCCACACTACCTATATTACCCGTTCTTCCAAATTTTAATGAAAACGCACTTACTGATGAGAATTCTATTTTAGGGATGCTGAATTCTAAAAAAATAGTTGAAATGAATACAATAGGAAGTTTTCGCAATTCTACGATCATAAGGAGAGGATTTCCAATGCCCACATATAACAAAGATGATCCTACGATGACCTTGAAGACTATACTGACATCAATTAGCTCTATACTCTCACTTAAACGAGAACGACCAGATGATCTCATGATTATTTTACAACTAGATTTTGACAAAATAAACAACAACGATTCTATTTGCAACATTATTTACAGTTCTATCAAAGCAATAGCCCTGAAATTCCCTGATGGGAAAATTTGTGTCTTAGATTCATTTGGTTATATTTTAACTAGTAATTATATACATGGATTTTTGCAGGATAATAAAGATATACGGACACTCCAATCCCTTAAAAAGATTAAGGAAAAGTTTAATCAAAATGTCCTGAAAGATAAATACTTTAATTATGATATATCTGAAAACATTGGTGTTGTGGTCGCATCAAATTGTGCTATGAAAACTGATTCAAATTGTTTATTCGAAAACTATTCTTTATTCAAATCCATTGGAAGGAAAAGGCCAAATGATATTAAAATCAGAGTAGGTTATTTAAATGTAGATTATTCCGATCAACTTGGTGAATTAGTTGAACTGGAGTCTTGGGAAGACTTCCTTGAGGCATTTTGCTATAGTTTTAACCTTTCATTTGATGATGATGACACTTCAACCTTCCGCACATCTACAAACTTGATGTTAGACCACTACAATTCTGAAGATGATTCTATTACCTCAATTAGAGTTGGATTTACCCCAAGTATAAACGATTAGGGGAAACTAAATTTTCCCAGCTACGCAAATCAAGTATTTTTGTTTGATTTAAAAACCATCGAGTGATGAACAAATATTAATTAACTGATATCAAATAACAGGGTTTCCATCAAAAAAGCTTTTATATCCAGCATTTATTATTTGAACTTTACCTAATTTCTTAATTGAGTAAGCTTCAATAACTGTCAAATCTATAAGGCCTAGAGTAGCAACGAATCTTCACAATCTTAAGTAACAAGATAAAATAATATGTAAAGTTTGTTAAAATCAAGCGATATATACAATGCGTAGTACTGAACCATATAAAATCACGGTACAAGTTAGAATTTAATGGGTTCGTACTTCATTTTTTGCGCTTCCCAAATATAACTGTCTTGTTGAACCATTTTAGATAGGGTGCTTATATTATTTTTTCAATATTTTACTTAAATTCCAAATATAACACTATCTGAATTATTAACTATGGAGTTGAAAACAAAATGTTCATAAATGTTAAACGACATTAATCTAATGTATGGGTTATATTTAATAAGATTTTCATTTGAGAGGACAAATATAAATCGAAGACATATGTAGATCCTTTGACAGGATATTTTGTTGAGTATAGACCAGGTAAAAAATTGCTATGTTTCGATAGATGAACTTTTTGTAATCCATGAAATAAGGAGGAACATCGGTAGTTGTACCTTTAACTTTTAACTTTGATTTCTGGGTAATCGCTATTGCAAGTCATTACACAATTACCAATCAAAATGAAGTTGGATGATGCGATAATTATAGAGTCATCTCAATGACGTTTTCCGATTCCAAAATAAATGTTGAAATTTAGTAGGTTGAAATTTAGTAGGTTTTTTAAATAAAAGAACATGATGTCGATATTTCAAACTCCGTTGCATTATCTTTTACCACCCAAAAATAATCGGATTTGAAAATTCCGATTTTGTGAACAAAATTCGAGATTTGCGAAGTGATAAAAAAAGAAATTTTCATGAATACTTTCAACACCCCGAAAAATCAATAACAAACAAGAATCAAGACACTGAGAAGATTCCGTTATAATAGAATAAATGTTATTTTTTTCTGCTATATTGTCCATAGGCTATTTGAAAGAAAATATCACACTTATCTGAAAATAGCAATCGGATTCATCTCTGAATTATAATGACTATTTATTGGTTTCACTATACATACCTTAAACTCATTTTTTACGATTTCAGATTTTTAATTAAGATTTTTTGGGCAGGACGGATTTTTTGGGTATACTATGCAACTTTTCCTTTATATATTTAAAAATGGTTAAAATTGTGGTATCAAAAGGAATTACATCGAATATTTTATTCTAATGATCCACTTTCCAATGTACTTTATTGCTCTCTAAAACATGAACTGCCTGTTTTTCAGATAAAACAGAACACACTTATACATTTGTAAGATAAGTTAAACCTATAAAATATTCTAATTACGAGGTATATATGGTGGATTTACCTTCACAATTGAACGTTGGATTCTAATTTTGGGATTCGTATATTATCCTTATGTTTTCAAAGTATTTGTTAAGGAAGTTTTTTTGCCCCTCTTTATTGGAGATACCACCTATTTTAAACACTTTTAACATCTTCGAAAATGATCTTCATGGATTATAAAACTATTGTTTGACCAAAAGTAAACAAAATTATACTTGATTCGTAATTATTAGAAAAACTAATTATTTGCAGCGATTTGCAGTTCACTTTCACCAGTGATTTACATCATCCATCTTTGAACACAGGATTCAGTTCAAAAGTTTATTGTAATATTGATTTTATTCCTTGGATTTCTTTAATGTTGGCACTTTCTTATTTCAAAAAACATTTCGGTGTTGAAGAAAGACGAAGAAAGGAAATGCACTTCAGAAAAAAGTGACGGCATACTTTTTAGAGAGTAGTATTATTTCCGAAGAGACTTTCTTTTTGGATTTTAGTTTATCTGTCATAGTAAAATAGTGTTCGAGATCCCCAAAACAAATATTAGTTCTTTTAACATTTTTTTTCAGGTCTTTTTTTTCTTTCTAATTCCAGATACCTGGATGGCTATTCCAGTAAACATACTTTACAAAATACGTGTTTATCTAGTAAACTGTTGTCATATATTGAGAAAATCACAAATATCAACATCATCATCACTTCATAACTTTAGATCATCAAGATGAGTAATGTGTTTTGAGATTCATATGACTTCTGGAAAGTTAACTTAATGTCCCAAAAAACTCTATAGTAATGATTGTATTTATTGCAATGACCTTAAGAAAACAATTGCAATTTATAGCGATCTCGATCGAATAATCTTTTATTCTGCCTTCACAAAAATATTATTCGATATTTAGTGTCCGGTGTGATCTGGGCGCTCTTTTTGAAACTTAGTCCAAAAGAATAATATACGTGAAGGTTGTATGTCTATGCTGCTTCGTAAGTTATTTTTGAAACTTAAATAGAAAGACGACAGATGATCCATGTATTTTGATTTACACTTCAAGGAATTTTCATTGGCAAAGAAAAAAGTAGACAATCCATACTTAACTATGTATGACCGACTTCTATGACCAATCTATTCTAATACATGGATCCAGATGTCACATGCTCATTGTGTATTTTGTCAATTATTTTCGTATAATTGAAAGATTGATTCTTTTCAAAACCCAGTTTACTATTTTTTTGAAGGTCTATTTCAAACAATATTTCTCCGTCCACCCCATTAGTTTTGCTTATTTCTTAGGGATCTTCTATTTCGAAGTAAGAGAGTATTGTATCATCTTTCTAATTACAGAAATGTTCATATGCTTGGAAGAATATATTGAAAACGATAATACCCAAATTGCCTTAAGTAAGAATAACTACAGAAATCATTTATTTTTCAATTTCCTAATTTATCATTTGGATTTACAAGCTCGACCTCTCATCTCTGTGGCACTTCAGAGAGATAATATTCTCTGGATTAGTTGACTTCTATTTATTGAAATGTTTTTTTGCGAATCCTTCAGCAGCAGCAGATTTTCAATTATTATATATATAAGCAGCTATTCTGGTAAAGAAATTGTTAGATTTGGAAAAACTTTTTTGTAAGCTTTCAAACATCTACAAAGTATTGAAGTTGTACATTGAAGTAACATTTAAATATAAGCTACTTTTAGGGTTCCGTGCATATATATTATTTACTTTCAAAAATTTTTAAAGTTTATCGCTATTATTATTAAAAACCAGATATCTTTTAAATCAGTTATAGATTAAGTTTCACCCTTATTAAGGATGACACTTTTACTTTTATGGTGTATCTTCCTGGGGATTCTTATTAGGATTAACGCTCAAGAAGGTGCTATTGCACCATGTATATCACCCAATAAAGGTGAATTAGGATTCCTTGCTAAATTTTACTACTACGACCTTCGTACAACTGCCCTCCTCTATAAAGATAACGACTATTTATCGTACCAATATGTCCGTGAAAAATTCCTAGGAAGTGTCAGCGGAGTACGTAATATTACTATTGATTATGTTATTCCATGTGACACTGGATCAGGTACTATAAATTGTGCTTATGCTGACTATAAAGAACTTGGAAGTTATGTGTATTCTTGTAGAGGAATTCAATGTAAAAACAGTGCCTACCCTCCATATGTTGGAACAATTTATGGATTTAAAATCGATGCTACTAACTTCACTGTAGAACTAACAGGCTATATTCTGGCTCCAGAAACAGGGGATCATACTATAACATTAAGTAATATTGATGACGCTGCTGTAGTTTTTATTGGTAATGGCGTCGCATTTAATTGTCACCAGCAAGATTGTCCTCCACAGGAATCAAAAAATTTTACTGTAGGAACTTACCGAACCGTTACTAATGGACATATTTCATCTAAAGTTTCATTAACAAAAGGCTATTACTATCCCATTAGATTAGTATACAATAACCAGGCTGGTGTAGGTATTTTTACGTACGACTTTATTGGTCCTGGAGGGAAACATTACGACCTAGGAGATCTTGTATACAGATTACAGAATATTGGAAGTTGCTTCATTTTGCCATCGCCTTACACCACAACAAAATCGTATACAACTAGAACTGAAACAGACTTTATATCCTATTATACAATCACTCAGACAAATGGTGACCTAGCAACTGGGACGAGCACATCAAAGATAATATCGTATGTGATCCCCCCTCCCTACACAGTGACTAAGCGTGACTCCACGCACACGGAGACGGAGGTGGTGTCGTACTTCTCCACGACTGATGGGTACGGGAACCCAGCCACAGGAACTACGACCGACAGGTTGGTCTCGTTCGTCATCCCTCCCCCCCACACCGTGACGAGCAGCGACTCCACGCACACGGAGACGGAGGTGGTGTCGTACTTCTCCACGACTGATGGGTACGGGAACC
>JAJMDR010000039.1:0-105227 GCA_030573655.1 Cylindricascospora bacillispora | reverse complement strand
TTCCACGATTACTCCACACACGAGTAGTACTTCCTCTCACAAGACAGCTGCTGCAACAGGGCTAACCACATCTGAAGGTGTAGTGTACTCCCGCTCTGAGATAACCACGACTGAAGGAGGTGTTGAGACCGTGTACACTACGTACTGTCCTATTTCCACGATTACTCCACACACGAGTAGTACTTCCTCTCACAAGACAACTGCTGCAACAGAGCTAACGCATTCACGCTCCGAGACTACCACAACTGAAACTGGTGTCGTGCATGCTAAGCATAGTTCAATTTCTACTGTTCTACCAACTGTTACACAGATAGCAACTCCATCTGGTACTAGGAGTACAGAGGCTGTCGTTGTACCTACTTCCGTCGACACGACCAGAATCAAACAGCCAACCTCTACTCCAGCCATCCAAACTTCGTCTATTGTTACTGTCGGGGTTTCAACATCAACAAACCACATTGTAGAACAGTACCATGGTAGTGCTAACCGCAACCAACTTACGGTGACATCGTTACTAGTTGCACTCATTGCAATGATTATTTAAACAATAATCTAAGACTTTAAACAAACACTTACCAAGTTGTATTATTAATTAGTTCATTCTTATTTTTGTTCAATTTCTATAGTTATTTATTCTATGTGCTATAATAAAGCCATTTGTATAATTCTATATAATATATTATAATCTATTCCTACACTACATCCATACTAAAATTCATAAAAGAGAGGGGGTTCTTTCAAGATCTCTGGATGATCTTGGAGTTACGCGTCGAAGAAGTCTTTCTTGAACACCAGCACTTTCTAATAAAATCCTATGTGCGTCCGTATTTATAGTAAAGTAGAGTCCTTTATTCGCAGTTTTATTTATACTACTCGAGTAACGTGTATTAAGGGTGATAGGGTTAATCCATTGAATAAATGATTCTCCCATGATATCTTTCCAGTTAGAAGAAAAACTACCCAAATCAAAAACATTATCTACTTGTTCTACAGTCCTTGAACCAATATCCCTTAATATATCTAATTCTTGACGATATCTTCTTGCTGCATATAACTCAATAGTTGTTTGATTGTGACCGACCTGATATAAGCTAAATCCTGTAAATGAGATCATTGATATTGATACGATCATAGCAAGAACCCAGACTGGCAATAACCACAAGTCAATTATCTCATCGTTATATAATGATGATTTAAACCAGTGATAAAAATGAAGTGAACAAATGAATAACGATGTTAGACTGTACAAGGTACAATATATTAAAAATTGCACAAATGATTTTTGGTTCTTGAATCCAACACACCCAGCAAACCATGGACAATGATGATCCATCTTTAAGATGCATCGATTGCAGGCAGAACAATGATGGCATCTATCAGGTTTCCAAACTCTACATGTTTGACACATTCTAAATCTTCCATCTCTTTTCATAGTCAACGAATTTTTACCTAGGAATTCCGGTGGTAATTCCAATCCTCTCATTGCCTCATCCATGTCATAAATCAACAATTCAGGATAATCTAGAGGGCTTCCACCACCTTCACGAATTACAATATAGTATGTCACCAAAGACATAATCCAGGACCCAGCTAAAAGCATTATAATGGGCAGGGAATATGTTGACCGTGTCACAATAATATAGAAAGTTGACACTAAAAGGATCGTTGTCAAAACTTTTGGAAAAAGACTCGACACTGAATAACCCATCGCGATACTATCATTAAGCAGTTAGGGTGTTTTGCTAAAAAGAGGGAGCTTCTTTAACTGTTCGGTAGCTCGCAACCACCTAAAACAAATTAGGATGTTTTTTTATATTGAAAATGTATTAGAAATTATTTTACTTCAATTATTACATATCATAATTACGCATAATATACAATTTAGAATCCCCAAAACAAATCGAAATTCGTTTCAAGGAACCTATTGATTGCTTCATCATCTTTAAGAGTGCTCGAGTCCAATAGACTGTCAAGATTCCAATCTACAGGCGACGCAGTAACATAAGATTGGAGGATTTCATCGGCTCCCATCACTAACTCTAAATCAAAGCTCTGACAAATCTGAGGAGAGAAAAACATTTGGCGTCCTAGTGTTGGATTAGTCATATCAATTCCCCATTTTAAATTTATAGTCTTTAATACGATGTCAGGAACAGTTTTTCGTATATATACTCGTTCGTAGAAATACCTGTTCAATTCATATAATTTTTGAGATTCTAACATAGTCACTATGTACTGGAACATGACCACACCATAATATGAAGTTAAATATCGTGAGGCTAGTTTATTTGAAACAACATCCACAGATTTTTTCATATTATTTCTAATTTTTTCTAGGCATGTCTCTAGATAAAATTCATATTTTTCAATATCTGGATCTCTTAAATGTCCTTTCTGAGAAGAGGAATGGTTACTAACTCTGCGAGAGCATATGGTATAAGTAAACCGCAATGACAATGCAGTCTGTACTATCCATAATTTCATAAAAGCAAAACACACAGTCCTATTAACGGTTAAAGAATAAGCCACAGGGATAGAATTTTTGTATTTTCCGTTTAAGTAGTCACTCATGAAGCCAAGTTCCTTACATGATTTTAAAGTTTTGAGGAAGAAACATTGATAATGCTCCTTATACGTTTTCCAATCTTCAGAACATTTCTTCTCAAAATACATAGTTATGGCGAAATAAAGACTTGTTAAACAATTTCTTGTAACGACATTAACCATCAATATTTCCACATTTCTTACCTTCTCATAGTCAATATACGCCCCCCTATTTAAATTATTACAATCATTTCCTGGGAATATTCTGTTTAAGGATGATCCAATTTGTCCAAGTGAAAAGTTTGCTTCCAAAAATTCTTCAGTTCTTCTGATATTTTCCATGATAAGAGACAACTTTGAAGATCCAATAATTGGAGAACAATTGACTAACAATTCGCATACAAGCATCATTAATTTATATTTGTCATCAATTGTAGGCATCAAACTCTCATCATACAAGGGAAGTTGATGTATACCTTCACGGAATAATTCTACCATATTATCGTGCCCTTGAATAAATAGCTTCATATAATCGAGATCAGACTGAATACAATGTCCACTAGGAACTAATATTTGAAATTTCATCATCTGTAGGCCCACCCACAATTTTCTCCTGAAAGTAAGTATATCTTTATCTGGACGGAATTCCTTGTAGTACCTCGGAACTTTTGCAGGGTTTATATGCAATCCCAATGTGATAGATAAATTCAATAGACACTGTAATTTTAATAAACTAGTATGTGAAAATAAAATATCTTCACTCTCAGGGTTCAAATACTCTGCCACAAAGGCATATAACATACAGCAAAATATTCTTTCATTTATATACTTAAAACCATCCAGTAACGATAGTAATTTATCGGATAAATAGCTTAATCTACCAGCTCTTTGATTCCATATATCCCCCTCTCTATCATCGAGCGACAGGACTAAACTTCTTATCGACAAGTTAACGACAATTAACAACATTGTTAATGTTTGTAACTTGTGTCTCAACCTATCATTCGTTATATTGATAAAAGAAAGTTGAGTCTCATCTTCAACTAAAACATCTTTCAAATCTTTCTCAAAACTAGCAATATCAAAGAAAGGATAGAATGGATAGACGTTCTCATAGAATATTTTCAGAAGATCATTTACTTGTTGTCTGCTGACTAGCAATGATTCGACTTCTGTTGTTAGTAATTTCAAAGAGGCAAAGTATCTAGGATCTAAACGGTCATCAATATGGAAAGGAATACTAAAAAAGTCTAAAGGCATGGATATTCGATTTTTATGAGCAGAGATTTCCATAGATTTTGATATTGCCTTATCTAAAAAAAATAAAGGGTTCAGTTCTCTGGGTAGGTCATAAATGTAAGAACATTGCTCATGATTTGAAACATCACCATTCCCTGCAGGATGTTTTGTCCTTGCATTGAAATCTGCATAGGTGGACCCATGTACGGCAGTAGCTAATGCACGACTCAAAGGATCCAATTGGATCAGAGTCACTTCGTCCAGAGGTGCAGGACAATAAGCGGAAGAGAAATAGACGATTAATTGATGCTTGGGGTTCCAAATATCTAAATCCACATCTTTCAAATTCACTGATTGAAGCAATTTTAAAGTGCCTAAATTGCCACTGCCTTGGTCTGATCGTCCGGGAGTACAGTTTCTATCTGATGAAGTTGCATTTTCTGGTGTGCCAGAGGATAAGTCCATGGATGATTTGCCATTGCTGTTGTTGTAACTAGATGCTGTGTTTGTGACATGCATTCCATAATTCTTGCCATCTGAGCATGGCGAGACCTCCTCATTTAAATATGTACATGGAACATTAGATTTGGCACATCGGGTACAGGCTGGGTGTAATTTATCACATTTCAACTTCCGCTTCCTACATTGTTGACAAACTAAAGGCACTCTTGCCTTTCTATATCCCTTACGGTTGGTATTTGCTGTGGAGTTCATAGTTACTATTATTTTCTTTTGCCACACCACCTCTAGATATATATGTTTCTGATTGGTTTATTCTTCGACTAAGCAGTTACATATACAAATCGAACCTCTTTTCTGTTACTAACGAATCTTATAGTCACCACATATGGGTTATATGTTATGTCTTCTGCGCCAACTGTTCTTTTCTTTCTGTTTAACATATTTATCAATATTAAGATATGATTTTTTCTTGATTGCTATTTTTTAAATATGAACAACTACATCGAATTATCCACCAGATACGAATAAGATAAATATAAAAATAAGTATTTCAAGTATCACGAAAGTGTTGTCAAGTCCCCAGAATAACCCTTAATATTTGAATTAAAGAGATTCTGTGAATACAATTTTAGACTTTCTTTCGGCAGATTTTGGTTGGTTTTTTCTATGAATTGATTCAGCGATTCATCTGCTTGGTATTCATTGAGATTATAAATCTTTTCATAGAATTCTGTATCAGGAACTGGATCGGTAAGAATGTCATTCACAGGATCATATGTTGATTCGAGTTCCCTGAATGAATCTTTAGTATCGGTTAGAGTATCTTCTTCCGAGGTCGACAAGACATCGACAGATAATATTTCCAGCCTAGCCAGCCTTTTTTGTGAGTCATTAGTGGTTGATAGCAGTTCTTGACAATAGAATTGTGACTCATACACAGTTGACAAGCTTTCATCTGTATACTCATCACAAGGATCTTTTTTAGGATTTGGTCGCTCCGAAACAGTTGACAAGGCTCTTAGTTTATTATTCAACGAACTTTGTTTCCGAGAGGTAAATGGTGATAAATCGGAGCCTGTCTTGTTATATCTTCTTGTAGAATTCATATTATAGGCAAACAAGTCACTCATCCAAGTAACAACTCTTGGTACGTAATATTCATTCCAATAATTATCAAAAGCCCCGGGATAGCCCCTAATATTGACACGCACTCTCTCTAATGTCACATCATTATCTTGATCAATAATCTGCTCCTGTAGCAACTCTCGTAGACTCTTTATATAATATTTGTTCCACCAGTGGGAATAACTCTTCTTAGGCTCCATTATATCATAATCGTTATGCAAATAATAGTCAGTGTTCATTTCCCAAAGAGAAGGTTGATTCTCTTGCCATATGTAATGTCCTAAAAATAAATTAATCGCCTCTTGCCGTTGAGCATCTACAAATGAATTACTGTAGAATCTCTTAATACTTTCTATAGTGTCCCTTGAGTGTGAACTCCACTGATTAATTTTACGATAAGTTTCCATAGTATTAACGAGGTGTGATCCACCATACTGTAAGGCGATTGTATCACCTAAATCATGAAATAATTCAGTTAGTATATTTACAATATCTGAATCGTATTCTAAAAATGATATGTCAGCTGTACCCAAAGCTTGAAATTGTAATCCTAGAGCTCTTTTCCCTATAACAAATTGAGCAGCATTAGTCCTGTCCAAACAGTCAATGCAATTCGATCTACAAATACCCTCCTGAATCTTCGTAGTAGCAAAATTGGAGCCATTATGGAAAATACCAGTATTCTTAACGGTGTTTATTGCAAAATTTTCTAAAAACTCGATGACACCCTGACCGTCTTGTTTTGAAGCTCTTGACATATCCCACGACACGTAATTCAATTTCTTATCTGGTGGCAATAAGTTATTTAAATATTGTATACAGTTTTCAAATTCCATTAATAGTTTGGTTTCTCTAGGTGTCTTCTCCTTTGTTTTGATTAGATTCAAAATATCAACTTTACCACCACCTCCATACCTCTGAAATAATTTGTCAAAATGCAATGCAGCAGCAGAGTAATAAGGATCTATTACTGTGATTTCAATAGGTGGTTTTGCAACCAAATTTGACATTTCTTGCGTCCAATTCAAAGGTATAGAACCTCTGTGTTGTACAAATGATGTGTATCTTTCATTGTCAAAGAAACCATTGCCGGGATTATGAAAAGAGGTCAAGGACATATCAGCTACAATCTGTTCGGTTTCAACTTCATTGGCCACATAGCCTTGATTATTTACACCTCTCTTTAAGAATCTAGCTCCGGCGAAATGATGAGATCTCCTTGCAATTAGAGTGATATATATCGTTTTACCTAATATCGAGACATTGACTTGATCAATGAAACCATGTATTATACATAGAACCCAATCATATGCTGTTTCTAAACATTGTAAAGCTGGTTCAAGTAAATGATTATTCCAAACATACATTTCATTATTATCAGGGATATTATAGGGAATACTAATATCTGATCTATCAACAGCCTTTAACTTCTCTCGTAACAAATTTGTTTGTAGAGTATTAGTGATGTCATATGTGTAGCTAAAATAAAATGTCTTAGACAAATCCAAGTTCTGGAAGCTTGTGATTAATTTAGTTTCAATGGAATATTTATCAGGTTTCTTATAGTTCTTCATTATAGGGATCATATCAGTTTTGTCTATGTGATAAATTGAATGACCACCAATTACAGCAACCTGGTTGCATTCAGTTACCATTATTAGGTAATAACAGGATGTGAATCTAATGAAACCTAATATACCGTATCCTGTAATTCTTCTAGACAACCCTTCATCACTTGCTTCTTCTAAGCCCGACAAAACATTCATAACTTCAAGTCTAGTAAAGAAAACATTATCTTCTAAGATATTTAATTGATCTATATCAATGGTTAAATCTATCTCTAGAATTCGGAACATTGTCTCTCTTTTATTACTTGCCACAATATACATTCTGTCCTGAGTTTCATATAAAGTGTACTTGCTCAGCACAAACTTTGAATTTTTACGCTGTTTCAACGGTTGTAACAGTGGCATTGCTTGATACTGGTCTACATTCTGCGGTTGAACCGATTGAGATTCCATTACTGGGCGTATTCTGACCCTTTTATTATGTAGTGGTTAAGTCTCATCGATTATTTCTCTCCTATTAAGATCAAAATTTGACGACACGAAACCTCAAAAAAACTACTCATTGTTAGTCAAAGTAAGAAGTGGAAAAAAAGAACATCTAGCTAGACTAGGCCCGGGATCTAATATATATTCAGAGTTACTGTTAGAGAGAACAAGCATAAACGGGTTCGAGATGGTTAACTTTGATTTGAAACAGGTGGGTGCTTTCAGGAAGAAGGACAAAGAGTACAATAATAATGATGATGCAGCTGCTGAAGAAGATGATATCGATGCATCTGAGTTTGAAGACGATGATATTAAACCGAAGAAAGTTGTGAGCAGACGTCCTCGTGAGGATGCTTTCACTCAACAACGTTTAAAATCAATAAATCCTGTATGGACACCCAATAATATTATCCCTCTATATATGTTGATAGCAGGTGTATTTGTCATTGTCGGTGGTTCTTTATTAGCGATTTCATCACATATTGATCAAATCACTCTATATTACCAAGACTGTACTACAAATGCCCCAACAGACCAGTTTGGAGATATGCCAAGAGATCATTACAAGTACCATTTCCATAAAAATAAAACCTTTGATGTTGCTCCACAATGGAGGTTTGTTGACGATCCAACTGATGACTCAAATGAAAGAGGTACTTGTGAATTAAGGTTTACACTACCTCATGAGTTTAAGAAGAGTGTTTACATTAATTATTTGTTAGAGAAATTCGCATCAAATCATAGAAGATATGTTCTTTCATTTAGCGAAGATCAGATTAGAGGTAAACGTGCTTCATGGGGTGATATACATGATAATACTGGTATTAACTGTAAAGTTCTTGGTAGGGATGACGATGGTAAAATTATTTATCCATGTGGTTTAATTGCAAATTCTATGTTCAATGATAGCTTCCCATTTGAATTAATTAATACAGAGGATCAATCTAGAAACTATCCATTAACGAATAAAGGTATAAACTGGCATTCTGACCGTGGTAGATTTAGAAAGACTAAATATAATTATACCGAAGTGTCACCACCACCATTTTGGGCAAAACAATTTCCTCAAGGTTATAATGAGACCAACCTTCCTGACATTCAAGAATGGGAAGAATTTCAAAACTGGATGAGACCCTCTGCATTTAACAAGGGGGCCAAATTAATTCGTATTAATAAGAACGATACGTTACCAGCAGGTGAATACGAAATTGACATTGGTTTGCATTGGCCTGTTACTGAATTTCACGGTAAAAAAGCTGTTTATATAACACATAGCTCTCCAATTGGTGGAAAAAATCCGTTTTTAGGTATGGTATATTTAATAGGTGGATGTATTTGTTGTGCAATGGCATTGGTATTGGTGGTTTTTTGGTTATTCAGCGGAAGAAAGTTGGCTGATCCAAGTTTATTATCTTGGAATCAATAAATCTATATTTTAATTATATGTTTATAAATATATTGATATAACTTGAACATTATAAAATTTTGTCCAATAAGGAAACAGATATATAAATAATAAATACTTAAATACTATAAAAAGTTCATATTCAATTTTCTAAAAATGCTACGATGTAAACCTGATTACAATGACTTAATATTATGGAATAATAACAAAACAACAACAACGCTAAAAAATAATAACGACTACTAAGTAAAGAAAGTGATTAATGTGAAAAATGCGGCTAACAGTGGAATGTTAAATTCTAAAATGTTTGCTCTATTTGCCGTCATTGTCATTCGCTCGACACTCTTGACAACACCAACTTTACCAGTTAAAGTGCCTAACCCAATTGAACCAGAAGAAGGAGTAGCAAGGGCAGAATATTGAGTAGAAAATCTCTGAGCATAAGTTGTTTGAATGACAACTGTGTTTGATTTCGACGTAATAGTGACCCACATACTTGTAGCACCTCTGCTAGTGGTATATGTTGTTGAAGCCTCTGTTATTGTCACATATAAATCCATTGATAAAGTTGTCACAGGGCTAATTGGTGGAACTGTAAAACCAGTTGAAGGGTCTGGCCTACCATTAGTGTTAGCCGTCGTTGCATGGGTAGAAACTGCGTTTGAATCACTGCCTGAGCTGTCTGTTTCAGCACTAGTTCCCGTAGCTGTAGTGGCGGCCGTTGTAGTGGCGGCCGTTGTAGTTGGGACAGCAGCAGCAGTTACTTGATAAGTTCCGGTCATAACCGTAGTTATGGTGGTTGAGGTGACTATGCCTGCATTAGTAGCTACGAGAACTGTTGTGACAGTTCTGACACCAGTAGTGACAGCAGCAGTTGCAGCTGGAGCACGCAATGTGGTCAATATGATATTAGTACCACTGTTGATGGACAACACTGTCATTGTAGAAGCAACACCATTGGCGTCAACAGTTGGGATAAATTGAGTGACCGTATTAACAGTTACAGCAGCAGTAGCAGTGCCCGTCATAGTTGCAGTACCAGTAGTAGTAGTTGGAGCAACACCCGTTGTTGTACCCGTTGTTGTACCCGTTGTTGTACCCGTTGTTGTACCCGTTGTTGTACCCGTTGTTGTACCCGTTGTTGTACCCGTTGTTCTGCCAGTAGTAGTAGCAGTGGCTGCACTAGTACCAGTAGTGGTACCAGTAGTAGCACCAGTTGCGATCGTATTCAAAAATGTTGCAGGTCCACCAATTTCAGAGAGTTGAGTCAGAGTTGTTGGAACACCCCCTGGCCCAGTAGTGGCAATATAATTAGTTACCGTGGTTTTCTGTCCGGCAGCGATAGCAGTAGCAGGATCAAACACTGTAGTAGCTACCACTGCTGCACCTCTCGCATTCGTTGTCGTGTAAACACTAGTCGTTGGAGCTCCAACCACAACCTGAACCACCAAATAAAATATGAACCAGCTCACTTTAATCATATCTGTTCCAATATGCTAATATTGTTCCTTTTCGATAGCGATTTCAATTTCTTCTACCTTTGTTGATGTTGTTGCACAAAGGAGCAAAAGATCCTCGAGGCTTTTTTTATTTTTATATATATTCAAAATTTTTAAAGTTCGAGCAGGTTTAAAGGCTCCGTGCTAGGTGATCCACCAAAATAAGAACAACACGAAAAAGAACAACAAATCAAGACGCGTGCTAGTGGTGAAACGGGAGACTTCTAATACACGTACAAGCTACATTTGCTTAGAAGGAGAGCCAATACATCCATTGTGTCCTAGGAAAGGCGAGCTTATTATGTCAGGAGTATGCAGGATAGATCACGGAGTAGTCAGAGTGTTCAGTGTGGACGACGATCCCAACGAAATCGGGGATGAAGAAAGGAGACTGTTGGAAGATAGAAATGCGCTCCCCGTGTCGGGTGGGTCGGAGGCATCTCAGGAGGGATATCTGCATGATATGGTTACAGGAGCCGGGCAGGAGCCGGCGCTCGACCATGTGAATAACTATGACGAAGGTGAGAATGACAGAGATCACTTCCCTAATGAGGCTGCGTCTGTTGCTTCTTCTATGGAATCGTTTACCTTACGTGAGAGGCAAGAAGCCATCAATAAGACACATCCTTTTGGTATTAGAATTTGGAAGCCAGCTATCTATAAGAAGAAGAGATCTGTGGAAGAAGCCGCAGCACAGGATATCCATGAAACTAAGTTCAAGCACATTACATGGGAGATCCAATTATCTAATTTTCTATGGTCGATCACTTTGGGGCTTTTTTTGTTTGTCCTGTGTAGTTGGATGTCTCTTGTCGTTTTGCTTGCGGGCTTTATGACTAGGTCATCAAGGGATTACTCTAAGTTTCTTTGGGAAATGGGCATGTATCTATTATGGCCATTTGGCAAGATTGTTTATTTGACTCAAGTGGAGCAGTACAGGGAAGAAGATCAAAGTGAAGGGATTAGCACCCAGCAGTTTTATAACTGGGTCACATCTTACAGCAATAGACTTTTTTACCAGCATTCTAACTATGGTTCTACCACATCTACAAACAATAATGATGCATTGAGAGCTATATCTTCAACACATAATTTGACATTGAATAACGATACCACTTCACAATCTAATCAACTCAATGCAAGAAATCACAGTTACAGCAATAATATCAACAATAATAGGTCCGATGCTACGAACAACAATATATCCACGAATGATAACATTGCGATGCAAAGAAGATATTTTGGCAGAGGTAAATGGAGTTGGGGAAGATTTGTTTTTTATTTAAACTTTCATCTATTAATTCAGCCGTTGATTTGTATTTTGTCTTTAATTTTGTGGTTAATCGTTTTCACTATTCCCATGAGTAACATCCTTTGGAATTTAATGTATCATTGTAGAAGACATCCATTGGCTTTAGGTTTTAAAAAGATATCAAATAAAAACGTCACGGCAAATCTCGCTACCCATGCTCATGAACAAGATAACACTAAAAACATTCTTTTATGTACTTTCCGTTGTGCTGGGCTACATTACTATAAGTTCACCGTAGATGGTACCAACATCATTGTGATGAATTTATTGTCTTTGGTGATATTCACAATACTGGATTTCTTTTTATTGAAGGAAAGATGGGCCATTGAGAACTGGCTGACCGATGAATCTACGATTTTCATCCTATGTTTGATTTCTATTATCCCATTAGCCTTTTACATTGGTCAAGCAGTGGCATCCATCTCAGCACAAACTTCAATGGGTATGGGTGCTGTAATTAATGCTTTCTTTTCTACTATCGTAGAGGTTTTCCTATATTGTGTTGCTTTGAAGCAAGAAAAGGGATTACTTGTGGAGGGATCCATGATCGGCTCTATACTAGGTGCTGTGCTACTGCTACCTGGATTATCAATGTGCGGAGGTGCGTTGAATAGAAAGACGCAAAGATACAATCCGGCCTCGGCAGGTGTCTCATGTGCTATGCTGACTTTTTCTATGATTGTAATGTTTGTGCCCACAATTCTTTACGAATTGTACGGTGGATATTTGGTGGAATGCGACGATGAAGAAGTGTATTCGTTGAGCTTAAAATCAATGAGCTATGCCTTCTCGAAGACAAACTGCAGTTTCAAACGTCCTCCATTGGAGTTTAACAGGATGTATCTCCAAATCATCGAACCAATGTCCGTGACCTGCGCCTTGGTTCTGTTCATGGCCTACGCCATTGGATTATGGTTTACCTTGCGAACACACGCCAAGATGATTTGGCAAATGCCAATATCGGAACCTGCACACAACCATACGACTCCTCATCTAATAACTGTCCAGACACCAACCACGCAGGAGAACGAATTACTCCACAGCAAGAGTCATAACGATGTGAACGACACCAACAAAGGTGGCCACGACGCACCAAACTGGTCACGGGGCAAATCCACATACATATTACTCTTCGCCACAGTGTTGTATGCCGTCATTGCGGAGATCCTCGTCGATTGTGTGGACTCGGTACTGAACCAATTCCCGCAGATTGGCCAGAAGATATTGGGCTTAACCATCTTCGCCCTGGTCCCAAACACCACCGAGTACCTCAACGCCATCTCCTTCGCCATGCACGGCAACGTCGCCCTGTCAATGGAAATCGGCAGTGCCTATGCGCTCCAGGTATGTCTGCTACAGATCCCCGCCTTGGTCCTGTTTTCCATATACTACACCTGGACGCTCGACAAGACGCTCGTCAGCATCAGAGACCAGATGTTCGCTCTAGTATTCCCGATCTGGGATCTCCTGTGCACCACGGGCAGTGTCGTCTTCTTCACCTACCTCTACGCAGAGGGCAAGTCCAACTACTTCAAAGGGTCCATGCTCATACTGCTCTACGTCATCGTCGTTATCGGCTTCTACTTCGAAGCTGAGCTATCATGAGCAACCGAACCGGCACGCTACACTGACAACTACAGAAAAGCCCTCACCACGCCAGCTTGCTGAAACAAGAAAAATCTTCCCCCCACCCTGTACATTCCCTCCACAGCACGTAGTAACTGTTATTGTGCTGCTTACCGTCGGCTGATACGGAAATGGCCTTCCCACAATGCCATCAGAACTTTTCTTTCTCGTATCAGTTGGTTGCAGCACCTGTTTTTTCCTTCTTTAGTATGAAATTTTTCGTCTTGTTTCGAACATTTGCCAAGAGCAGCAAAATCTTGGTTCCAATGGGGGATGGTAGGGCAAGAAAGTATATAAACAGAGAGGAGTCAATGGGGCATGGGTATATAACGGAAGGGATTGTGGTTGCAGCTTCGGAGGACGAACGCGCTGTGGCAGGAGGATTGTTATGTGGTTGTGGTGACTTCAAAAGCAACATCGTCGTCTTCCTTTTGATCATAAATTTGCGATTTTTCACTCTTTGGGATATTATTCGAAAATCCAATATCGAAACCTTTTTTTTGTTGGTATAGTAATATAACACAGAATTCCATAGTTTTAGACACTTATGGAGATGTTAAGAAGCTTTGCCAAGATGTTTGCGGTGACTGTTGGTGCAGTTTCTGCGTTATCCATGTCAGCTCTGTATGTGTTTCAGAATTATTTGGTGTATCCGTCGTGGGCCCAGGGTGCGAGAGACTATGTGGAGACTCCGGACAGCTACGATTTGCCGTACGAGAGAATGGTTCTTACTACGGAGGATGGCGTACAGCTGGAGGCTTGGGATTTGCCGCAAGAGAGGAGCAGGTCGACGGTTCTGATTTTGTGTCCCAATGCCGGGAATATGGGCTATTTTATTCCGATCATCGATGTATTTTATAAGTTATTTGGTTGTAGTGTTTTTATTTATTCTTATCGTGGTTATGGTAACTCTACAGGAACCCCAAGCGAGGCAGGTTTGAAAATCGACGCACAACGAGTCATGGCTCATCTGTCTCAAGATCCATTTCACAAGGATAAGAAGTTGATACTTTTTGGCCGTTCTCTAGGAGGAGCCAATGCTATCCATATTGCATCGCAATACCCGGAATTAGTAGACTGTGTCATCTTGGAGAATACTTTATTGAGCATTAGAAAGGTCATTGCAAACATGTTCCCGATCTTGAGATTTGTTTCCTATATGTGTCATGAAATTTGGAATTCAGAAAAGGACATTTTGAATTGTAGGAACGACACGCCCTTTTTATTCTTAAGTGGTAAACGAGATGAGATTGTATCTCCCAGAGACATGGAGACTTTATATCATCTTTGTCCAAGCAGATTGAAGGAAATGTTTGAATTTCCAGAAGGTTACCATAACGACACTATAGTACAACCAGGATATTGGAATATTGTGAAGAAATTCCTACAACAGTATGAATTGATTGACTAATCACACCGTCCTTTTGGTTGTCAGTTTGTTTTCATTAACGATCCACGCATTGTAGTATTACTCTCATGAACCCCCACTCCCTATTTATTTTATTCTATATTATTTATTTATCATTTTTGAACAATATATATATATATATGTATATAAGATTGGCAGTACGCTGTTTATGTCTTATCCTCTTGAATAGTCTCAAATAATTCGTTGATTTCACTTTCTGTTAAATTCTTTGTCTCAGGTACGTTGAACCAAATGAAAACAAGATAAAAGAATAAGCATCCTGCAAATATATACCCGTAAAAAAACTGTAGTTTTGATATTAAACTTGGAGTCAACAATGTTATCGTGAAATTTGTCATCCAGTTCACAGAATTACAAATAGCCATGGATATGTATTTGGTTCTTGTTGGATATAGTTCTGACAATAGCACAAAGGTTACTGGGCCCAAAGTCGTGGCAAAAAACACTATGTACACACAGGTTGCAATGAGCAGTATCATACTTGATAATCGCGATCCCAGGACAAAGCCTCCAACACTTGCGTAGATAATCATACAGCACATTGTTCCCAACGACCCCATCAACAAACACATTTTGCGTCCAAGTGTGTCAACCAAGAATATACCACCAATGGTAGCGATAAAATTAACACTTGACAAAATGATGGATGCATTATATGGATCACTAATCCCAGCGTTTTTAAACAAAGCAGTCCCGTAATAAAAAAAGTAATTGACTCCAGACAACTGTTGAGATGCCATAATAACAATACCAATTAATAATCTATAGCCTAATCTTGGATGTCCCATGATAAATTCCCAGTATCTAGATTTCCCGGTGCTTTGTGTGGTCAAATTACTTTCTTCAATTAGTAATAGACTGCTAACGAAATCAGCTACTCTTTCGTCATTTTCATCGATATTATTGAGTATGGCAAATGATCTCTTCGCATTATCAATATCTCTCCTAACTACTGCAAAATAATATGCAGACTCAGGGATGAATGTGATCCCAGCTAATGTAAAAATTGACCACAATATCCCCAAAGATATTGGTATCTGCCATTCCTTAGCATCGGTAAAGCCTTTGTAGTTCTCAGTACAGAGTTTGTTTGTTAGATTACCAACAAGAATACCCAAAGTGACCATCAATTGATACAACACAACCATGGCACCTCTAATAGAGGTTGGAGCGCTTTCTGACAAAAACAATGGTACCAAGACTGTTAGCGAACCACATCCTAAGCCACTTATAAAACGTGCCACCAAAAAAAGTGACCATTTGACTTCCTCGGACAATTGAATAGCAACACCAAGAACATATATTAATACAGCACAAAATATCCCTCTTCTTCTTCCAGAATAGTCCCCCAGTTTGGCCAGTGTCAAACCTCCAACTGCACATCCAACATTGAAAACACCAATCATAAAACCAGTTTGCCATTCTGTTAGTGATCTAGAATTATCACTGGCATTGTATTTCAGCCCATACATATATTTAAAACTGTTCATTTGTGATATGCCACCGATTGTTCCCACATCCCATCCAAAAATAAACCCACCGAATGATATTGATTGGCATAACACCACAGGGAATATAAGTGTTCTCCAGCTCGAGCTGGGAGAATACGGAGGAACGACATCATCTAGCAATTTAGCAGATTGTAAAAAATTAGGCTTAGCACCTAGTGTATTATCGTCAGAGACTGTCTGAGTAGCCATGACCTAACCTAAAATTCTCAATATTTTTATAAAGCAAGATATAACTCCTATTCTATTTTATTAGCCACTTCTTACACATTTCAGATGTAATAGTTGGTTGTTTTGTCCATAATTCCTTTTGTAATAAAACAAAAAGACGCGATTTTGTGACGCGCGACAGAATAAACATATATACATAAATAATATCCATAGAAAACAACACTTGTCGTTTGGACTCTGACAGAATATATTTGACTGGAAAATACACAGCTTTAGAATCAAGGAACAATATGGGTAGTTGAGTTAGCAGCATACGGCAGTAGTTTCTGTTTGAATAGACAACATGGAATTCACATGACCTATTTTGCATTTCAAGTGCTCGAATTTTCATCATAAAATTATACGGACCATCTCAATGTCTACACAACTCCATAAAAGCACGTAGCCAGTTGTAGCATATGGCCCACAACCACCAGCATCCCCTTGCATTTGTTCATTTAGTGGTTCGTACACACCAGAAGTTAACCCCCCTCCGTTTGTATAACCCGCTGAAGCTCTAGTGCTCAAAATGGATAGCCAGGATCCTCAGAATGCTTCGGCTAATACAAATAAGAAGTATTTAACATTGAGAAGATCAGTGGATGTCAGTGCTCCATATACTAAATATTTCCACTACAGAAAGCATGGAATCTCTGTACCGATGGCAGAACCTGAAACTTCATATACAACGGATGTTCTACAACCAGACGCCTATAAGGACACCAGAAGAGTCATCAATCTACCGACAAAGTTCTCGCACTTAAGCTCTAATAAAGTAAAGCATGTCATACCGGCAGTTAAATGGACACCAGATGGACGTAGATTAGTTGTAGCGACCTATAGTGGTGAGTTTTCTTTGTGGAATGGTTCTTCATTTACTTTTGAAAGTATAACACAAGCCCACGACTCTTCCGTAACGACAATGGAGTATTCACATTCGGGAGATTGGCTAATTAGTGGTGATTCAGATGGTACTATAAAAATTTGGCAACCAAACTTCAATATGGTAAAAGAATTAGAATCTGCGCATACGGAGTGTATTAGAGATATATCATTTAGTAATAACGATAGTAAATTTGTGACATGTTCAGACGATAATATATTAAAAATTTGGAACTTCACTAATGGTAAACAAGAAAAAATACTTACTGGTCATCATTGGGATGTTAAAAGTTGTAACTGGCATCCTCAAATGTCTCTGATTGCATCTGCATCAAAGGATAATTTAGTCAAACTTTGGGATCCACGTTCCGGGCAAGCTGTTGCATCTATTTTAAATTTTAAACATACTGTCTTAAAGACAAGGTTTCAGCCTACAAACGGAAATTTATTGTTGGCTGCATCAAAGGATAAATCTCTTCGAATATTTGATTTACGATATTCGATGAAAGAATTAATGACAATAAAAGAAGATGTAGATTTCATGACTTTAGAATGGCATCCGATCAATGATTCTGTATTTACAGTGGCATATTATGATGGTGCATTAAAACATTTCGATATACTACAAGATTTGGAAGCACCGGTTCATAGTATTCCATATGCACATGACAAATGTGTCACTTCAATATCATACAACCCAGTAGGGCATATGTTAGCTACTGCTTCTAAGGATAGGACTATACGATTTTGGACTAGGGCAAGACCATATGATCCAAATGCATATGATGATCCAACGTACAACAATAAGAAATTAAATGGGTGGTATTTTGGTATCAACAATGATATTAATGTGGTTAGACCTAAAACAGAAAATGGTGCAGCACCACCACCATCTACAAATAACGGTGAATTTAATGCTGATGCTGCAAATAAAAACCGTTCTCAAGATATTCCTGGATTGACCCCTCAAAATCCGAATGCTTTACCTGGATTAAGTTTTTGATTTTAATTTTGGGGTGAATATTTGTAAATGTACCGATTGATATATTTATATAGTATATATTTCAATTTATGATTTATCTGTATAATAATTCTTATTTCTTGGGAAGGCTCCCCATAAACACCATTCGGAACACTTGGAATTTATTTCTTTATAGAAACCACTGAAGTCGACAGTGTCAGTGGCTTCTTTAGTGGCATAGTATTCTACAAAAAAAATATATTGCCAATTTCTACCTATCGAATTATCATCGTAGGGTCTGGAGCTAATGGAACACATATTTAAATTGTACTCTTTTAGAACACTTAAAACGTCCACTAGAGCACCTGGATCATTATGCTTAATTATAAAGGCCAATAAGTTTACCAAATCTCCAGGTGTTGCTTGTTCCTTTGAATTATCCCATTTTCTTCTGGTCAAAACCAAAAATCTAGTAGTATTCCCAGGTTTGTCATTTATGTTTTTATCAAGAACGCTTACCTTGTATATAGATGCTGCAATTTCATTGGCAATTGTTATATTTAATACAGTCTTATCGGAAGGATCTAATGCTTTTTGTGTTTCCATAGCTTGTAATACAGCATCAGAAGTAGAAGAACAATTGATTTTCTCTATTACTACACCACTCCTTAGTCTAGATTTTAAATTACTCAAGTATGTGCTTACTTGTCCCCAGACTTGCGGATGTGAGTATATTTTGATAGATTCGTATTCACACAATGAATCTACCCCGTTAGGTAGACTTTTCCATGACAGTAGACAATGTGCAATCTTTACATACTGCTCGTCTATTACTTCCAATTTGGGATAGCGTCTATTGCATATGTCTTTGTCACTTGAATTATCCAGCATTCTGTCGCGTAACAAATCATATGAAAACACTACTTGTCCATTAGTAGAATTTTCCAAGGGAACAACAGAGTAGCTTATAGAGTCATCATTTTCTAAGAGATCAAAGCAACTCGGTATATCTTTTGTAGGAATCAATTCGTATTCATCAGAGGGAAATTGTTGCAACGCAGCCTGATGGGAATAAGTACCTTCAGGCCCCAAAAACAACACTTTTAGCGCCATAATACAAATGGTTTACCAATATTCTTTAGGTGATTCCTGTATTTCAAACATCAATACCAATGTTAAACTTCATAATGCTTGGCTTCTTTATTCGACTCATCATCATCTTAAAATAACAAGCTAACACGTGAAATTCATCAATTGTAACATACAAACACTAAATGTACATACTCTATCTACTTAAATAGAACGCTTCTTCGTCAAACTAGAGGGATTTTCTCGTAGAGGTAGAATATTTCGTCTTGTTTGATCGTATTTTTCAAGAGGGTTTCAATATAGCTCCATGGCGTCTGGTCGAGGAATATTTGTTCGAAGAGCCCATAAATATTAATTTCTTGATTTAATACATTATTAACAACATAATCCATGTTAATTCCACTGTACATCGTAACCGAGTCAATCTTGTGCCATTGAGTATTGTTACTTTGTGATTGGAATGGGAAAGCTTCGACGGAACTAACATGCGTGATCAAAAAGTCAAAGGTATCCCATTTGGCTTCTAAATCGATGGGCTTTTCTGTTTTATCGTACACGATATGAAATCCACTTGACTGTTTTAGTTCTCCAAACCTAGTTATTCCAGTCATGCATGGTGGAACACTCATGTGTACAGTGGCCTGTGTAATATTGTTTTGGACGATGTAATTGTTAAGTGTCTGCAATGCTTCTCCACCTGGGTAATTCAAACTTGAGACATACATGAAGATTAAGGAAAATATAAAAGAAATAACCGGAGATAGAGGCAATAGTGCCATAATAGCAGCTTGCCCTAATGTGCGCAAAGTGAAGGTTTCATACAATCTTGCAGCTCCTACACTCCCTGTAGCTAAGATAGCTGGAATGGAATACACAATAAATCTCCATTCCTTATGAGGTTGGAAGGATAATATTGCAATATGTAAATAAGAAGCCAAAGTGATAATTTTTAAATTCTTAGGGGCGAACTTCAAACCATAACTACTTAGGAATAATACTGTTGGGGGCAAGAACAAAGTCCTTAGATAATGAGTGATGTATGCATAGAATGGCTCTACACCCCAATTAGCTGAATTTCCAATGATAACATTAAAAATAAATGAATCAATTTCGGGCAAACACCAGCTTTTCCAAAAATAAGAATCAACGTGTAACCCAATACCAATGCCTATTCCGGCACCCATAAACGAGAACTTGATGGCCTTCCAAAGGGATAATTTTTTGTAGACCACAGCCAATAATGCTAATGGTGCTCCCAAGGAGCCTACTTCTAACCTGAAAACAATCGAGGTGAAAGCACATACGAACAAAGCCCAATGATGACAATCAAGCAAAATCCATGATAAGGAGATATTTGTAAGCGCAAAAGTAATGACAAAATTGGGCAGAGTTCTAGTAGAATAAAACATCAGATGGAAACCAGTCATGACAAAAGTGAGAAACCAAGAACTGACAGAGTAGTATTCTACGGATTCTTCCTCGATCGTGTCTGTGACATCCTCCACCTGTGCCCTTGTCTTGGTTTTAGGCTTTCCAACCATGGCCCATTCAAGAGCATGTTGGAAATAGATTAATGACAAACCGTTGATCACACCAATGACACTTCTTACAATCAATTGATCATTTAATCCGGTCTTGGCAGTATTATTTACCTGTGCAAATAAGTCACAACACCAGATAATAGGTTTCGACAGGTATGCCACAATTATTGCACCAATAAACGTTCTAGGAACTGCTCCAGGGAATTTCAGATGGTCGTATTGACTTATATCCCAAATCCCATACTCCAAGATGTCATGAATTGCTTGAATATTGAAGCTTTCCTCTACTTTCGTGTAGGGTGCACGGACCAGGTAAACACCCAAAATAACAAACACCAACGATTGCAACAACGTATGCAACAGTTTCATAGATCCCATCTTCAAATAGAGCACTCTTCCTTCTTCGTTCTCTAGACTTGGAGGTTGTCGATTGGATCGCAGTGGCAAGATAACAGAAAATAAAAATATCTTTGGTTTCTTACGAAAACAATACACCAATAGAAGCATGAACCATAGAGAGAGAGATGTATATACCAGAAGAAGGGTCCTTGAAGGAGAAACAGTGTGTGTGCAGGTCTACCGTCACTGGGTGATTGATGGAGGTGCCCAACCATTTTTTATTTTTATTGATCAGGGCAACTGTCCCCGATGGGTATCGCTCCTCTGTATGGGATGCAACTGGCATGTATATATATATATGCATGCCTCCACATGGCCTCCAGGGTGGATTGCACGGGTCTCGCCAGTCGAAGAGTCGCCAACCCACAGATACTGGACGTTTCTTTGCAGAATTCAAGGAGGAAACGACCTGTATTGATCTAAACACTGGGTGCCACTCCCAGGTTGGACGATAGTTTCGTCTTGTTAGGGTTCTGCTTGGGCAAAGAAGAAGTTGAGGGGACGGCAGGGCATCCTCTAGTGGCACCTTAGACACTGATTCGAGCGCAGAATGACCTCCGAACGACTGGCCCAGTTGCTCTTAGAGGCTATTATCCAATATTGGCGGCTATTTCCACCTCTATTGACATGTGATATTGGCATAACTCAGTGTCATGTGACTAGTATTTGGTTTTGTCTCTTAGGCAGCAGCAAAATTATTCAATGAGCTTCAACTGGTCCCATCTGAAATGAATAGTCGGTGATATAGCATACAATATGGTGGTGGGAGGAGCTTCGGGATCGTCTCTGTGACTCAGGGGAATTTGGAGCGAGAAAGAGACTGGTTGTGCTGCGGAAATGGTGCAGTTGAAAGACTATTCTTATACCGAGGATGATGGCATGTTGCCCGAATTGGTAACTGGCCGTGAGGACAACTTGAAAGAACTTCTGGACAAATCACTGGGTGATGGCGGGGTGAATTTGGTCAGCGAACAAAAAATCGCCGCTTATAACAAACAACAGGCCCAGAACCGTGATTTGGTTGAATCAAGAACTCCGGTCACAATTATAACCGGGTATCTGGGTTCAGGGAAATCCACATTATTGGATAAAATAGCCAAAAAGGGTTCGAATAAGAGAGTAGCAATTATTATGAACGAATTTGGAAATTCTAATGAAATCGAAAAGTCAATGACCATCAAACAGGGCGAAGCGTCATACGAGGAATGGCTCGATCTTGGTAATGGTTGTTTGTGTTGTTCTCTACAGAATATTGGGATCAAGGCTATTGAGGACATGTTGGCCAGGTCCAAGGATAAAATCGACTATATATTGCTAGAAACTTCAGGGCTTGCTGACCCTGCGCCCATTGCTAAAATGTTTTGGCAGGATAAAGGTCTTAACAGTAATATATACATTGACAGTATTGTGACAGTATTAGATGCAGGACATGTTTTGACAATCCTGGATGATATTTCAAACGAAATGCATTTCCACACTACTGACAACGAAAGTGGGAACGGGGTGGTTGACGAACATTTGACCATTGCCCATTTCCAGATCGCAATGGCCGACAAAATTATCTTAAACAAAATGGATAAGCTAAAGGACAATGAAATTTTAATGCAGATCCGACAGAGAATCCAAGGTATTAATAGAATGGCGGATATCTACCAAACATCCTTTGGAGACCTGCCGCTGAATGAAATATTAGACTTGCATGCATATGACACAACACAGTTTTCTGAGAAAAGAGACTCTATCTTGGCAACAAATCACGTAGCAATTCACGATTCTCGAATGTCCACAATAGAGCTAAATTTCCCCATAATACACACGCAAAAAAAATACCATTGGTTCATAGAGAATTTCCTCCAACTATTATTGTGGAAGGATTACGGATCTAATGTCAATTCCTTAAAGTTATTTGAAAATGAAGATTGGGAAATTCAAAGAACAAAGGGGTTTATTATTGTCGATGACAACTCTACACACACAGTCAATGTAATACAGGGTGTGAGAGACACCTTTGATATCTTCCCCGTCGAAGATCAGGGGCAAACACAATGCAAATTAATATTTATTGGGAAGTATCTAGATGAGTCGAAAATCAATCAATTGTTAATCAAGGCTCTTGAAAAATAGTTTGCTTTTTCGCTATTCCCTCTCTATTATAAACATAGATATATATATATAGAAAAACATATGTAATGATACAATAATACAATCTCCCTACCCTTTTGATGATTTCAATTTCAGTTTCTCTTGGATTTCTCAGATTTACTTACTCTCTTGTTCTTCTTGCTTTTCTTAAACAACTTATCCATATCTTGATCCATCGGATCGTAACTATCATCGGCACCGGCATCTCTTTCTCGCTTGTCCTCGGGTTTGGCCATTTGGAAACTCTGCTTCCCAACACTAGAGTCCATTTCTTTATTAATTGTTGTCACACCAACGTTAGTGCTGAGCACCGGAATAACCTTTCTCTTCCGTACAGTGCGTACTCTCTTCTTCTGGCCCTTCTGCTGCAATGCCAGCGACTGGTTATTCAATGACCATTGAGAAACATCCTTCGGTCCTCCATTCCTTTCTGGTTCGTCCGGAGTTGAAGTACTTTCACCTGGTGTGAACTTCATGAACTTCATGTTCATGACACGACTAGATAGCTTACCACGCACCGCATTGCTCATTTTGCTGGGATCACGATGATAGAAGGTTCTTGAATTGGGAGGGGGAGGGGGTTAATGAACTGAATTTATCTTAAACCTCGATGAGCTGCATACAATTGGGAATGTTCTATTAAGTGAAAAATTTCAACTATCAATGTAAAGACAAATGTCTATCACGTGCTTACAGTTGATCATTGGCCAACAATGTTGCAATATTCTCTAACAGGACGTCTTGGCGGTCTCCAGAGTAATATTCGGCTCTTCTCACATCGTCTTCGTTGTAGCCTTGTTTACCCGAGAAATCCTTAAGAGCATTGGAGCTGGTTTCTATGTATTTTAGAATGAAATTAGCAGGGTCTTCGGCCAACGATTGGAAGAAAATATGGCGTTTGTTTGTATCGTGTAGCTGCGATTGTAGTGACTGCAGGATTTGGTTCTTCTTCGTAAGTTCTAGGTCTATTTGTGTTGACTGTTTTTCAATTTCAGATAATAATGCCACACACTCTTTAAGCACTAAAGGTTTTGAGTGTTGTGGGTTCAGCAAGTCGGGCACTTCGATGTCGACGACCAATTCACCGTATGTAGAGGCCTTGTCTACCCTTACCGTGTAAGGCAGGACCAAGGGGTTCAGCAATGTTACATGTTTATTGACCAATGGGGGGATGTCGGTTAGTGTCAATAGTTTTACATCGGCGTTATTTGGTTGTGGTGGTAATAACTTCTTCAACGAATCATTTAACAGGACGATATTCTTAAGCCCACAGGCCCCACGAGGTAAATTCACGGAATATAGGTCCTTGGACGCAGTGTCATAATCGATTAATAGATTGTTTTGCTTAATATATTTGTAAACGGAATATATTGCTACTTGTAAGGTTCCATGCTTTAGTCCAATGATAGAAGTCAATTGCGGTGAAAATTCCAACTCATGGTCCCCAACAAAGGTCTTGGGATGGATTGTAACGGTACACTTCTTATTAACGGATCCTGTTCTTTTGATATCGAACCCATCGAATTCGACGGGGTTGGAAGGGTCATTTTTCCATTCCACAGTTTCATCCTCAAATTCTACTTTGATTTTTTGCAAGAACGAGTTAAATTTGGGTCGACGAGGGTCCTTGGCATCTTGAGAGTTCAATAATCTCCCCTCAATTCTCATTGTCCATGATGAATTACATGGATCCACTAAATCAGGATTCTGCCAAAGTTGATTTTCGGACACATTAGATATGAAAATACGTAAATATTTCACATTCCACATGCTACCGTTTCTAAAGGGCAGTATCGTTGACTTGTTCCACACGGCTATGTCTCTGTGGATATCCATGATTCTTTTCTTTAAATATCTATCCAGACGTTGTTCGGCAAGCACTAGTTGTTCATATCGGCGTAAAACATCGACTTTCTCACGCAATTCATCAGTAATTACGGAGTCTAGCGCCGCAGACTCGTCCAGCAATATCTTCCCAGTGTTGTTTTCATTGGGATTACCAGCTTTATTACCTGTCCCATTTTCTACAGCAGCTATCGGCTTGTTCACCATTGGTTTGATGTTGGGAGATGAAGACTTCGTCGAACCACTAGGTCTTCCGACACGACCATGCTTGTTATTTTTCACAACTTTGGACATATTATGATCAGACCCTATTGCCCTAGTAAATCAGGCTACCTGTATCTTTCGCAGCGCTTCCTCTTGTGACTACTGTTTTGTTGTATTGTAATTTTGGCTGAGCTTTGGATGCAAGTTTTGTTTAAAGTTCAAAACTTTTGCAAGATCAAGCAAAATAAGAGTAACATACCATTCCATCAAGACTGGACAAACAACCTAAGGCGAAGATGGTGCAAGGCAGCCAGGTATTGTTCAGTGCGTTGTCTAAACGTGTTAAGCGTGTTGAAGTGCAAATATTGAAAGATTTTCCACGTTTCCAACTGTTCAGGGGACAAGTTGCTCAGGTAAGACCATCTCTAATGACAAACTACCTCTATGGCCACAATGGTGCAAAATACATACTCGATAAGTCGAAGGATATGGATAGGGAGTTGTGGGAGCAATATAAGCAGAGAGAGACAGCTTTGCAGGAGAAATTATCAGCCTCGATCAGGAAGGTACCACAGGCAGCTAAAAAATCTGAAGAAAAGAAGCCCAGATTGCTGGACAGGACTGTGGAGTTAAAAGATGTGAAGATTCCTGGACTATCATAAATATCCTCATATATATCCTCATATATATCCTGTATATAATTATTCTTCCGCGTATGAGTGTATTATCTCAAACTATAGGTATTTAGTAATACACGTATAAATTCCAAATGATATTTTGAAGTACAAGTGTCTATTGAAACAACAGCTATGGATATTCAGCTCCCAAAGAATCGACGCTTACACAGGGAGATAAACCAAGAGGATATGAGTAACGGCGGATTTGAGTGGTGGAGAAGGACTTTGCAATACCAGACCGGCATCGGTTTAACAGAGGACGAGAAGGGTCGATATGAGAAGGACTACGAGACTATCAAGAATAAAAAACAGTGTGATAGATGTTACGAATACAGAGATTGGATGTTGAATTACTCACCCACAGTAAGGTTCATGTTACAACAAGTCCAGAAACTCAATCACGATAGTGGTGCCCGCAAGTTTAATGAATCTCAGATCATTTGTGATTATTGCGATGAATGGAAAAGCGGTGGATTTCATCCCGGATTGGGAATATTGTTATGTCAGAACCGGATATTCAATAAATGGCATCTCGAAGATACACTGTCTCATGAATTGGTACACCTGTTTGACAATTTGAAATGGGAAGTGGACTGGTTGAATTTAAGGCACCACGCTTGTTCGGAGATCAGGGCATCAAACCTTAGTGGTGAATGTAGGTTCATGCAGGAGTTCAAAAGATTGGGATTCAGTATGAAGTGGAGTCAAGGTCATCAAAATTGTGTTAAACGCAGGGCTATCTTGAGTGTGCAGGGAAACCCCCATTGTCAGTCAAAAGAACAAGCTTCTCGAATCGTAGATGAGGTTTGGGATAGTTGTTTTAACGATACGAGACCATTTGAAGAAATCTATCGATAAATAGAACTTGTATTGATTATATTGTGAATAAATATACAAAAAAATATAATACTATAATAATATATTCATGTAAAAATATACAATTATCAAACTAAACTATCCCTTCAAAAAGTTAAATATAATGTACACATTACACTTGGACCAACGCAAATTCCAATCCAGAAAAACACATTACCAACAATGGTTCTTTCTTTGAATAATTTAGTTTGAGAGATGGCAACTAGAGGTAGTTGCATCATTTGGAAACAGAACAAATATAATCTAAATTTATTGAATAACACATACATGGCCATTTCATGCACAACAGAACTAATCAAAAAGGTCATTAACGTAGCCTGGTGTTTGTTTAGTTTTAATGCTGACATGGAACTGTGATAGACATGTCTGACAAGGAACTTGTGGACTGGGATATTCCAAATTCTACTAAATTCATCCCATGAGACACAATTCCACCAATCTCCATAGAAATATCTATCACCAAAACAAGTTAATTCAGCAATACAGTTTAGAATGGCATCCCAAATTAGATAGAATACTAGCAAGTACATGATAATGAAACTTGGGACTAAATCGATCAATAATACAACCCATAATGACAGTCTATGGAATACAGAAGTCCATGGAGAATTGCGTACTTCCAAAGCTCTCATGGCAACAGGGTACATGAAAGTCTGCGCAACAACCATCATGACGAAAATGGTACCGAAAATTGCGAATAGTTTCTCCACGACATAAGCCCATCTGATCTTCTTGGTTCTTGGATATTCAATTTGATAAACTAAAGTGGGGAACATGGAATACATGAAGTAGTTCTTCAAATTGATATTTTCAGGGAAGGGTTCATCTTTTGACTGACTTTTCAATTCTATCTTGCAGAAACGAACGGAATTTTGTAGAGTATTAATCAATTCCTCATTTGATGAATCTTTAATCTTTGCCAAGGATTTTTCAGAGAATTCTAATTCTTGTTGTATGCCCCAAAGATAACCATTAAAGAAGGCAAATGAATGCATTTTCATCAACAGAACCAGGGAATGTAAGAACAGGAAAATTTTGGATAACCAAGACAGTTTAAGGATGTTCCCAGCTAAACTCATATTGAAGACAACAAACACAAATTCGAACACAGCTACAACTTTCCAGCCGATGGTATTCCAATTTACTAATTTCCATTTGCATAAATAATGAACAAACAGGACAAAATAGGTTGATATATACATTGAAAGGTCGACCAAAGCAACAGTGTGTAATCTAGAAGTCATGAAATTCCAAATTTCAGCCTCACTAAAACCACCAAATTCAAAATAATAATCAATAACTAATTTCAACATAGCGAATGCAATAGCCATCCAAATGGAAACATAAACACCAGAAAAATTAGAATGTAAAATGGTATCTTCCAAAGAGGGGATTACATTGGTGCCATCGTCGCCGTTTTCTGCAATCGATTTCCTCAATTCCTTCAATTGTTTCTCTCTCTTTTTAATTTCCTTCTCAAGGGTGGGCCCTTGGAATCCCGTTTGAAATGGCATATTAACTGTACCATCCAAGATACTAGGTCTTGGCTCAAAAGCCACATCATCGAAATAGGATATGACCAGATCTTGTCTGTATCTTTGCCTGTCCATTTTCTTCAATCTCTTGATATACGCCTCCAATCCAGCTTCCAATTCTGGAGAATTCACAAAATTCATTGCAGATTTCTCCAGACCACTGACAGTAGAGGTTACTGGTTTGTCTCCAACCTCTTTGGCAACATCATGGCCCCTGGTTCCAATCACCTTGGTGACATCCTCGTCGTATAACTCCTGTTCGTCGTTGACGTTGATTGATCTTCTAAGGTGGCCCGGATGGTCCTCATTCAACTCTTTGACCTTCTTATAAGTTTCGTCCTGTAAAATCTCCTTGGCAGCAGTGTCTTCCTCCGACATGATTGGTGTCTATTCTAACCTTATATTCCCCACTTCCAAACTGTTGAGGTTACTCTATTTAAATCAGTTGTGATGCACTATATGCCAACTTGGCATTTTTGTGGAACCCGGTTTTGCTACTTTGAAGTTTATATACAAGTTTCGTCAATAAAATAGCCCCTATTACAAAAACAACTACTAACAACACTCTAAACAAATAATATTAAACACTGGAATGGAATAAAATGTATATATGTATATATATAACACTGTATATGCGGTGGCGGGTGGCGGGGACCGGATGGGATGGGAGATATTATCTACTGTGGGGACTATCGATCATTTGTACTTGAAGATCTTGGCTCCAACTCTGTCCTCGTTGGAAATCACACCCACACGAGGGTTGTGAGGGTGACCAGACTCTTCTTCAGCCTCCAGCTCCTCAGCGTACTTCAAGGCCTTCTCCCAACGCTTCTGTTCGGTCTGCTTGTGCTTGTTTGGTTGCAGCTTCTCCTCGTACATGCTCAAACCAATACTTCCCAGCAAGAGACCCACGGTGATGAACTGGGCGTACATTCTTGCTTGGACGGCCTTTTGCGCCGTCGTCATGATCTTGTCCTTGTTGATGATGTGCCAAGAAGCATACAGCGAGGCGGCCCACGCACCGGTGATGATCTTGTACTTGTGGTTGGACAGCCCTTGGACGAACTTGTCCTTCAAAGGCAGAGCCTTCCATTGACGGAACTCCTCCAAGGCATCTCTGCTCTCGGAGCCAGATCCGTACATCTGGGCGTCGAACCCGTTCGACGCTTCCTCAGCACAGATGGCCGTCAACAACGTTGGCGGCGTGATGAACAACGCAGTACGGATGGACGATGTCATCTGTTTCGGGTTGAACTTAGGCCATCTCTTTGGCCCGAGCTTAAACAGCAGCATCGAGATAGCGAACCCGGCAGCGCAACCTTTGGCACCACCGATCAGCGTGTGCGTGCGATGCGCTTCAATCTCTTCCGCAGACAACAACTTCATTGTATTACTATTGGTACCGTTCTTCCTAGAAGTCTTCTTTCTGTAGTGCTGTACTTGCGATCAAGACACCTTTCCACAGAGCTAACGCAACGAGATGACTGCAAAAACGCTTCTCTCGGAATCTGTGTATCGTACCCACGACAGCTCTTCTTATATAATCCAAAATTTAAGCAAAGTATAATGGACAAATAATATACGAGGAATATAAAACAAGCTGAGAATTTTTGCAAAATTCGAGAACGTCCAGGGCATAATTTCCCTCAATGAGAAGGCACAGTTTCTCCCAACAAGATTGCTTATACGAATGGCATGGCATGATACGGAATGAGAGGTTATGTAATGAAATGAGACTGTTCTATTTCGTGGTTGCTGTTTTCTGCTATTTATATATTCATATATATATATATACAAGGTTCGTAATTAGGATGATCGTGGCCGGGGGACTCTTCATTCTAGCAGTTTTGTCTTGCTCACGCTCCAGAGCCCTGCAATGGTTGCGACGATCCCGGAGGCGTAGGACATCTGCTTGATACCTCTGGAGGATCTGAATATGGCACCGGTCAGGGCACCGGCTGCGACGGAGCCCTGGGTGTCGTGCTTGCCTCTGAGGGAGTCTATGGACGAGTTGATGATGTTGTAACTTAGTGCGAGGATACCGGCGTTGTTGCCCAGAAATGGGCCTCTCTTGGTAATGCTGTTCAATACGGTGTTCAGTTGCAATTTGCCCGGGGAGCCTGGAGGGATGCTCTTGATACCTTGTACCAGCCCGGTGAACCCACCGAAACCAAGACCTAGCAGATACACTGCACCTGTACCGTAGCACAAATCGTCTGTCCAGCCACGAGATGGTATCAAACCTTGCGAGCCCTCTAAGGTTGACAACTGTTCTTCCTCCAGGTCCAGATACTCCACGCCTCTCTCGAGCCCAGCCAAAGGATGTAGTCTGGAGGGGTCTAGCGTCGATGTTCCAATGACATCGTTGATATTCGTTAGCTGGTTTGTGTCGAATCCCAGTGAGGACGACGACGTCGTGTGGTTGCTGTTACTTTCTTCTGTCTTCTCCGTGGAAGAGCCACCAAACATACGAAACATACTTGTTGATGATTATATTTTAGTTGAAGCCTTTCCGATTGCACCTCACACCCCTTCCTAATTGATCTTGTCTAGCCTGTACCTTGGTAGTCAGTGATAAGCTGGTGTTCATGAGTCAAAAGAGTGAAAAAAAATGTCAAAATACAAATAAAAAAATTTTGCACTATTAATATCGAAAACATGGAACAACCCAAAAAAGCAGAACATCTTATAAAAAGAGTCATTGGTCCATGCAGATGCGTCCTCATTGTGTCTTGGTCCTCTTGGTGGAGGATGTCTCGCCGATCTGCGTTGGTGACTGTCTTTTCGCAGACGGGGTCTTGTTGTTGATAACGTCGTACATCTCCCGGTGCGTCTTGCAGCGGCTGACTTGCTGGTACACGGGCGATTTCCCCGGAATCATTCTCAGCAAGAGGTATTTGGTGTTGGCGACGTGGTTGTCGTACTCCATGGCCACATCCAGGTATTCCTTGGTTATTTGCTCCCAGGAGACCGGCTGTGAAGCCGTCGTGAAGACACTGGGATTCCTTTCGGCAGCCTCGGCGATCATGCATCCTATCCTGGAGTCGAGTTTCAAGGAATGGAACTCTGCACGGTCCTTGACCCCGCCGTTAATCACCAGGGACACGTTGTGCTTTTGGCAGATCCTGAAGATGTCATCGATATAGTGTCTGATGGGTTGTTCTCTGTTTCTCATGGGGATTGTGCGACAATGGACTGTCAGATTCGTGATTCCGGTACCACAAATGTGTTCCACCATGGTCAAAGTGTCCTCCCTCGTGGGCAGTAGTCTAATCTTGCAACTAATCGTCTTGCTGAATGGAATGCCGATCTTAGTCACCAGAATGCGTAGAATATCGCACAGCTTCACTGGGTTGGTGCTCAACAGGGCACTCCCCATCCCAGAGTGGATTGAGAAATGCTTGGGGCACCCAGCATTCACATCAATTCCATCTACGTCCTGCTGCACGATCATTGCCGCCTTGACAGCGAGGTCAGCGTCTGCAGTACCCATTTGAAACACCAGTCTTCCGTGCTCCTTCGCTGGTACCGTACGGAACACAAGCTTGTTATCCTTATTGGCCACGAAGTCGACACAGTTCAACTTCTCGTTCACCTCACGGTGACATTGCAGCAGTTTCTTGTCGATGATCTCGGGAGACCAGACCAAATCCGCACCGTGCTGTAGCGACAATAAGCGGGTCGGCAATTCACCACTTCTCACCATCGGTGCCAAACAGAACTTCTCAGCAAAAGTTAGTTTACTCATTTCACAGTTGTCTAGTTATATACCTGTTGTATACCTGTTGTATGCCTATATGTATGCGTGCGGAGGAAGGAGGGCAGAGTTATCTGTGCGTGGTTGATTGATCTTGCTCATCGAGTTTGAAATTGGATGATTTTTTGTTTTAAAAACAGGCGGTTAACCCACACTGCCAATACAACAAACACATCATCGGCAAAAATAGGCTAACTAATTACATTCACCGGGTGTTGTTTCCCGGTGAATACCCTCAGAGCAGCAGATTATGTGACAGCCTGGAGAGGGCCAGACAGAGAAGCCATGGACTACAGCAATGGCTGGAAGATGCTCCCAATGGTCGGGATTGGATAAGCGCTCCCCCCCTCCTCCTCCGCAACACAGCAAGATGACAAGACGTGCAAGTAACTACAACGCTACGAAGATATATCCTAGGTGATGGAGACGAGCAATGAGTCCGTAGCAAGAGTGGAGACGTCCCGGCCGCTCGCCCTCCTCGTCCACTGGCAGCAATGGGCTCTGCAACACCTCGCCGACCCATTCAAGATACACAGTTGCACCCGCCAACGAGCCAGCATCTCATACAACTACCCTGGGATGGCTCCAGTTGCAAGTAAGGCCATCTGCGATAGGTCTGAGGAACCACTTCCACGTGAAAATGGTGTGAAATTGATCGATTCGAACAATCAATTATCTGGACAAGATAAATTGCAACAAGAATCTCTCCAGTTGGAAAGGATAGTTCGGTTTCAGGAAGGAGTAGAGAGGCAGAACACCGTAGGTACAAGACTAATAATGAAGTTTTCGCACTCGCTGCAGTTCAATTCGGTTCCAGAATGGACGTCTAAGTACTTGGACTACGACCATTTGAAAAAATTGATTTACAATTTGCAGAGACAGAAACTATACGCTCAAAGCGACGATGATGAAGAAAATACAGCCCTGTTGAATGGGCAGACTGGTGGCCCAAACACGTATGTTGTAACGTTTGAGCAGCAGTTGGATTCTGAATGGAGGAAAATTGAAAAGTTCTTTAAGTCGCAGGAAACGGGTCTGATCGCCAATTACAACGAATTAAAGGACGATGTCATTGAATATGCAGAAAGCCAGGAGTCTCCGGTTATAAGAAGACAGAACAGTCTTGGCTCGTCGCAGGAGTCGTTACCAATCTCGCAGGACTCAGACTATGCCATTGAAAGGGCGTCGCTGCCCAAGACAGCCCCTAATGCAGGGAACATTATCACTGCTACAACCAGCAATAATCTCCATTTGACCACCTCGTTAAATGAATCCACGTTGACATTATTAACACCGGCAGTGAAACATAAGTTGACTTTGAAAAAAAGATTAGTGCAAATATTCACTCAACTCTCTGAGTTGAAAGATTATATTGAATTGAATCTGACTGGGTTCAGAAAGATTTGTAAAAAATTCGATAAATCTCTGGAAACTAACATCAAAGATGCTTATTTAAAGAAACTGACAACTCAATCATACATTTTCAATCCCAATACGTTGACAAGGGTCTTAAATTTGATCAATGAAACGGTAGTGACTTATGCAAGATTAAGTAATGACATAATGCCAATCAATATCGACGCGCAGAATGAAAATGATAATGATAACAACAGCTTGATCCAGGTTTATCATGAAGCAGAAGAAGAATTGTCATCCCACTTAAGAGATCACATTGTTTGGGAGAGAAATACAGTTTGGAAGGATATGATGAATTTAGAAAGAATGGCACAGAGTGTAAAAACTGAAAATTGTAAGCCAAAATCGTTCAATTTAAAGAAAAAATATATGGATAGTTCTAATGCCAAAGAGGATGAAGTTCAAGATGGTGGAAACCTCCTTAATTCATCAATTACTGTTTCTGAATTATTTAATTATTCTTTTGTGGATATTTTAAAGAGAATTTTGACTTCAAACTCTCTGATCAAATTCATTTCTATTACAATTTTTTTCCTCGGATTATTGAATTTCCCATTATTCAAGCATGATGCTTTACAAAATAATTGTTTTGCAATTTTAATATATGCATCTTTATTATGGGCTACAGAAACAATTCCATTATTCGTGACATCTTTACTAATACCATTATTAATTGTAATTTTACCTGTCTTAAGAGATTCTGACACTGTAGCTGCACCAATGTCACCTTCAAAATCAGCACAATATATATTATCTACTATGTGGTCCAGTGTCATCATGTTATTATTAGGTGGATTTACACTAGCAGCTGCATTGTCGAAGTACAACATCGCAAAAGTATTATCGACTCATATTTTAGCTAAGGCAGGAACAAACCCCAAAACAATCTTGTTGACGAATATGGGAGTGGCACTTTTCGTATCTATGTGGGTATCAAACGTCGCAGCACCCGTATTATGTTATTCAATTATCCAGCCCTTATTGAGAACCCTACCTCGTGGTAGTTCATATACAAAATCATTGATTTTAGGTATCGCATTAGCTTCCAATATTGGTGGTATGGCATCTCCTATTGCGTCACCACAAAATATATTCTCCATAGGTCTGATGGAACCCTCTCCTTCTTGGGTTGAATGGTTTATTGTGTCGATTCCTGTTTGCTCGATTTGCATATTGGGTATTTGGGTGTTGCTTTTATTGACTTTCCCAGTGGATCCTTCAGTAAAAATATTACAACTACATCCAATTCAAGAACCATTCACTCTAAAACAGTGGTTCGTCACACTGGTGTGTATTTGTACTGTCATACTATGGTGTCTATCGAATCAATTATCTGGTATATTTGGCGATGTAGGTATTATTTCCATCATCCCATTAGTAATATTTTTTGGAACTGGTCTACTGAACTCAAATGATTTTAATAATTTTATGTGGACTATTGTAGTTCTTGCTATGGGTGGGACCACTCTAGGTAAAGCTGTTAGTTCTTCCGGATTACTGAGCGAAGTGGCAAATGCCATTAAAGACAATGTAGAACACCAACCTATATTTATTATCGCTATTATCTTCGGTGCGGTGATTCTGGTAATGGCAACATTTGTTTCACATACTGTGGCTGCAATGATTGTTGTCCCATTAATGAGTGAAATTGGCTCTCACTTGCCTTCTGGTGACCATTCAAGATTGTTAATTATGATTGCCTCATTGTTATGCTCTGCTGCTATGGGTTTACCTACTTCAGGTTTCCCCAATGTCACCGCAATTTCTATGTTAGATGACATGGGTGATAGGTACTTAAATGTAGGAACATTTATCACCAGAGGAGTACCTGCAAGTATCTTGTCATATGTGGTCATTATAACAGTGGGGTACGGATTGATGGTGCTTATTGGATTTTAAATATTCTGTAGAAATCTTTTATATTTATTTATATTGTCATATATTAAAGCGTTTTAAATATCTATTAATGTAGTTACCTAATATTATCGTACACATTTAAGCACAACCAAAGTATTTAGTGTCTATAAATCTTGATAACACCCATTTGCATTTGTTCTCATGAATCATTTCTTTGGGAACGATTGTTCCCGCATAAATTTTGATCTTATTTCCATATGCATTTAATATTCTCCGTATCCCAATTTCTGTAGCCATATATACAACAACATCAATTTGATCAAGCGAAACATTATGATCTAATAATACCTTTATAGCCATAATCAATGCAGCCCCAGTGATTACTTGCGCTTCCATTAAAAGAACCCGCGTATAGCTTGATAAATTTGATGGTAGTATTTCACAATGTAGTTGTGGTTCACCAGTATGTGAATCGGACTGAATCAATAGTTTGCCAATAGCAATGTTAGGAATCGTCTTCCGTAAAGATCTCATAAAACAATCACCCGATCTAATCATATTAACAGCGGCAACTTGATTGAAATTGAAATTAACGCAATTTTCTATTTGATATCCTTGTGGTGTCTCTATTGTACGAGTTTGTCCGAATGGCATATTGTCTAGCACCTTGGATAATAATATCATTGCTATTCTGTCAAAATAAAACACAAAATCGGATTGTTTGATATTTTTGTCGAGTATCATTGTTCTTAAAGAATCTGTTTGATACGTAGATTCTAATTCGTAGACATATTCCAATTCCTCCAAAGGTATAGAATCCTTAAAGCCTAGTTTTCTTAATTCATTGATATGTTCCTCGGATTTTAATATCAACTTTGATTTAATATGCTTAATCACTAAATTAATAGCTACGGTATTATTTGAAATAGATGGAATAATAACATCAGCATAGTTCATTGTTGGTCTGACATATTTGACAGCATCAGGTTTAACAAACTTATCCCACTGCTCTATGCATCCATTTAAATCTCTACCCCTATGAACGATATCCCTCGATAATCTCCTAGCTAAGCAAATATCCAAGTCTGCATCCACAAAGATTTTCAGATCCATTAAATCCAATAGTCTTTTGTCATAAAGCGCATAAATTCCCTCCAGCACAATCACACTAGCACCATAGATGGGGATCGTTTTATTGGCAACTCTATTGTGATTAACGAAACTGTAAACTGGGATATTCACACGTTTACCGGCTTTCAAATCAGAAATACATTGGTAGGCTAAATCTAAATCAATTGCATCAGGTTCGTCGAAATCGTATTCATTTTGGAATGCTAGGAATCTTTCTGCGGCTGATAATGGTTTGTAGAAATTATCCAATGAGATTAACACTGTCCAAGGAACGTTGATGGAAGACACAATTTTAGAAGCGACACTAGTCTTACCTGACCCAGATGTACCACCTATACCGATAATGTATGGAGTAGTCCATGGAGGGATGTATTTGGGTTGAGCTTCCTCCAGTGACAAGACAGATTCTCTTCGTCTGGTCTTGCCTGTGCTTGGAACGTCCAAGGTAGATTCCACCACTGATGGGGGTGACAAATTCAATACGCCCATTTTCAAATGGTTATGGAAACAGAGGTAGTCTGCTGGGATGTTAATGGTATTGTTAGTGACGAGGTGAAGCTCATCGCAAAAATATAGACAAATTTCAGTTTAACTTCTATCTTCGAGAATTTTTCAATCTTTAGGCTTGTTTGTTAGAAAAATATAAGCCAGATTACTAGATAGTAGATAGGGTTCCATCTCAAGAGACAGTGATTCTATTGGATGTTTAGCCTCTGCCCTCAACTTAGCTTAAGGAGAATATGGCATAGATAGAAAATGGCCCCAAAACCATCCGGTGCATGTTGTTTTAAAGTGTGCTATCATGAGGTTGAAACCAAGGGAAAACATGAAATGATCTATATGACATCGAAACGTACGTGCACTGGTGAGGCAGACCCAAAAACACAGCGTTATTGTCATCTTCACTGATGTATCCGGTATTAAACTGCCCAATGTTTTGTTGGTGGCCGGTCAATTGGCGGCTTCTGAGTCCAAGATCTAAATTCCAGACTTCTTATATGGTGATTGTTGTGACACAAACATCCACTAGAATTTGCATCATGGTTGGCTAAACACACACTTGAGATCACCGGTAGGACTGTGAACAAGTTGATGGAAAACCTCAAGAAGGAGTACAATCCAAAGTTTATTGTTTCGGTGCCAAATCAGCCTTCCATTTAATTAATAGTAAGACGGGCATTGCTGTTGCCGGTACTGTCGCACATCCTTCACTTGTTTCTATGGAATACATTGCTTCAGTAGGTAAGTACAAGCCCTATTTTGAGCTCCGTCCGTCAAAATGATCCAATTTTCATCACTGAATTAAGACACAAGACTGAAGAGGCCTAAATTGCCAACGATATTACCTTTCAAATCGAATTATTCAGCCATGCCTCTCATGAGTTTGCTGCAAGGGGTGACGTCGCGTGTGCCATGGACAAGGCGTTGGTAGACCAAATCCCACTGGTTTAGACGAATTAATGAGTTAGTAACTATACACTTCGGCACATATATCTGTATATAAATTCTATACATATTACCTATATTATTATTTATTTAAAAACTGCATTAAGAAAGTCACACACCTCATGCATTAACACGTAAGGAAAACAGCGATGTCCAGGGAATTCAAGTCAAGTAGATGTTGTTAAATAGAGGCGTTTCTTTCTTCCTTTAGTGTTTTACGGATCATACTAGAATTACATATAGAGTAAAGTTTTCCAGAAGAAATCTTTAAACATCGTTGACTAGAAGGACAGTTTCGAAATTAAACCTGTTTGTGATGGAAAGATACTAGTGCAGTTTGTTGTATTTCGATGGTTGGTGGGCAAAGACGTGTGAAGAGAACCTTTGAAGAACATGAGAAAGCGAATTCTGTAACGGCACCTCCTGCTATCTCATTTGATAGTAAGATCGTAAAACGAGATGAGGACAATGACTCAGCAAATAAGAACAGTAGAACCCCTCCAGATGAGAGGATTTCTACTCCTGGTAGTTCTGGGAAGTTCATCCGGGACAAAAGTAGGAATAGTGAGAGGAAACCTTTGAATTGGGAAGAGCAACAACTGAAGAGAGTCGAATTATATGAGAACCTCGATGATATAGTGGTTGATCAACCTATTGAATACGGTTATGTCTTAGATTCTAAGGCGTTGATTGATTTTACAGAGGATGACGGCGACAAGTTATCACCCCAGAACGACGAAGAGGATAAAAAGTTGTTAGAGGCACTTGATCAAGAACAAACAAGGTTATTGACGATTCAAGAATCGAGGAAATTGTTGCCTGTATATCAGTATAGGGATAAATTACTGGAACAAGTACGGAATAACCAAGTATTAATTGTCGTTGGTGAAACTGGGTCTGGTAAGACTACCCAACTACCCCAGTATTTAGTGGAAGACGGATTTACGCAAAATGGGAAATTCCAAATAGCAGTAACACAACCTCGTAGGGTTGCTGCTACTTCAGTGGCTACTAGAGTCTCTGATGAAATGAATGTTGTTTTGGGAAAGGAAGTAGGATATTCAATTAGATTTGATGATAATACTTCCAGTTCTACAGTCCTGAAATATATGACAGATGGTATGTTGCTACGAGAATTCTTAACAGATCCGTTAATGAATAAGTATTCATGTATTATTATTGATGAAGCTCATGAAAGAACCTTAGCCACTGATATTTTACTGGGCCTTTTAAAAGATATATTGCCAAGGAGACCGGATTTGAAAATTATTATCTCATCAGCTACTCTGAATGCACAAAAGTTTTCGACATTTTTTAACAGTTGTCCCATTTCTAACGTTCCTGGGAGAAGGTATCCAGTAGATATTCATTATACTTTGCAACCGGAAGCAAATTATATTCATGCTGCGATCACCACTGTATTTCAAATTCATACTACCCAATCATTACCTGGTGATATTTTAGTATTCCTCACAGGACAAGAAGAAATTGAAAAAGTTAAAGAAAAGATTGAAGAGATAGCCTCTAAGTTGAGGTCAAAGATTGCACCTATGATGGTTACACCAATATACGCAAACTTACCGCAAGAACAGCAAGCATTGATTTTCACAAAGACCCCAGCTAATGCTAGGAAAATTGTTCTAGCAACGAATATTGCAGAGACTTCTTTAACTATTGATGGAATAAAATATGTGATTGATGCAGGATTTGTTAAGGAGAATTCGTATGTTCCTTCGACAGGTATGGCACAATTATTGACAGTTCCTTGTAGTAAAGCGTCGGTGGACCAACGGGCCGGTAGAGCTGGACGTGTAGGGCCCGGTAAATGTTTTAGATTGTTTACTAAATGGACTTATGAAAATGAATTAGAATTGATGCCTAAACCAGAGATCGTAAGGACAAATCTTTGCCATACTGTTTTAGTGCTATTATCAGTTGGAGTTACTGATCTATTGAACTTTCCCTTTCTGGATAAGCCTAGTGTATCGACACTAAGTAAATCTCTTGAAATATTATATGTTCTGGGTGCATTGAATAGTAAGGGGTCGATGACACAATTGGGTAAGCTAATGTGTGAGTTTCCTTGTGAACCAGAATTTTCCAAAGTTTTATATGAGTCTGCTACTAATAGTAATTGCCAAGGTGTATTAGACGAGTGTTTAACAATTGTGGCGATGTTACATGAAAGTTCATCATTACTTGGTTCAAACATGACAAATAGACAAGATATGGAAGTGAAGAACGTTGCTGGGCAAGTTGATAGTGACCATATGATGTATTTAAAAATATATGCAGAATGGCAGGCGTCCAAATTCTCTAGAGCTTGGTGCCAAGATCGAAAAGTACAATTCAAGACATTATTGAGAGTGAAAAATATACGATCACAACTATTAAAATGTTGCATAAAACATGGATTAGTGAAAGCAAACCTGCAAGTGAGGAAGAATTTATCGTTGGATGAGAGTATGATATGGCAACGAATTATCAAAAGCTTTATTACTGGATTCCCTATGAATGTTGCCAAATTGAGTAACACAGGGTATAAAACTATCGGTAAACAAAGTTCAAGCGGCATAAATGTATCCATCCATCCATCTAGTATTGTGTTCAAGAATCAAATGCAGGATGCGCAAAGACCTTGTAAATACATACTATACCAACAATTAGTGCTAACATCTAAAGAATTTATGAGGGAGTGTTTACCAATTAATCAAGAATCATGGTTGCATGAGTTAGTACCGCAAATTTTTAAAAATAATATTACCTGAATATGCTTTTTTATGTAATGTCTATATAAGTTTATTCTTCCTTTTTAATTGTATCATTATTAATGTTGGAAGTAGAAGATTCATCTTCCTCCTCCTTCTTTCTACTCATACTCTGAATCCTGGCACCTAAATCGTTCAATACGCTCGTTCTGACTTTTAAATCCTGCTCTCTGTTAGCAATATATTGTTCCCACTCGTCAGTGGATTTACTTAATAGCTTAATCGTCTGAGGGTCCTCCTGGAGGAGAGTCTTGCATGTCTTTAAACGATGCCTAATGAAACCAGTTGCGGACTCCAGTTGAACTGATGAGTCCTTTTTCAATTGGTATAGAGAATAGAACAAGTGCGGGATGAATTCGGATGTACTTGTTGTGTTATGCAATTGTGCTTGGCCCGATCCACCAGAGATTGGAGGCAATGAATCTGTTCTTTGCTCATCAGGGGGTGGTTCGTTTGGTACTAGTATCGAATATACTTTATTGAGGCCTTCGTTTTGTAAGCTCATGGTTGGTTACTTGACTGTGAGACCTGCTCTTGGGTAGGAAGTTGTTTTGTTAATAGTATGAATTTTATAAAACATGAAAAATTTCAGGATTGAGGATTAATGGATAATTAAGAATTATTCTAGATGAAACAAAAAGTACAAAGGTATGTGTATATATATGCGTATTTGGTTATTTATATGTGCATAGACAAATTAAATATGCTATTGCCACAGATGGCTGTTTGATTTATTGCGAGGAGAGTAGGTTCCTTCATTGGCTACTGGTAAATAAATGGATAAGCGATTTAGCAGCTTTTACACTCATTGGAGTTTCTTGTTTCCATGCATTTGGGGGAATAATATTTGAGCGAATGGGTGTTGTAGTGTAGATGGTAGGAGACGAGGAGGATGCAGCACTACCATGAGTCGTGACTCTGTGTTTTGGTGGTGTTTGCTTCGAAGACCTGAAATTACCCTGTGAAACAACCAATTTCCTATTCTTTCCATGTCTTTTCTGTAGTTCATGGAATTTCTTGTTGGTTTGTTTCGTTTTAAACTTGTAATATGCAAATTGTAATCTTATCTGTAGTTTTTTAGAGATAGCTGAATAATGTGTTTGTTTTGTGGAATGGTCATTATTGGTAGCCATACCATTTTCATTGTCATTATGGAATAATAGCGGATTGAGACGAGTGTTTGTAGTTGCAGCGGGATACATATACACAGCCGTCGGCGAGTTGATCAGACTATGTATCGACGGTAGAGCTGCCACATTCCTCGAACTAATGCTATTGTTGTTGTTGTTGGAATTCTTGAAAGAATCTATGAACGTCAGTCTATTACCGTTGAAAGTATTTAACTTCGAATTTGATATTTCACCCAGGGGCAATCTATGGTCTCCTATTGACATTTATCTGGTACCTTGCTGTGCTCTTCGTCTGCCGTCTCTCCCGGTATCAGCCCTCTCTTAATCTGTTTAGTGTGCTGGTTATCCTATCTACCTCTCTCTGGACACATAAAAAGATATCGCTTTTTCCTGTCTTATAAATACTTATATACAATATCCGGAAATTTCACTCGTATAACCCCTACTCAATGCACAACTTCTAACTAAATCCTCAAGAGATCTCAAAGGGGATAAACACTAATGAGTTTGTTTTATTTGGAAAATGGTTTCAGCAGGGCTCATCGCAGCTTTTTGTGTTATTGTTTGTTTGTATGTTTTCCAAAATAGGGCGACGCGTCGGTAGTGATAGCGCCCCGTAGTAGATGGCAATAGCATACGCGTAAAGGCTCATGAACCATCCAGCCCATACGACTCATGGCGGTAAGTCGCAGTAATGATAGGATGGACGGATGTCCTGTGGTAATAATAGTTTACATAATACATAGGATCTACATTGGGAATGGTATCTGCTTTGTCCATTCGGTAAGATTCGAAAAGAGTTGTGACTCGATCGAATCTCCATGGCCACTAGCAATTCTAAGAATATACTCATTCAGCCCTGCACTTCCTAGAATATCGACGTGTTCAGAACTGTTGGCGCCACCACGTATGTCAAATCTGTCGGGCTGGTGCTTCAGTTCAACGATGGTGACGTTGGAGCCACCTGGATTATATGGAGATTTTCCCTGTGCCCACTTATGACATATGGCGTGTGTGATGATGGGGACAGTCCCATCGCCGTCCGTGAACATGACAGGCGATTCTGAATCATAATCAATGGTCATGTTCAATAACGTCGCAGTGGTATCATTGGTACGGTAGGCATATGCCCTTTCAGTAGGATTTTCAATACCGTAGAGACAATAGACTTTCATGTTTGGTGCATTGGGCAATCCAACCTCTAACGGGTTGACCCAATGACTGTGGTGTTTCTTGTTGGATTTCATTTCTTCCTCGGTACGAGCATATCCATAACTGTATTGGTCGGTTATTCTCTTGGACAACCATTCAGGGGAATTGTCGATGATCAGCTTAATAGAGTCCTCGAGTGTGAGGTTTTTGTTAAGGGAGGGATTCGAATGAGGGTTGAACCTAATAAAAGTACCGTAAGATATAGTGCTGTTATGCAATTCATCTTCTGCTGAATGCGACATATTACCCCAAATCAAAGACCCACCCTTGGGCAACATTGATGGAATACCACCCCATGATTGTAACATTTCTAATCTCTCACTACGACTAAAGAATTTTTCCAACCCGTACATGGCCAATGCATTCAATTGAATAGTGTCCTTCATTTCACCACTAATCAATGCAGGTACCGCCTTCGGAGCTCCTAATAGCGTATCAGCGACATTCACAAATGAGTCAATGTACCTATCAACCCAACCGTCGCCACCGTTCCCATACAATGGGCCTTCGGCTTCTACCCAGTTCAAGAAATAAAATAACACTTGCGATCCCATTGAATGACCTATCAAACAGACCTTCTTAGAATCATTCAACTCATAAAATAATTCGATTTGTTCCTTTAATTTAGTAAAATAACGATCACGACGCTCCAAGTCCAAGTATGCTAATCGCCAATCATAGGAGGCAGTCGTCATTTTATTTGGGTCATATCCAATAGTTCCTAAGTTCTGTAGAACTTTGTTCCAAATCCAATATCCTGCTACAAAGAAGTCGCTGGCTTCGAACCCTTGAGCAGCTCTTAGTGTGAAATTTGGAGGATCTAGGCCTGTTTCTGGGTTCAACATTATATGTTTCAACCAGCATGCTTTGTCCATAATCATCGTCCTTAACATATAGAATGACCCCCACAACCTTTTCCTGAAATGTGCAGAACTGTCACATTCGTCATCACCAATGACCCCCCAACTTTCAATACCAGTAGAAACAACTCCTGGAACCATCACCACAGGATGGTTTTCAATATGATCATATTCTTCCAGGAACTGCTTTCCAACAGCAAAATTTTGAGTCATACCAGAATTTATTGGTGAGTTATTGGAAGACAAATAACCATTTTGAAGATCGTCAATAAAGCTCGTAACACTTACAGGTAGCTTTTCCTTCCAATCATCAAAATAATTCTTAACAGAATCTAAATTCCTGACAAAGTCCAAATTAACAACATTATCAAACAATTCCCTGTTGTTGTCATGTACATGAGTAGCACCGAAATAAATGGGGATTAAGATACCAAGGATTGTCCCCACAATAAAGACAAACCTTTTGGAGTGACTAAAGCCAAGATCAACCACAGGTTTCCGATCAGAAATAGAAGACCGACTACGATGCAAAGACCCGTTATTGTGCTCTTCTGTACTCTTGTGATCAGGATCTACATCAGATGTTGAACCATCCTTCTCTTCCTGTGTTCTTTCAGTTGTTTCAAAATTCTTGGACTTTCTGCGAAACAACATAGTCCCTGATTGCTCCTTTGCTGCGGTGTATGACGTTAAGCTTGACTTGAAGCAGATTTATATGTGTGTGTGTGTGTGTGTGTAAAGGTTATCTATCACTCGGGTAATACAGTTTGAGGTAAATCTTAAATTCTTAAAAGTTGCATCTAATAAGGAATCTACAAAAAACTCATCGCAACTTTGCTACAGGAAACGATAAAAACCATAAAACATACAATAATGCTTAGATCAACCTTAAGAAATTGGAGGGAGTATTGGACTCCCGTAAAGCATAAGTCTACCTTTTTAAAGGATGGAGAGATATCGCCTGAAGAGTTTATTCTTGCCGGTGACTATTTGTGCCACATGTTCCCTACTTGGCAATGGAATCAGGTAACAGATGATTTAAGTTATAGGGAATTCTTGCCCCACGATAGACAGTTTCTGTACATGAGGAAGGTACCATGTCATGCAAGGGCGCAAGAAGTTCTCAGTTTTGATGATGACAGGTTGGAAGATTTGACACTTGATGAGGAAGGGGTTGAGGCCTCTACAGGCGATGCAGTTTTCGATACGACGATAGAAAATAGGAATAATGTAGTAGTCTCTAGCACATCTTCAAAAGTTGAGGACGCTCAGGATATTGATGACTTATTGCAAGAGATGGAATTAAACGTGGAATATGATGGAGTAGTGCAGGAAATGTCACAAAATCAATTATCAACACATTCTAGATACTACGATCTATTTATTACATATTCGACGTCTTACCGGGTCCCTAAAATGTATATGGTTGGGTATAACAGTGATGGGTCTCCTCTGACTCCAAAGGAAACATTTGAAGATATTGCTGCAGATTATAGAGCAAAGACTGCGACTATAGAAAGGTTGCCATTTTATAAGAATTCTACATTCGGAGTATCAATACATCCCTGTAAGCATGCCCATGTCATGAAAATCTTATTGGAAAAGATGAGAAAAGTGAAATATAACAAAAGAATATCCGAGCAGCAGCATCAGCAACAACAACAGCTTAACGATGACGAATGGGAAGATCTACAACAAGATGTTGATGACTCCCCCAGAGTTGATCAATATTTGATCGTATTTCTGAAATTCATGACGAGTGTTACACCAAGTATCGAGCATGACTACACCATGGAAGGATGGTGAAGTGATCAGTCGTTTAAATTCTCATATATAAATATGTAAGTATTCTGATTCTCTATAATATAAATCATTAGTATATATTAATATCAACAACTACCAACTTATCATAGTTCAATCAAAGGTGCTTCTTCGGGTTCAGCTTTAACCTCAACTTGGTGAGGTACTTGATGATCTATTTGTTCTTCTTGAGGTCTATGGATTTTGTTTGCTGGTACGCTGGGGAAGTTGAAATTGGTTATAGTTTCTTGGTGTTTTCCTGCTCTAGCTATTTCATCAGTATTGTCATAAGTTTCTAATGGATAAGGTCTTTGAGTTGGGATGTTGGTCTGTGGTTGGGATTGAGTTAGTTGTGGTTCGGTAGTATGTTTTTCGAATACTGACACTTCCTCTTCAGGATATGGTGGCTCAGAAGGGAATCCGGTTACATTTGGTTCTGAAGGAACAGTAGCTAATTTTGGTTCTGATGCTACATTATGTACAGAAGGTTCAGAAGGTAAATCAGCAGGGCTGGGTTCAGATGGAACGATGTTGGAATAACTTTTCTCACTAGCTTTCAAGTCAGAAATATTGGAAAGTGCTTGTTGGGATTGCGTCTCATATTTTTGTGAAGATGATACCTGAACATATGGTTGTTGTAGAGGAGCCACGTATTGCTGAACAGGTACATACTGTTGCCCTTGAGAGGGCACATATTGTTGATGTGGTTGAGATTGAGGTAGATGTTGAGGTGCTACGTATTGCTGGTTGGACTGTGCTGTGGTATGTTGTGGTGGTACAGCATTCTGTTGGGGCGTAGTATGTTGTTGCTGCACGGCAGATTTGTCTGGCATTGTGTGTTGCTGAGACATCGAATATTGGTGTGAAGGAATATTTGATGAGATATTCTTGTAATTATCATATGGCTGGGTTGAATAAGGATCAGATGGAGAATGGATTGGTAATTGATACTGTTGTGATAAGGATATATCTCTTAACTGTTTTTCCAATAAATTATCGTACAATGACACAACATCTGTAACTTTGTTGTTCATATTTATTAATGTGTTATATTTATTGATCTTATCGTTTAATGCATGGTTCAATTTTGTTTTTGTAGCAAATACCTTTTCTGCTAATTTTTGCAATTGAACATCCTCCAATATGTCAGTTGGTGGTCTATTTTTCATTCTCTCTACTAGCGACGCAAATAAGTATATATCTTCTTCCTCTAGTGATGACAAGTTATTATTGTAATCATAGTGTGGGGTCTGGGATTGCTGTTGCAGATTTCTCCTCTTTGCTTCCTCTGCTTCTCTCAAACTGGCTTCGATAGCAGCTTTAAAGTCAGGATCATCTTCATCTTCTTGTGCTGCCACTCTCTGGTGATGGCTTGGCGTTTCAGTAACTACTGGAACAATTGGTTCAGTGGAAGATTCCTTCAATGACAGTTCAATAGCTCTACGCAACTGTTCATCCTCATCATAAGTGGGGTATTTCTTTCTATTGCTTGATTTTTTTGATTTTTTCGATTTATTATGTTTATTTTGTGATTTTTTATAGTCGTAGTCGTCAAAACAATTATCACAGACCCTCACTTCTTCGAGGATACCCAGATCTGGCAGTGGAATTCTATGAGAGGAATGGTCTTGGCAGAAGATACCTCCACAGGATCTGCAATGATGTCTTCGTTTCAAAAGAGTGAAATTTTTGGAACAAATCATACAGGTATCAGAGTCCACCCAGTCTGCTGGAACTTTCGAATCAAACATTGCAGAAACAGTTGCGCTATCGAGATCTTCTTGGGAAAACTCCACCCCTTTGGATATTAATTTCGAATGGATTCTGTCCACGTAGTTCAATTGTGAGTCGTTTTTGAACGCAATGTACAATTGGAAAAAGATCGTTTTGATCAACACATGCAACTCCTCGTAGTTCTGGCTCTTTACAATGCTTGATTCCATCATGTCCATGAACTCCCTGGAACAAATTTCCTTTAGTAATGGTATGCCACCGTTTTTGATACAAATTTCGGTCAATCTCCACGACGACAATAGGGCGTTTGGGTTGCCCGATGCGGACACGATGCGCCTCTTTAAAGCACGCATGCTATCCTTTGAGGACACTCTTTTGGACCGGATAATATCAGATACTTCGAGAGCCACTGGCAAATCCAACTCCCCATTCGGGATACTCTCCGAAGTAGCCTTTAAAATCAAACTATCCAGTTCTGCTACTGTTGTCATACTCTGTTATTGCAACTGTTCTCGTGATTTTCCACCTCCTCTTGACTAATACACACGTTGAATACCGCTGTAGGATTGGTCGGGAAGCTTTGCGATGAAGATACTATGTCTTTTGGATCTCCACAGAACTGATCATTTTATAGTTCCAACCGTTTCGAATCCTTCCCATGCAAAACTTTTGAGCCCTCTTTTACTATGTCTTACCCGGCACCGCATACCAAACTGCAACACGATGATGCTAGCGGCCACTAATGCATAGTAGCCAGTCTCTGCACTGCATCGAGACGCCTGAACCTCCATATATTGCTGAGTTGATCTCAAGATCCGGCGTGTCTTTTGCGGGAGGTCTGTGTGTCCCATAGACATCGGCAAATACCCGCCTAGATGCATCCAATAGGGTGATGCGGATGACTCCCAGCAGGGCTCGCAGCTTTCTCCGTAGTGCCAGTGTTTCTCGGCCATGAATTTGATGGCATATTCTCTCCTGATGCCTCATTTCATGCGCCAATGTGGCTGTTTGGTCTCGCATTGTTCTTGATGAGATTTGTGGTTTTCCAATTAAATGAAGAACGCGAATTGAATTTTTAATTTGGATTTAGATGTTAAAAACAAGACAGACCCTCGATCGAGAGACCTTGTGAGGAGGCAGCGGTAAACAGTTTGGGGTTTTGTTTAGATTGAAAGCTCGAGTTGGCCGCGCTTTGAGCTATGGGTTGGTCTTTGTTTGGAAAAAATAGCGTCAATGACGATGAAATGGGGACGGATGAGGTGTTCGAGGATGGGAAATCAGAGGGTGTGTGCCAATGGGCCCTGGACGCTCTCTGGGGGGATAAACCGTCTCCTTACACCAAGTATGTTCTGTCCCAGCGGAACGGCATGTTGCCGAGGAGAAACTCGTGGTCTGGCGAGTTGACAAGCAATAATACTACCTTCAACAACAACATCGGCTCGATATATGCAGAGCATGACTTGCTGCCGTCTGAGGACCCTACCGCTGATATTCGGCTGAAGAGCCCGTTTCAGTTGCATTCCAAAGTTGGTCCTCCTCGAGAAAGAGACGAAGTCACGGATACGTTTGGTACTAGAAACCCCATTAGAAAGAGAGGAGACAAGATCATTCCACCGCCTAAAATGGACACACCACTGCTGAGACAAATTTTCAAGAAGGATGCGGCTGATAGGAATAATGTTGGTAATAATAGTAATAACCAAGTTCCTGGGAAGTTCCCATCTCCCCGGAAGACCCAATCCGATGATGGATCGTCACAAAAATATGAACAGTTTTTGAAACAACTAGAATCCAACAATAACCAACTGCATGAGTTGCAGTTAGACTGTCTGAAGTCCCAGGAACAATATACCGGCGAATTGACGTCGTTACAAGAATCCAACGCAATGTTGAAACAGCATCTGGAACAACAAATGGTGGATTACGAAGTGCTACAAGAGACAAACCAGTTGATCCAGCAGAAGTACGACAACTTAAAGAGACTGGCCAAGGACATGCTTGACTTCCAAACATCTCTGCAACGAAAGAACGAGGCAGACTTAAACCAATTGAAGGAATGGCAGATGAAGGCTTCCCAGTGGGAAGTGAAATACAACGACCTGGAAATACAGCGAAACATGGAGAAGTCGCAGTACGAGATCGAGTTGGAAAGCTTGCAGCGACAGCTGCAAGAACATAACCAGTATCCATCGCCCATATCCCCATCGTCAGTGCCTTATTCCTCATTGAACAAGTGGGACAGGCGCTATCACTAGCCATGTGATTCCACTCGAGACCAAAAATTTAAAATAAATAAAAAAATAGTAAAGCAAAGATGCAATTGAAATTCTGTTTGATGATACACGAGTGGACAATCTGACAGATAACGGACTGGAAAACGGTTTGTCGTGTAAGATTTACGAGGTTGGGTTGTCTATTTGTTTGGTCTTTTCTTTTATCTCTCTCGCAGAGTGTATTATTCTATTAATAATTGAAATACAATGTCCACAGTTCAACACTCAAGAATTTCAGGCGGTGTCACGACATACTCGAGTGTACAAAATTCACCCTCGATGGTTTCAAAAATGGCCGGTTCTTTAACAAGAATGGGCACACCATCATTGGATAACAACACACAATCTTCTCCGGCGATGAGAGACGATCAGCGGGTGGACTTGGGTTCGATGATTGAAGAGTTGACTATTCTGTTGGGTAAGGAAAGTTGGATCAAATACGCACAAGTGCTTAGTTTGTTTGTGTTGGGAAAATTGTCGCGAAAGGAGCTGGTGAACGAATTGAGCATACTGTTCAATTTGCCTCCCTCTTATATTAATAGGAGCAATAAGAATGATAATAGCCTCCCCAGTCCGGTAGTCCCCTTATCGTCTAATAATGTCACCAAGAACGACCATCAACAAATTGTCGATGGTCAAAGAGCAATACGATTGCACAATCACTTGCTGTTAGGTATATTAACCAATTCTTTAAGAGAGAACCCACTCGGAGAAACGGGTGATGGTACATGGGGGTTCCGCAATGGTAGCGCTCAAAATAACGGGAAACCAAAGAGGGTTAATAAGCATAATTCACAAATTGAACACTACAAAAAGATTGTTATGTCCTTACCAATATCTGACAGAAACAGACTGAAGACGATTACAAGGGAAAGTGGGAAAAGGGGGTTCATCTACTGTTCTGTTTTACAGGCGAGGTTGAATCTTATCCCAAAGATCCCTGTAGTGAGCAATCAAGAGACTTTGAAAAGAGTAAAGAATAACAATTTAAAAACACCCTTGGAGTGGTCTCAAGATATAGTTAATGGGTTTAACGTGCCATTAGCAAGTGAAAATTATGCATTGCTTGATACAGATTCGTTCTATTTGAGAATGACTTCTATTGCTCGTGAACACGGTTTAGTAGGAACGGTGGACGCAACTTGTGTTGATATATTATCCTTGGCGTTAGATCACTATTTGAAAAATATCATTGAATTAGCAATTGACACCGTGAGATACAGACAGAAAAAGTATTCTGACTATTACGACTTGAATGAAAATGGACTATACGTGCCTGTATCGGAAATCGGTAAACAGAATAACGAAGAACCCTCAGATATTATAAGTAAAAATGGGAAAGGTTCTACCAGAGAACGACTTTCACTGACAAATGAGGATTTGTACGAAGCGTTGACAATTTTTCCTAATTTAGTTGAACCATCTGGTGCCAGTTATAATTTAAATAATTTGGGTCTTGTAAATGATGATGAGTTGGTGATCACAAATAGTTTGATTGATGATTTGCCTGATTTTGACATGCCACAACCATCATTTACTCCATCAGATGAGAGAAATGCCGGTTCGAGAACAGAGTTAAACTGGTTAATAAAGGGAATATTGACTAATGATTGAGAAATATACCCAGTTTGATCTTGTTGGTAGAAACTAGAATGCATGAAAACTGAATCGAGAAATATTAATAAAAGTCGAACATTATACTATTATAGTATTGTATTATTACTGTATTAATTTATAAGGAAAAAATATAAATATACGAATAAATATCAAAAGTGTGAAAAAAAACTATATTCTTGTTTAAATATATATAAATATTGATAAAAATACGTAGGGGAGTTTCACGAATAATTAGTCAGTTTTTTTTCTTGGATTTCTTCTTTCGAGAAGCACTCTCAAAATCAGCTATTTTTTTAGAAAGATTTAATAAATCATTGGTAATAGCTTCGGTATCAAAATTTAGAAGGCAAAAGATTCTTGTATCATTGAGCAGTTTTTGTAAGATATGGCTAATTGCATCGGTTGTGGTTTCTTTGCCAATTACATTGTCGAAAGTTGCTAATGACGTGGAATTGTAAATTTCAACAAAATTTAAATCAATAGATTCTTCGAGGTTCTTATGCAAGAATTGGAACTTTAATAATCCAATTCGAGAACCCACTGAATCTTGTTTTTCAATATTTTGAGAAATGATGGACTCATACTGTTTTTCCACTTTAAATAACTGTGAATCTAATGTTATTGATGCAACATCAAACTTTAGGTTAAACCCTCTGTCCTTTGAAAGCATATTATCATTATTTGGTTCAGTTAGGAACATATCTTGGGGATCTTCATTCGATAAATATACAAATTGTAATGTTATCAAATATTGAGACGAGTAGGTATTCGAAATAAAATTTACAAGAGATTTTCTTAATAAAATATGTTCCATTGATCCGATCGTGATTAATGTAGAATTAGTTAACTTGGATAATCTTAGATCGAAGAATTTCTTAAATTCTGAATTTAACAAATTCATTTCAGATATTTTACTCCGATTGATGAGCTTCGTAAAGGGGAATGAAAGTTGTGAATCCATATTTTTAATACATTCATCTCTATAATCAATTTCAAAATTGTTTGGCAATTCATATTCTGTTATATAACCATAACATCTAATAGAACCTCGTAATTCGATTATCAAATCTTTTAGCTTTTCACATTTTATTCTCTTTTCATTTAGAGTCACAGTTGCACGGGTCTGTGTCTGTAATAAATGGTCGGCTTCCCCTTGAATTTGTGAAAGCGCATCTGTTAGTGTGTTCATTTCATTGTTTAACTGAGTCATCTTAATTGAATTAGGCTGATTGTTAGATATCAATTGGTTTAAGGTTTCACTTAATGTATTAATTCTTTTTTCTAAATCTGAAACTTCATCGAGTTTCACACTCAATTTATTATTTAAGTCAATTTTTTCCGCAGATAAAGAGTTCTTGGATTTATTTAACTGATTCATGTCTTTAATCAATTTGTAATACGCTTCATTTGATTTTAACTTGAATGACTCTAATTCAACAGATAATTTTGCTTGATACTTTCTTTTGGTGTCGTTATTTTTCTCTTGTAGATTTTTTAATTCAATTGACCTTGATTGGAAATCATTAGTTAATGATTTTATTTCCTGTAATAATTCCTCTGCGGGTTTCATTTCCATAATTTCCTTAAGTTTCACCTCCCATTCCTTCTTAACTACTTGTATTTCATTCTGCAGTGTTAATTCAATATTATGAGCTTCTGCAGATAATTTATCCCGTAATTTTTGGATTTCTGTAGATTTATTATTGACGTAGTCGTTATGTTGTGTGGTAACATCGTCCAAATTGTTCTGCAATTGGAGATTTTCCTTCTGTAAAGTCAGGTTTATACTCTCTCTCTTCGATATTTCATAATTTAATGTGGATAAGTCATTTCTCTTTAAATTTTCGATCTCTTTATTAATTTTGTTGAAACGAATCTTAAGTGCATCTATATTTTTTGAACGTTCTCTTCTTTCTTGGACTCTTCTTTTGATAGATTCCACTTCAGATTGGCTTAATAATCCCACTGCCCTCTTGTGATTGCCTGCAATGGTCCTTCTTCGTTTGATTCTTTGGTTTTCCATTGAATGACCCGACATCGTAAACATAACTTAGTTCAAAGGATGATTTTAATAATAGACAACTCAATCTATGTTCCTTTCTACAGCTTTCCTAAATACGGCAATACAGACTGAATCCACGATTCCTTGTAGAAGTTCTAAACACCGTTAATTTAACAGTTTCAGCCTTTCTGATTGGGTTAGTTCTGGCGCTTGATTTGCAAGTTCTAAGTTAAGTGTGTTTGTTTACAATTTAAATCCGAGAAATATACTTGGATTGGCGCGGTGGTAGCGCCGATCCTACTTAAAGAGTGCAATATATATATATATACTACGATTTATATACAAAAGAATATTCTCCACCAGGAGGACACAGCTAAATGACCCTATGCCACTCTCTGATTCTGGGAGACAAGGTTCGAGTTTAGAGGAGTTCAGTTGAAGTCATTATTGCTAACGTTTCTTGTCATTGCAGGTAAAGCTACGCGGATTCCATCAATATCTTTGGACATTATGACTTGACACCCTAGTCTACTAGTCTCAGTAAGACCATAAGCTAGATCTAACATGTCATTTTCATCATCCTCTGGTTCTGGGATAGCGTCATAGTAGTCTGGGTCCACAATTACATGACATGTGGAACAAGCGCATGATCCACCACAAGCACCTTCCATGTCCAAGTTATTGGACTGTGCGATATCTAATAACGAATCACCCTCGCATACTTCATATGTCTTTTGCCCGCCATCCTTTAGGATGAATGTAACCTTTAACTCTTCACCTTGTTTCGGTTTCCGTAAATGACCATGCCACAGCGAACTCGAACTAGATAAACTTCTGTATACATTCATGCGACTATTGAAAATATAGTTCATGCCCATGATGCCATTTCGGCAATGGAGTGGATTCATTGATATGAGACGACGTGGAATCCAAATCAAACGACTTCTTATCATGTTATCTATCTTCTTGGTCAGTGTGCAAAGTGGCAATGCTGAAAAAATCAATTACAAAAGAATCTTCTCTAGTCAACTATCGAGTCGGTACACTCCAGGATCTTATTTGTTTAGCGAACTGATCAAATACCTCGAGTTTGTTACAAGTATTATTGGTGATGACGCTTTTGAAGGAACTCTTAATTTCAATTTGCTGCTGACAAATCGAGAACCCTCCATAATAAAACAGTCTAAAACGTTACCCTACACAAGACCATCACATAAAACAATAAGTAACAAAGGTCATATTACCTATACATAACGTAATATATAAAATATATTGGATTGATCATTTATGACTTGCTAAGTCTTCGTAATTAGAATCTAGGCAAGCAGTGTCGGCAAAAGATAGTTCATTCATCTTTGCCTTCAATTTCTCTATTAATTGCGTTTCCCTTATATGAGCTTCGTCAGCACCAACATAAGCGGTACCGGCATTCTCTTTGACACCGCTATTTAGTTCTAGCTCGGCGGTCTTGACATTAAATAGCGATCTCTTACTTCTAGGTCTGGATTGATCCTTTAATTTAGGAACACCATCAGCGAAACCCTTTTCTGGAACGTATCCTGTCTCTTTCTCATCGTGAGATAACGACTTAGTATGAGCAATACCAACAGCACTAATCCATTTGGCGACTAATGCAGTCCAACCAGTTTGATGGGTGGCACCTAAACCACGACCAGTATCACCATGGAAGTATTCGTAGAACGTAATCAAATCCTTGAAGTGTTCATCAGTGGACAAAAATTCGGAATGAGCACCTTCATAAATGGCACGCTCACCAGTCTTAGGGTGAGGTGTGAAGATCTTAATCATTCTTGAGCAAAGTTCTTCGCTGACTTGTGCTAATGTTAACAGCTTACCAGATCCAACTGGGCATTCTACCTTGAATTCAGGACCGTAGTACATGTAGTATCTCTGCAATGATTCGACAATTAAGAATGAGGTTGCTAGCCAAATTGGACCTCTCCAATTGGAGTTACCACCAAACATACCAGAATTAGACTCACCTGGTAAGTATTTGACACCGTAGCGTTGACCATGGACATCCATTTCAAATGGATGCTTTTCATGGTACTTGGACATAGATCTAATACCATAATCAGACAAGAATTCGTTTTCATCTAACAGACGGGTTAAGATGGCTTCCAATCTAGGTTTGGTAACTAAGGATAACAAGACTCTTTCACCAACGCCAACTTCACTCATAGATGCAACATTTCTACCAAATATTTCTGGTCTGTTGTTAATGAACCAGTCAACACGTTTCTTGAAATCTGGGAATTTTCTGACCAAATCAGATTCTAAAGTCATTGACGCATATAGTGGAATCAAACCAACTAAGGATCTAATAGGTAATTGTTCTCTATTTTCACCACCCCATGAAATAGCATCATAATAGAATTTATCTTGCTCATTCCACAAATTTTCTTTGACAATCTGTTCACCAGATGAACCATTCAAATGAACAAATGACATTGTATCAGAAATTAAGATGAAGTGTTCGAAGAATTTAGAGGCAATATCTTCATAAGCAGAGTTATGCTTAGCCAACTCCAATGCAATGTTTAACATTTGCAAAGAGAAGAATGCCATCCAACCGGTTGAATCAGCCTGTTCTAAGGTACCTCCAGTTGGTAACGGCTCTGATCTGTTGAAAATACCAATATTATCTAACCCTAAGAAACCACCTTCAAACACATTCTTACCTTGTGTATCTTTTCTGTTAACCCACCATGTAAAGTTTAATAATAACTTTTGGAAGACTCTTTCCAAGAATTTACGATCTTCTCTGTTATACATTGCCTTTTCGATACAGTAAACACGGAAAACAGACCAAGCATGAACTGGAGGATTGACATCATTGAAATTCCATTCATAAGCTGGGATTTGACCATTTGGATGCATATACCACTCTCTTGTCAATAGATCTAACTGCTTCTTAGCAAATTCAGGGTCGATCATTGCCAACGGGATACAATGGAAAGCGGTATCCCAAGAAGCAAAGAAGGGATATTCCCATTTATCAGGCATTGATAAAATATCTTCAATATATAAATGCTTCCAATTACCATTTCTGTCGTTAGCTCTACCGACCATTGGACGAGGCTTGATATTAGGATCACCATAATACCATGCGTCGAAAGTATAATTGTAAAATTGTTTAGTCCATAATAAACCAGCAAAGGCTTGTCTTTGAATGTTTCTCAATTCTTTGTCTACTGGTTCAGGGTTAATTCTCCAATAGAAATTGTCAGCTTCTTCCTTACGGTTATCTAACAATGTGTCGAATAAATCTTCATCGACAACTGCTAAATCCTTGGTACGGAAGACAGATTCATCTATATCATTTGTGAATTTATATCTAACAGTGACAGATTCACCTGGGGGAATGTCTTTGAAATGGTAAATGGCAGAAACCTTGGAACCGTTATTTTCTGGGTTGTACAATGTTTTATTGCCATGAACTAAGTATTCTTCAACGGCATCCTTTGAGTATGGTGAAGGGTTCTTTTGATTTGGGAACAATTTTTCCAAATTTGGTTCGTTGTCACAGAACAATAATTTTGGATCAACATCATTGTCTTCTGGCTTGACACCTGGGGAAGGTTGGAAAACCATCTTTTGTTTTCCAAATTTACCGTGCTTGATGTTGACTAGATTGTGAGCCAAGTCATCTCTAGACAAATTCGGCATATTTTTCTTCAATTTAGCATCCCAAGCCCAGGTGTTTCTGAAGAATAATTGTGGAATGACGTATATTTCGCCAGAATCAACTTTAGATCTGTTGTGAACGGTTATTCTGAAGTTCAATTCGTCAGGATTGTCGTCACCTTTACCCATCTCAAAGAAAACGTCAAAATAAGGGGTATCTCCGGTCTTGGAGTCCTTATATAACCCATCTATTTCGTAGACCTCGAATTCTAAGTCTTCGTAGCCACGTTTACCGTTTTCTTCCACCAGTTGTTCATATGGGAAGGCCTTTTTGAAAGGGTATTTATACAAGGCCTTCATATAAGAATGGGTAGGTGTGTTGTCAAGATAATAATACAATTCCTTGACATCTTCACCATGGTTACCTTGGTGGCCAGTCAAACCAAACATCCTCTCCTTTAGTCTGATGTCCTTACCATTCCAAAAGGCAACGTTCATACAGACGTTTTGCTTGTTGTCAGAAACACCGAAAATACCGTCTTCACCCCATCTGAACACTCTAGCGTTGGCATGTTCAAAGGGGAAATTCGACCAAGCGTCACCGTTTGGAGAGTAATCTTCACGGACAGTGGCCCATTGTCTCTCACTTAAATAAGGACCCCATCTGTACCAGTACTTTTCACGGGTCTTATTTTGTTGTAATCTTTTTTCTTCGATAGTCGAATCGACTAAACCTGCTCTCAATTGATTCATCTTGAAGATATTCGTTAGGAGGCACTTTAACTTGATGAATTGCAAACCTCAGTTTGTCTAATGAAACAATTGACAGAACAACAACTCGTAAGAAGCATCAACAACCCTTATATATGTACAAGAGAAGAAAACATCAATTGGCCAAGCTTATATAATAGAAGACGGTTAAAAGTATATAAATATATACTATAATATTACTGAATTAAAAAGGGGACGTATACGATTGACCACTGCTGCTAGAAACCTTGCCCACGCTGTTCGAAGCCTTCTCATTTGACTTGCAGGATCGTAATGCTATCATGACAGCAGTGATATATAGGGGTAAAAGTGTTTTAGCGTGAGACAAAAAAGTCTCGACGGGGCGGGTGTACCGAAGAGACACAGAAAAAGGACCTCGAAGGCCTGCCCTCCCTGCCTACTGAACACATACACGCAGGCGGAAGAACCCACAAGGGGCACGACGAGGATTGGACAGACCAGGAACCAGTGCTTTTTTGAAAATAATTAAGAATGTATCGTTGAAAAAAACCCGTATGTAAGATATGTAATATAATAATAAATAATTCTGAAAGTGTTCTTTATGTACAAATAAATAATAGTTTTGAAAAAATACCCTGATGCTGAATGGGTGTCTCCTGTTGTTGTGAGACAAGACATGTATGACAATATAGGAAAAGACGGAATGACGTGGATGGAAAAAAGCACGGTCCCTCAGAAGGACGAGAGCCAAAGTCTGTAATTGTCTTGAGCAACGTTGCTAAAATCGTGTATTATTTCAGGTACTATGCTGGCGTTACTTGCACTGCTGGGTTGTTTGTAGTTGTAGTTTTGATTATATTCTTGCTCGATGTTGAACATCATTTCATCGGGGGCTGTAGATTTGTCACTTGGAAGGTCGAGGGTTTCATAATGGAAAGTATCTAGTAATTGAGGTGTCGCGATATCCACGAGGCTTCTTGGCGTGGAAGAGTTCGAGAGCACACTGCTCTCGTCCTCAACCGCCGAGTCCACACTCGTGGATAGCAAAGGGGGAGAGGACCTCAACGTAGAGTAATCTGGGTTTCGTACAGAGAATGGGAACAACTCCTCATCCTCCCCAAAATTGCTGTAACCAAAGGCGTTGTTGAAGTCACGAGGACCGCTAGCTGAATAATCGTTTATTGACATTTGTGATTTGTGTATAATAATTAATTAAATTGCTTTGATTACTGTTGTTATTGTTATTGTTATTGTTAAAATGAGAATTGCTGATGGCAGAATGGATGAACTGGCGCGTACAGTTCTATAGAGTATGCTACTTGTGATAGTTGTTGTTGTTCTCCCTTCGAACATTCCAAGGCATCTACCCAACTGGTCCCTTTATGCGATAGCGCTAGCTTTTATATATTTGAAAAAAGATGAAACTTTCCAGACAGGGCATCACTCGGGTTGTTTTTAGCTTGTGATAGATTACTCATCACACAGTTTAGCACTCGAACCCACTGCCATATTTTTTTCACACCCACAACAACGATAACAATGTGTCATTTTGACTTTCGAGGTTATCATTAATTTCTTCTACTCTGTCCCCACGACCCACGGTTCTGTCCTCTCTGACTCTTCTTTTTTCTTCTCCCGCTCTTTCACCCCATATTGGGATGGGCACCTCGAGAACTTTCGCGAACTGATTCGAAGGAGTCGGAACGAAAAAGAAGTGGACGGAATGTTGCAGAGGACATGTGGTGGTGGGACTATTGACTTCTGGAGCCAGAGAGGGTGGGTGTAATATGGTGTGAGAGACACTCGCAGATGAGGAGGGGGAGGAGGGTCGCGGGAGGAGGTGTAGGAGGTGTAGGAGGTTAACTGCCGGCGGCGGGTGCGGGTGGGTCAGATCACAAATGGGAGGTGGTGCAGAGCACCAGGACGCTTGCGGCTGCTGTGTTGGTGGTTGGTTGGGCTGGTTGGTTCTTCATCGGGGAGGAGCCACAGTTCAATCACACGTGTTGATGGGTGTTGGGTGTGGGCATGCTGACTGATGACGGGTTAGTAAGTAGCTCATTTCTTGAACACGTTCTTGATTCCGGACCACTTGGATGGACTCAACTGGTCATGGAGGGAGCTTGTTGCCGTAGTCACTGTTGTGGTCTGGTTTTTGTTGATCCGTTTCAGCTCGGTCAGCATCTTTTCCAGGTCCTCAATCTTGTCTCTCAATTGGAAATTCTCATTCATGACTTCGGTGTTGCGCTCCATTGTCTTTTGCAAGTCCAGCCTGATGTCACTGTGCGAGTTGTCTCCGTTGTCGGGCAGGTCTGTCTCTTGTCGGGTCAACTGGTCTTTGAGCTCGATGATTATCTTATTTAAGTCGTTATTTTCGTCGATTAGCGTTTCGATAATCAGTCTGTTTGTGATGAGCTCGTCCGCAATGTCCAGATGTTCGTTGTTCAGGATTTTAAGGTCCTTCGCTAGTTTCTTGGATTCCTTGCCCAGTTGGAAATTCTTGATGCGGATGGACTCGTACTCGATTTCTTTGTCATACTCCATTCTGTGGATTTCTTCATACTCGGCCAGATACCTGCTTAGCGAGATGGGTGTCAAGATGACGTCGTTGATCGCATCACGCACGAACGAATCGACGTCGTAGGCACTGCCCTCTCCGCTGGTGATCAAGTATCTTTCAAACAACTCATTCTTTAAAAAGTCAAGCAATTGGTCGAAGTTCAAGGCCATGATTTTATCCGCATTCTTATATATTAAGTTTGCCCCGAATTTCAAGATGGTTTCCACACCTTCTACAAACACCAGATCATATATTCTAATGACGAACTCCAGGGGGAATTTGTATCCGAAGAATGTCAGGAACCATTGGGTTGCATACATTGTGGACCGTATACCTTCGCGATTCAAATGATTGTAAACAATTGGTACGGTCTCTTCCAATATCCTGTCGAATTGGTAAAGCATCTTCATTAACCCGGGTAACTCCGGTAAGAACAAGCTCCTTAGACCGTAATTCTTCATTAAGCCAATCATTAGGCCAAAGGCCTCGGATTCAGTATTGCAATTTAAAATCAACGGAGTCACTATGAACCCCATACCTTGCGTGTATCCTACTTCAGGGTCGTAGATGGAATACACTTTGGTGACATTGAACAGGGACTCTAGTTTGTCTTGCGGTATAAAGTTGGTTCTTTTCAGGTCTCTACGAATATTCGCTTCGTGAGGGGAGGATGAGGGCAATATAGTTTGATATATCTCTTCAATCTCCACGGACTTGGAATTCGTAATTAACTGCCATATTATACCTCTGATCTGAGATGGTATACCTTTCATTATTTCCTTTTCCAGTCTTTCAGGTTCATTATTTACCACTGTGGCAAAATCGTTGACTACTTGCGTCCAAAATGCCCAGTCGATCTTGTTGTTTAACTCCAATTCATTGTCATCCTCTTCTATTGGAATAGCCTTGATTAATGTGGTATACGATTCCTTCAACTGTGTCTGACCTTGTGTCAAGCTTTCCCTTGTATGCTCGCCTTCTTTGGAAAAATGACGGCTCGTACTACGGAATCGATTGGCAATCAAATTAATCTCTGCAGCAGAGTCTAATTGAGACGATGCTTGGTGTGCGATGGAACTGTTATTGTTCAGTTTAGCTAGGTTCTGTCTAAATTTTTCCGATTTTAATTCTTCAGTCAATGGTGGTGGAACTGAATTTTTCTTTTTGACGATCTTCAACGGCTCTATGTCATTAACATCATCAATAGACACAACACGTTGTGGAGTTTTGACAATTCTTGCAGGTGGCTCGGGTTTGATCGGACCTGCAACAGTATTCTCTTCGTCTCTCGTAGTAGGTGCAGCATCTGGCAATTTTGTACTGGATCTTGGAGGTAGGCTTGGTTTGGGGACTGGGGGCACCTCTGCTAATTCCTGTAATTCACCTTGGGAAACGGTATTTCCGTTTGTTCCAGCTGTCGTTCTAGGTGGTAGATTGGGTTTTTCCACAGGAGGGATTCTTTCTTTTATAATTTCATTTGTGTCTGCTTCTGGGGTGGTTCCTGTAATTGACTCGACAGTGGTGGTTACATGCTCTTCTGGCGTTCCTTCCATATCCTTCTGTGAATCTCTCTTTACATCCCTCTGTGCAGCTTTCTGTACAATAGCCCCCTTTGAATATTCTCCCCCCTCGTCGGTCTTGCCTTGTTCCTTGACAGTCGGCTTCTCCTCTTCTACCTCCTCCGCTTCCTTCTCGACTTTCTTCCTTTCAACAGAAACCTCTGATTGATGCGATGGCTTCTCTACAGCTTCGTCTCCTTCCTTCTCAATATTCTCCGACGTTTCCCCTACTTCATGCAGACTCTCATTGAAATCCATATCCGTGTCCCCGGTGTTATCAGTCAACACAATTGGGGAAAATTCACGAACAGGTGCTTCCTTATCAGTGTCCTTCTTACTCTCAGTCATGTCCATGCTCACCATACCTCTCTATGGCTATTTTGTTTTGCTTCCTCTTCGTTCTGTTACCTTAACAAACCTAATAAATAAATGGGGAAAAAATGTTTGAGTTCTGCACCTTGTGTTCTCTGACCGGTCTACCAGAGGATAACACAGCTCGATCTAAAGCCTCTCTTGTGTTTTTGTCTCTTCTCTACCTCAGATCTTATTCTTCTTATAAATCCAATTTCTCGAGAACCAGGATATTTTTTCCTAATTTTCCAGGCCTCTTTTCTTCTCGCTCCAAATGAATAAAAGATATTTCTGAGCGTTTTCGCGTCCTTTCTGCATTGTTCCCTTATAATAGAATCCACTCGGAAGCCTCGAGACTACGGGATGAGCCTCTCTTGGAAAGACGTTCTAATCGCCTGATCCTGGAGACCAAGAGCTGCTATGCTGCATATATCGGAGGAGGGATTGGCTGCAGGCCTCACAGATTATTGTGGCCATGTCGATTGAGGTCCAGGAGACGCGGTAATCGCGGCTGGGAAAAATGGAATGAAACCTCATGGCCCGTTGGCATAGACGGTCGATGCCACTTCATGGTCGGAAGTGGCTGTATTGGAACAGTATTTTGACCTGGTGTTTGTATGCGGAATCCATATGTAGTTCCGCCACGTGACTGGATATGTCTTCCTTGGCGGCTAAAAACAAGAGAGAGAGTTGGAAGGAGTTCCATGTCAGGCAACACTTTTGCTCTTTGTTGAGCAGCCAGAACCGCAGGGGACTAGATGGTGGTTGGAATTGTGGATATTGAGGGGTTGTGCAGCGAGGAAATGGACTTCTGGAATTCAAAAAATGCAAAGGGAGCCGCCATTTTGAATATTTTGAACGGTAATGCCGGTAAGGAACAGCAAGAGAATGGCGACGGACTCGAGACTGACGACTCTGAAGAGGGATGCGATTACGACGATTGTTTGTTAGAAAATAATTTATTATCGTATGATAGCCCGGAAAACGCTGAAATTGCATGCACCTTTTGGGGGGAAAGGAACGTCGAGGATTTATTCGAATTAGACTCGCCTAGCTCCGAGAAGATCGAACCCATAGTGATTGACGATGATACAACAGGGGAAGACACTCTGATACCAGCGTATCCTTGGATTCCTGAACTATATTATAAGCTGAGGCATAAATTTGAGTTAGAGGAATTTAGACCAAATCAATTAGAAAGTATTAATTTCACCTTGCAGGGCAAAGATACGTTTGTCTTAATGCCCACAGGTGGAGGGAAATCCCTGTGTTATCAGTTACCTGCCATCGTCAAGTCTGGCACTTCCTTTGGAACAACTATAGTCATATCACCGCTGTTATCGTTGATGGAAGATCAAGTATCTGCCTTGCTTGATAAATCGATAAAGGCAATAATGATTAATTCAAAGCAAACAATTACTCAAAGAAGAAAAATATTTGAGTTCTTTCAAGACGGTTTACTTGATTTAATTTATATCTCGCCCGAAATGGTATTCGCTTCGACTCAGTTTAACAATATCCTTCAAAAATTATATCGTTCAAATAGAATTGCAAGATTTGTCATAGATGAAGCACATTGTGTCTCTAATTGGGGTCATGATTTTAGACCGGAATATAAGAACTTGTATATGCTAAAGGAAAAATTCCCCACTATACCCATGATGGCTTTGACCGCCACTGCTAGTTCGACAGTGATTGATGATATAGTAAAGAGTTTACAATTAGCTGATCCTATATTAATTAAACAGAGTTTTAATAGAACAAACTTGTTTTATGAGATATTACCCAAAAATAAAGACTCCTTGTCAAAGATATGTCAGGATTTAAAGACAATCTATCATGGGAAAAGTGGCATTATATATTGTCATTCTAAGTCAATATGTGAGGATCTTTCTAAAAAATTAAAGGAGTTAGGGATACATTCTGGATTTTATCATGCAGGGATGGATAACAGATCGAGAGTCATGGTACAAAATTCTTGGAAGTCAAATGAGATTCAGGTTATTTGTGCTACGATCGCGTTTGGAATGGGGATTGATAAGACAAACGTTAGATTTGTATATCATTATTCCATTCCAAGGTCTCTCGAAGGTTACTATCAGGAAACTGGGAGGGCTGGTAGAGATGGCCAGGTGTCTAATTGTATAATGTTTTACTCCCTACAAGATGCAAGATTTTTGCAAATACTGATCCAAAGAGATAAAAATCTGAGCGAAACAGTAAAATTTAATCAATTAATGAAGTTACAAGAAATAGTAGATTTCTGTGAAAATAATATTATCTGTAGGAGGAAATTGATCTTGAAGTATTTCAATGAATCCTTTGACTCATATAATTGTCATGATATGTGTGATAATTGCCAAAACAATACCTTGGGCCATATCAGAAATCATAATTTCACAGATTTATCAAAGGATATAATATTGTTGGTTGAAAATCTCCAGTCCGACGGTATCTCAATGATTCAATGTATTGATATCTTGAAAGGTTCAAAGAATGCAAAAATTCTGCAAAAGGGTCATGATAGATTACGCCAACATAATATTGCCAAATTAGTAAAGAGATCGGAGTTAGAAAAGCTTTTATTTCATTTAATTACATTGAATGTTATTGAAGAATATACAATGACAAATATATCAGGATTTGGGTCAAACTATATTAGATTAGGTGCTAATTCAAAGAAGGTTGTAAACGGAAAATTACAAGTAATAGTAAAAATGAATGAATTGGTTAGTAAAACCACTTCAGAAGGGGACTGGAGTAATAGCTCGTTCTCTCAATCTACCTTATCTTTTAGTGAAAATTCAATATCTTTGATTAAGAAACCTATACAATTATTGGCTAAAGAAGGTAACGATTGTGCAAAAAATAATATTCCTATTGAGAATACAGACTATCAAAATTATATCCGGATGTACGAAGTCGATTACCAGGAAGAGGAACAATCAGAATCAGTGATTATACAGCTTAAAGAGTTAATTGCAGTGAAACCAAAGACTAAAAAAAGAATAACAGCATTGACATCACCAGTAACTGCAAAGGATACCCAAAAGAAAAGAAAACCAAGGTTCTATAATAAAAATTGGAAACGGTTGAGAAAATCGTAGCTGCTTATTAGATATATTGCTTATGTTTTCTAATATCAATAATCCTTTTTTAATTTTGTTTAAATTTTATATTTTGTAATTGAATTGAACATTTCCTGAGGAACCTTACGAAAATAATACATAAGGATCCATTTCATTAAAATATACAAAATAAAACAAATAATTAAATAAGTATATATTTGTAGTCAAATACCAAACTATATCTCATACTTTTATGTTTTGAAACTTCTTCCCACTTACACAACCAAACCAATCATCTCCATTAGGCCTCCAAACTATGTTGTTAATTTCCTCCGATTTATTTGCATAAAACATCGTCGGCTTATCCAAAGAACTTAAAGCGCTCTTCCCAGTTTCTTGTATTGGAGATAACGAATCGTCTTCTGTAGTCAATAATGAGTTGGAATTACTCACCTTCGCTGGGGTTACCATACTCGTATTTAGATCCCAATACATTATTTGACAATCATCACTACAGGACAGTAAAATATTTTTCTTGGAATGGTGCCATTTAATTTGATTCACTGGGGCATCATGCCCTTCTAGTATCAGAATTGGAGATTCCGGATTCCTCATGTCCAAAACTAAGATCCTATTTGAATTTATTTCTAATGTTGCAATAATGTTGGGATCATGATGAGATGGTTCAATCCTCAGTAACGCATTCGATTGATCAAGTAAGTCGTCCCGTGTTGTAGGTGATGAGCAACCTGTTGCAGTCGGTGATATAACTGTTGTTGTGGGCATCGTTGTGGGGGATGGTTCATAAATAATTGTACTATGTGCTAAACACCTTAAATCAAAAACACGAACACTACCATCCCCTCCACAGCTTGCAAATAAATTGGTGGATTGTGTCAAAAATCTTACGTCAAATACTTCACTGTCATGGGCAATAAGTTGGGTTTTTACATAAATGCTACTTTGTAAATCCCAAACTATGCAAGTTGTATCAATAGAACTTGATATTAAGATATTGGTATCGATTGGATTCCAGTGGAATGAAGTTACTGGTGGTAATTCTCCAAGTATTTTGCTAGTATTTAAATCACTATTACTGGTGCTGGAGGATATCGTCATATTATTAAACTGCCTCTTATTATACTTTACCAATGACAAATTAATTTGTTCCTTCAACAAATTTTCTTCCAGTGACCAAATTCTCAAGGAATCTGAAGATGTTGCTAATTTAGTTGGCTGTGGATGTGAAGGCATCCAGCCTATATTACTAATAGGATAGACAACATCATGATCAGTAACGTGATCCCAATTTAATAGATCCCTTGACTGAATGATGCTTAATTTATTTCTACTATCTTCCTTATATGAACCTAAAGCAACACAATCAGTGGGAGACCAGTCTAATCCAAATAATATGAATGGTGCATTATACTGACATACAGGTCCCTTTGTATTAGAAGTAATGGTATTCATTACAACATTATTATAGTAATTAGTCGATGGATTTTGCCATTGATAATAACCTGGCTGATACACTTGCTGGGGTTCTAATGGGGAGTACATTGGCGATCGTCCAGTGCTTTGTCCATGCGGACTCAATGATGCCTGATGATGTTGTGAGTGCTGTTGTGCCTGTTGTCCGTCTAGATGAAACGATCCATTAATAGAGTAGTTATTCCGAGGGTAAGTCTGTCTTTGAGAAGGTCCAAAAGAGATGGAGCTCCTCTTTGAATTTCTAAAAGGATCCATTGTCAAGGTATGTGGTTTACTTTAGTTGCTATGTTGTTCTTTTCGGGTTGCTATTGCATTTCTACATAAGGAGCTTATTGCCTTAAAGTTGAAATTTCAAATTTAAAGGATTTAAATTAAATAAAAAATAGAATATATAAAGATATTATATATACATAAAAGAACCTCCTGTATTTATCAATATGACAATGGTGTAGCTGAGGATCCCAATACATTCTCATATCCTTTGGTTCTGTCCACTCCACGGTCCTTATAATAATGTAATGGTAAAAATCTGGGTATCATATCAATCAATGGTTCCAATTTGTCTTCAATTTTCTGAATTATCCACCTTGGAGGAAGGACTACATAGAACTTAGTTCCTAAGAGTGCAATAACACAGCCTAGACAAAGAGCAATCACATGAATGAATATTACAGCGGTGGATTTATTATATATTAGGATAGAATTGAGGAGCCAAACACCAATAGGACCTAATACTTTTAAATTACGACCATGCTTGTATTCCTGAACTGCAAAATATGCCATCAATGTATAACACCATCCACTGGCACCGACAAATGTCTGGGTCCCATCAATACCAAGCAATCTTGAGACAATACAGTATGCCACGGCGGTGATGACTGCTACCAAATTAAGCCAAATAGCGGTTGATACAGTTCCTAAACTGCGCTCCAGTTTATTACATGCAATAGCCAAGATAGGAATGGTTGTTAAAAAATGTATCCATGAGGGTTGAGCCAGGGGATAAGATGATAGTTTGGATAATTGCAACTCGAATAGGGAATCTGCTGAGATTTCAAAGCCCGAAATATCAATGAACTCCGTGTACTTAATACAACATAGAACTCCTGTGAGAAATACAGTCAACCCAACAGTCAATGCAGATAAGGGTGGAAACTGTTTCATTTCGTGGTTTGTCTTTGTGTACTTGCAATGTTCTTTTGAATTGTTAAAAGAAGGGGGCGACTTCGAACTCTTCGGTTTTTATTATGAAAAGTTTTCAAAATTTTGAAATCCTGTATGTTAAAATAGCGACTTTGAGACTTATGAATTAACTAAGTTATGTTCAAACAAATCTGATATAATATGCAATTCTAAACTGCTGAGATCTACATTCAAGATGACTGTTGACAATCCTGCACCAAAGAAACGTTTTCAAAAGAACTCCGTGAAAACTCAGCGTGGCAGATCTTCGCCGATGGATGTTCATTCTAAAGCGATTGATAGTTTGTCACAGGTAGAATTATCTGATGAACAGAGTCAATTGAGAGCCAAGGTTATGAATTTTATTCAATTGCACCTATCACAGGAGAAAAAGTCAAAGGATCCTGCTATGTATGTTATTCAAGGGGATGCAGGTACGGGGAAGTCTGTTGTATTGAATTCGTTGTTCAACGAGATATGTAGAAGAGCTAAAGTCAAACAAGATGATGCAGATGTATTGTTTGGAACTAGAAACTATTTGGTAGTTAATCATCCTGAAATGCTGAAATTATATGTTAGAATTAGCCACAGATTCCCTTACATTCAGAAGTCCTCGCTGGAACGCCCTACTTCTTTGATAAATAGCTTAACAAAGACTAAGGAAGTGGCAGATGTCGTGATCATTGACGAGGCTCATTTATTAGCTACTTCGAAAGATGCTTTCAAAAGATTTTACGGTGAGAATCATTTACATGACTTGATGAATTTGGCTAAAGTTATTATATTAGTTTACGATTCAAAACAAGCATTAAGAATGGGCTCTTATTGGGATGAAGATTCCAAAGATGGTGCTACTCTATCAACTTATTATGAAAAAATACCACCCGCACAAAAGGATTGGTATAATCTAACCAAACAATTTCGCGTGGCTGCACCATCAGACGTTTTGAACTGGATAGAAGAAATTAGTACGAAGGGTTCAATTCCGAAATATCCTAATGAAACGGCAGATTTTGATTTTAAAATTTGGGAAGATTGTGGTGTAATGTATGAAGAGTTAAAAAAGTTAGATTCCCAAATTGGCCAATGTAGAATGTTATCTACCTATGACTTCCCTTATAGATTGGATGGAAAAGACTATTTTGTCGAATGTGGTGACACTTTTAAATTAAGATGGGATAGATATACTCCAAAGGCATTGCTACCATGGAGTGAACGTAAGGATACAATCGACGAAGTCGGTAGTGTTTATACGATTCAAGGGTTTGATTTAAACTACGCTGGCGTCATTCTTGGCAGGTCCATAGCTTACGATGCCGCTAGTGACTGCATTAAATTAAGACCCGAATTATATGACGACCATGCGGGTTTCACAAAGAAGAAGAACATTACAAATGTCAATGACGTTAAAAAAAAGATTATTATGAATAGTATTAATGTTTTGTTGACAAGAGGTGTGAAGGGATTGTGGATTTATACATGGGATCCAGAATTAAGAAAACGTTTACTAGAATCAAAAAAGTGAACAAGAAGACAACAACAACTGCGAGGTGATACTTATAGAAGTCTGTGATAACACGTATATAAAGATGTCGATTTCCTTATGGATATACCTATACTTATATATATATGTATGTGTACATAGATGTATATCATTTTGTTACAACTTATAGAGTCTTGATTTTTTTATTCTTTGACAGCGTATTATTTCTCTTGTTAATAGATTCAGCAATGATTCCAACGAAGACGATACAAATACCAACGATCTGTTGTGAAGTCAATTTTTTATCGAATACAAAGATGCTCAACAACATCGAGATCATTTTTCTTGTTACAGTGATCGTGATTAAAATCAACGAGCCTTGAGTTTCAAGAGTGTAAAATATAAATATCTGACCTAGGGCCCCGCACACTGCGTAAGATATTAGGTATTTCCAGATCTGAGGGTCCCGATAGAGCATATTCCAGGCTCTGTTCCATTGATCTTGATCCCAAAGCAGAACATACGTCATATTCCAAAGGACAAGCAAGAAACTCAATATGAACATCAAATGAGCTCCGGTGATTTTATGACTCTTATTTTTTTGTTTCAACATTTTATCTTGTGTGGCATTGGTTAATCCATCCATTAACAAACTGCTCAACAACAACAATGGCCCATATGGAGAGAATCTCGAAGATGAAGAACCCGCGGAAATTTTACTGCTATCTACCGTGAATACCACAACGCCCAGAGTAATCAGCAATGCCAACAACAGTTTTGCTCTAGGAATAAAAGTTCTATACAATAGAAGATGGATTAAAAGTACGGGAATCAGTTTACACGATTTGGCCAGCATATAAGTCAGGTAGTCCACGTACTGCAGCGAGTATGTAGCCAGAGGTGCCGCCAAGCTCTGCGTCAGAGAGATCATAATCCATTGTGACTTATATTCCAGAAACAGATCGATTGCTGAGATGTTCTCGTCCGCTTCCTTGACGTCCGTTGGCTTCCGTTTCTTTTTATTGCCATATTGCAAATATAGCCAGCCTGTGATGGTAGCAGCAATTCCTTGGCCTATCGAAATGACGTTGGGGCATTGGAAGCTCAATTGTGATTGAGGCCACACCTTGGTATTCAAAGGTTCTTGGACGAGAGCCCAGATCAAGAAACTTGAATAAATACCAAAGATGCTGAGTAGTAACTGACCGATATTTTTGTCCATGCTGGTAGAGAGATGCCGGCGAAAACTCAAAAAAAGGGACAGCAATGTCAACAGATATGGTACCTGAGTAGCGTGGGGAGGATGCAGATGAGACTAACTTTGCCAATCAACTACGTTGCAAGTTGACGGTGCCGGGCATTCATTAGTCCATATCTTCTGAATATCTATCATACTGGAAAAGGAAGATGCCAGATCTTCGTAGACCTCGAGCGTATGTACCAATTAGGAAAGACGCCAAAAACAGAAAACAGAAATAAACACGTGCCGAGCCATCACATGATATACACGCGAATAGCACGTGACAACAGCTCTCTGACCGAACTGGTATTTAGTTATGTTATTGAACCAAGATAAAGAGCCTACTGAACTGTGCCAATGGGCCGGCGATTTGGGCTTTGTTGGAGTTGTTCTGGAAGCTGTAGTTGTTTGCGGGTGTCTCGTGACCAATTTAGCCGCCGAGGTTTCGGGCGTCCACGGCACCCTTCTCGGACACGCCTCCCCTTTTTTCCGGGAATTGGGGTAATTTTACAGAAAGAAAGAAAAAGTATAAAAGGAGGACACAGTCCCAATGTTCTGTTGGTTTTGCCTTTCCTTGGCTTTACAGGTGGCGGGTGCCTAACAAAAAGCAGATATACCGTAGAATAGCAAGCGCAGAGGGCGGTAAGAAATGAAACTTCTTTCTAAAGACTGTTAGAAGGCACACCCTTAGGTACGAAGTACGGGACGGGCGCTGGGTCGCTCGTTTGGAAATAGGCCTCAACCCCATGGTAGTGCCGACGCACGTGTAATCTCGATATCATGCACGTGATACATTAGAGTGACTAAGAAGACCATTGTTGACGGCATTTTTTTTGTTTCTGATGGAAGAGGAAAAGGAAAAATGTCAAGAAAAAAAACATTAGGAAATACAAGAAAAGCCTGGTAATAGGAGGACTAAAACGCACACCTATATGCACAGTTGAGGTGGCTTATTAAGTTACACCGACTAATCTCTCCATTCTGTATAACTCAGTGCTTCCTCGCTAGAACACCACGAAGATGCCTGCCTTTTCGCCTATTGAAGCAACGTTTGGGAAACGTAACGAGTTACTGCTGGAAACTGAACAAGATTACTTCAAGTACCACCATAAATTAAACAGAAAATTAATTAAATTAAAACACCGTTGTAATTTAATCACTGACTATTCCAAGAAGAAGGGGAAGAAAGGCATTAACAAACTCACTAAAAAATCGGTTGATCATACCTTTTACGATAAAAAGTCGAAATTGATTGGTCTCTTGTACATTTACTATTCTGAAAGAAATTTATCCTTCGTGGAAATCTTAAAACAAAGAGCCATTAACAAGAGAAGAGGCAAGTTCAAGTCGAATGAGAAAAAGCTAATTAGGACAAGATTAAGAAAGAATTTAAAATTAATGGATTTCTTAGTCAATAAATTAATCATTAATGAAAATCAGTGGATCACAAAATTGCAATATCTAATTTATGCGAAGATCAATGATTTGGATTATAATTTGTTTGGGAAGTTCCACAAGCATAAGAATGTCGATTTAATCACTAAGGAGATTTCTTTAATCTGGCTAAGTTTGAAGCATTTAAACGATTCAAATTTAATTTCCAATAATACTTTCAATTTCATTATTGATAAATATCAATATTTCTTAAAACAATTCCACCCAAAGGAAAATTTCAATTTCCCAAACAATTTCTTAGTTAACAATGTCGATATTAATGATCCAATATACACAATCCTAGAGGCTAATGGATTAAATAAAGCAGAATACCTTGTGGATTCACAGGGAATCGCTTCATCTCCAGATTCATCGGCTTCTAATATCATATCTTGGAGATCTTACAACTGCCAAATCCTAGATGCTGACGTTTTGAACTTAATCAACGATGCTAAGTCAATGGAACTAAACAAGAAATCTATCGATGATTACACATTGATTTTATTAAATTGGGATAGTGCACAAACTAAACAGGAAATCCGAATCTCACAATACCAGTCGATGGAAGATGAAAATATCAATATGGAAAATGAACAAATTCTCATGTCTTATATCAAATATAACAAGATTTTGACCTCATTATTACGTGATAATGATCTTTTCAACCAATTATGGAAACAATGGGAAAACCTGAAACCATCAATGACAAATAAATTAAGCAAATTTAAAGAACTAGAAAGAATAGTTAATAACTTGGTCAGCTCTTTAAATGATATGATGGATTTACCAGGTATTTATTCTGACGACGAATTCTTAAACCAATTGAATTTAACCAAATTATTCTTCCAAAATTCTTTATACTCAATTTGTCTAGGTTCCATCTATCAAACAAAATCTCATTACAAGGAGGCATTGTCTCTCTATATCAGTGGGTTAAAAGAATTGGATTCCATAATTGTCTCTGAATTCGAATTACCTGAAATTTTGATATCTGTGGACAAAGTCACAGGATTAGTTTCCAATATCAAATCTTCTATCAATAGTGTGGCTGCTTTAGCCAACTACGAGAACGAGTTTATTAATTTAGCTAAATTTAATGGTAATACCAAATATTACCCAACTCTGTTAGAAAAATTAGATTTATCATCCAACGTACAAATCAAACCATTTGACATAAACCTAAACAACTTAGCTCCATTAAGACCAAACTTAAAGCCCATTCCAAGTAAACCAGCATTATTCGATATGTCCTTCAATTATATCGATTACGAAACTTATACTCCATCCTTATCAAACCAATCAGCTACCAATACCGCAACAACAATGTCGTCATCAACTAATGATGTACCATCCGAAGAACAAAAGAAAAAGCGTGGTTTCCTTGGTTTATTTGGCCGTTAACAAAATCATATTGTTAATATAGATATATTTATATATACATATAGACTGAAAGAATTATTAAGATACATATGTCAAACAGTTTTATTATCCATCTAGACTCTTCTATGGAAAAATGATTCAATGACCAATCTTAATAACTCTTTAGTATCAAAACTAACAGTTGTGTTAAATAGTTCCCACTTTTTGGTTTTATCCCCCACCTGTGTCATTATCAAATCCTTTAAGTTGAAAGAATCAATTTTATCGGCAAGCTTTCTTTCTAATCCCTTACGCCTATCTTGTAATTGGATACCGAATTTTGACCCATTGCTAGTGAATATTCTGAAATAAATCTCAGGAAACTTAGGTCCACTTGATCCAAAAACTTTCACCGAGGATTTACCAATATTCTCCCCCCTAATAGAAATCAATATGCTCTTTTCATAAAGTTGTCTTGTTGTCCATTTAAACTTCAATCCATGTACGTTGTCCCCATCCTTACCAGATACCTTCTTATAAGCATGTTTCAAATTACCAATAGCACTTCTATGAGTATGTGAAAAATCATGAGATTTTTGGATATCTTGTATTAAGCCATCCATAGATCTCTTGAATTTAATCAATGTAGAATCCAACCGCTTATTAATCTTTTTTATCTCATCTAAGGTCAATTCAGTTAAACTTAACTCCTTTGAAACGTAGTTTATTGCATAGTACGGATTTTTTATAGTGTTGGCAATATCATTCAAGAAATTTTGGAACTTATGTTCAGTAGCACCAATTACTCCTGCTACAGCCAGCTCTTTGATGTTTTTTAATGCAACACTCTTCAGATTGAAATACAACTTTGGGTCTAAATTTTTGATCATGGGATCGTTTCTAATCCCACTGTTATTTTTAAGAAGTAATTGGAAATTTGGTTCATCTTCAGGTAACACTGTACTGACTGACAGATCATACAGATTGGTATCCACCTCCTCAATTTGCATCATATATACGAAGGATCTTTTAACTTGATCATAGATCCTTCTCATCTTATCATCATTAACTAGGAATCTGTATACGGAAGAATTCAATTCTAAAACAACCCTGCCTGATTTGGGTGGCGCTGCTTGCTTTTCTAACTTTCTTAGAAGCTCATAAATTATATCCGTACTAGAAAATTCATCAATATACGTTGTAAATGTTGTTGTTATTTCAACGACCTTGGCGGTCAGAATTTCCAATTTAGGAGGTGTTCTCATCATATCTTCATACACCAACCTTTCTAAAGTCTCTTCATAATCTGGACTTAACATAACATTATATAACAAATCTTTCAAATATGGCTTTATTTCATCAGCATATTGATTCAAGGGTTCGAAATATCCTTCGAATTTCTCAAATTGGAAGAGGGTTTTCAATAATTGGAGAAATATACCGATCTTTTCTTCCAGATCAAAAGATCCTTCATAATAATATTCCTCTCTATTAGCTGTGTATTCATAGACAAATATATCTACCAAAATTGCCGCAACAGCTCTCAAGGATTCGATTTCGTCAGAGTTTTTATCAGCAGCGAAACAGAACATTTTAGTACATAAGTATCTTAACTCAACTGGTAACTCTTTATTCCTTTTGGTAAATATTTCTGCAACCATCTCCAAAGCATGCCACATATTTTTCAAATTCTCTATAAAGGCTAACCTGGTCTCTTCATCCTCAATTGGTGAAATTCCATTTGGAGGACTTGTCATATGTATTCTCTGATAAATTACAGATGGATTGGTCTCAAAACTAACTAGATTATCATCCAAAAACTTTAAAATTGGCTGAAATAATGAGAATAGCTCAGGATATTCCTTTTTTAATATCATTTTAGAAAGCTTTCTCCATCCCAGAGTTTTTTCGGATAGAAAAGAAAAGAGCGATGAGGATTCATTCATTTCTAACTGAAGTATCTCCACAACAAATTTGATAAAGTACATTTTTTCTCTTTGACCCATCTTTTGGTTAACAGTACTAAATACCATATAAACATTTCTTTCCACAAATTGAGGATCAATCTTATGTACAGTTTTCCAGTAAACGGGGTTTACTTGTAATAAATAAAACAATTTCTCATACAGTGGGTACTTAGATCTTGGAATTACAGCACCTGATTGGGTCAATTCAGCATCAAATCCATTGCCTAAACCATATGAAGACAATACATCTAACATATCTAGTTGTTCTCTAATTGACATCTGTAATTTTTCTTTTTTCATATTTCCAGAATCAAGCAATGCTTGAGAGCTCTCTAACTTGTTTTGGATATCTTCAATTGTTCCTAAATCATTTAGCAAATGTGCAAATTTCCTTACAGTCTTTAAACTTGGATTTGGTAGTTGTATTAACTCATTATAAGCACTTCTTTGTAAATACATTCTAATTCTATTTTGAACAATGATTACTGATCTTGAATTCCTCTGATAATAGGCCTTTTGAGCAGATAATTTTTTCCTAATCACAGAAGCTCTTAATAAACCTTGTAATTGTTCTAAATTATTATTTATTAAGATATCATCTACCAATTCCAATGCATATCTCACCAGTATACCTCTAATTTTCGATTGCAAATAAGTTATCTCAATATCGTTGTCGTAATTAGCTTCAATGAAAGATCCTAATTGTCTACGTAAAACATTACCTTTTAAGTACGCAGATAATTTTACAATATGTGAATTGTGGATCCATAACTTTGTGCTTAAACGTTGTAGATTTTTCCTTAATAAACATCCCTTCGCAAGACTTTGTATATTCTCAATACAATCAATTTCCTTTTCAGACAGACTGTTTATTAGATGTATCTTTTTGTTCCTAACTTGAGAGCCACGGATTGAACCTTGTAACCTACTGACCAGTCCAGAATATATAATAGAATGTAGAAACGAGCCTTGAAGTCTAGCTCTGTTTTGATTCCCACGAATTAAACCTTGTAACTTAGTAATCGGAAGATCAGTTAATTTTAGGTCAGTCAATCTTGATTTGGCATTCTTTCTAACAATTTTTGAACGAATAATAGCTTGAAAGACAGAGATTGTATCCGATTTTCTTGAATATCTAACACGGTTTCTATCCAAAAGATCTCTTTGAATTGTTCCCCGTAAATATGCTTGAAATTTCGAAAGCTCTGTCAATGGTATTTCTGGTGTTCTAGAATTAACATATGTCCCAAATCTATTCCTTACAACACACCCTCTTATGAGATTTTGGAGATTCACAATATGATCTTTAAATAATAATAATAATTTCTCTTGCATGTACAACGAAAATCTAGTATTGACACCTCTACTTATACTTTGCATACGAATAATTGTTTCTAAAAACTCACTCTCTGTCATTCTCTGTCGTCTTTTTGGTGAATAATGAGATGGTGAACAATTTGAGGTATAATATTCTGACAAATCACTGGTTCTATTTTGACTACGTCTTTTATAAAAGTCAGTATCGTGTGTCAAGTATTTCGAGATAGTGGGAGAATAATAGGATAAACTTTTGTTCTTTAATGGGCTGTATTGTAACCTTGGTGTATTTAAGATAGTTGTTGGATCTAAAGATTTAAAAGTTGGCATGACTGGCGTCTTACGAATTGAAGTTGGAGAATAATTGTCAATTTTATTAACAAGTTCCTCCATTCCATCATGATCTATAATTTTATCGGTTTCCAGTTTAGGAGTTTCAAATACCAACTTATTTGTGCTTTCCTTCTTTTCTGTTGGCTTATTGTACGTATTAAAATCATTTATTAATCCCGTGGGTATAGTTGCATTTTCCTTGTCTTGTTGGATCATCTTCAAAGGGCTTTGAGATAGCGATTTAAAATCTCTAATTCTAGGCCACATTCTACTACACTTTTCTAGCTCTTCCTTTGGAAAATTTATTTGTCCAGACACATTTGTTAGAGTTGGAGTCTTACCAGGCCATTTTTTATTTATAATCGATATTAATATATGTAACGTTTCAAACACTTGAGGAAGATCTTTCTTGTTATATAAATCTTGCAATTCGAACCTAAACGAATCAGGTACTCCAACGTGCTCGACTAACTGGAAAAATGCATTAATGTTCTGCGTATGTTTAAACTGCAATTTATTAGTTTCTGGGAAAATAGAAGGCGCTAACTCAGGGTTAATCCTTTGAGTAAGCTTAGCCAAATAAACCCCATTCCTCATAGAATCACCGGTGCACAGTTCCATGGCCGAGGGTAAAGCTTCTCCAACCAATGCTTCAATCCATATTTTGATTTCCTCCACTCTGCAAAGAAATTCGTAATATCTCAATTGGCTGGGAGATAAGTTACTGACATTAATGGCCTGGGTGGTCTTCTTTGTAGGAGTAGATGGCTTGGCAAAAGAATCAGATATGTGATTGGTTTTCTTTAACTCTGCAAATAAATTGTTATTCGATACAGTCTTCACATTAGAAGTAGTTATAGAGCTCTTCAAGGGACTTAACGGCTCTGCAGTTGTTGATTGGTCTAAGTTTTGAACATATCTGTCTAAGAAGGAGTTTTTGACGGATCTCACTGGCGATCCGGTTAAATTCACCATAATATTAATTGTCTTTGTACCGTCTTATATCTCTAGCATAGGTCCACGGAAACATAGCCATGGTGGATGGATCAATTGCAACTTAATCAATATATCTAAATCCAATGTTCCAAGAGTTCAATCAAATTTTAGAATTTATTCACTCGGTGATATTTACATATTTCCTAAAACGGAGCATTTACAAATTCGGCATTTTCTTCCAAAAAAATTGAAAAGAATAAACCGAAGCACACGAATAGACACCGGAAGAGGAAACAAGGTACCCTTCTTTTCTCTATTTGATAGCTCGATTGGGTCATATGATTGGCCAATCGGGTAATGGCGATTGTCACATAAGCAACCTTTACCATTTAGATCAAAATGAAGCGAATCGATATTCTCTTTCGTCTACGACACCACCAGACAGCAGGTTACTAAAATTCTGTATATTGAGCATTGACTGGCAGTTTATGTCGAATATGGTATTTATAAAATTTTCCACGACTACGGTTTGTTGCTCAGTACCCTCAGGAAGGATTTTGATAGATAATCTACAATCTTGTAGATCATGTAGCCGTAACTGGATAGCATCATTTGGCGGTACCAGTAAATGAAATGTAGTGTTCTGACAGTTGCTTACTAAAATGCTTCCTGTTTGGAATGGAATGTTTTGGAAAACGATCGTACAATTTTTCAAATTTGTTAAAGTCAGGGATCCAGTCGGATTTACTAACTGATCATGACTTACATAGACCATTTCACAATTGTCCCAGTGGTCAATTAAAGTTGGGATCTCCGAATGGTATGTGAATTTTTCATTTCTCTTCGTCACGTCAGTGTCATCATTATGGTGCTGTTGAACCTTAGAAGGTTCTTGATAAATGATTGATTCATCGTCTGATGGTATATAGTCGAATAAATCAAAATTAGCAGACGGAACCAGCTGTTGCGCGTTCAGTAACTTAATAGTATCATTAATCTCCTTATAATATCTTTCTTGATCGTAATTTGGCAGACTGTTAGATATTTCATTTAATTCGTTGAGCAACGCGATCGCATCAACTTTAGTAGCCTTTTTGTCCTGCACTCGTTGTAAAAGTTTCTTTCGGCTTGCCTCAAAGGACAAAACTATATCAGATACCATAATGTACTATGCACATACATGTATATGTTCTGGTTATCAATGTTTGCCACATCTTCCAACTGGCCAAAATTATTATCATCGATGAATTAAGAAGTCAACATTTTTTTAGTGAAATTTTGCGATGAGATCCGAAGAAAAATTAAATAAAAATCCACATACAAAAAATTTGTTCAACTACACCACTAGCATATACCACTAGAACGGAGTAACCACTAACGAACTACGAGGTAGAGCTTACACCATCACCACTAACAGCATGGCATTATTTATGGGGCCCTTAGACCCAGAAGACCAAGACACTATAATATTGGATGCTAGAGCAGGGGATTTGGATTCCTTGAAAGAAACGTTCACAACGGTAATCGACCCTTCGCTGTTGCTAACATGCAGGGACCCCGAGACCAGCTGTACGGCATTACATATGGCTGCTGCCAATGGCCATTTACCCACTGTGGAGTATATTATGGAGCTGATCGAGAGTTCAATCACGTATACAGAAGACAAAGATTCCATCCTCAGAAAATACGTCAACAGCGCCAATGACACTGGAAACACCGCATTGCATTGGGCCTCCTTGAACGGTAAGCTGGACGTAGTCAAACTTCTCTGTGACAAGTACGACGCGGACCCTTTTATCAGAAACAAATTCGACCACGATGCTATATTTGAAGCTGAGAACAACGGACAAGAGGCGGTGGAGAACTACTTCTTAACCAAATACGACGTGGAGCCGGAGGAGGAGGACGATTCCAGCGGAGCCAGCAAGGACGCTGACGAGGTGAAGATAAAGCCCGGTACTGAAATTGAGGAGGTAACGAAGGAGGCCACAGAGGCCATGAAGGAGAAGCTCAAGCTAACAGACCAAAAATGAGATAGACGTACTAAATAGAAGTGTCCGAGTATATATATATATATATATAAATGTATATGCAACGCATGTCATCCCAAGTGGTCTGCCAGCATGCGAGTTCCCCGGACGCAAACATCACACGGCCAGAGCTAAGCTAGTTCAGACTCGCACACATTCCCGCACAGAGGACACTGCCACGACCACTGGGGAGTTCACTCCACTCCACAGATGTCCAGCCTCGATGGATGCACAGACAGCTCCACACCTCCATTAGTCAGGGCCTTATATACTTCCAGATGCACCATGTCCCACCGCTACCGGCCGACCGCATGTGATCTTCATGTGCCCATATTTGTTCCGGGTAACGCGTGGAAAATTTTTTTCCAATTGAAAAAAAAAAGAAGTTGAAAAAAATGAAAAAAAATTGCTTGACAGTGAAAATTTTACGATGTTGAAGAAAACGAAGAGAGCAGGATTTGGTGAGAGTCATTGTAAATATTCTTCAAAGACCAAGATACAAAGTAAGAGGATTAGATAGAGGTACCTATTCGTTTGGAAGGAGTCGCATTTTATCCAAAAGGTATAAAGAAAGACACACCAAGGCACGACGTTGTAAAAGATCTCTATTAACACGAACTATGTCTTCTGATTTGGCTGCAGAATTAGGTTTTGATCCTACGTTGAAAAAGAAGAAGAAGACCAAGAAGGTCACTGCCGAGGACTTAGAAGCTGTGGCCAGCGACAAGAAAGCGTCTTCTCCGGGTGGCGAGGGGGATGAGATGTTTGCCGGGTTGAAGAAGAAGAAGAAGAAGTCTAAGAGCAGCGAGGACAGCAATAAATCTGTGGACGATCTTTCTGATGTATTGGGAGACTTGACTCTAAAGAAAAAGACTAAATCCACGAAACAAGAGCTAGATGCGTTTGAAAAGGAATTGGCCAAGGCCGGAATCGACGAATCATCTGCCACTAATGACGAACTTATAAATAACAACCACAGTAATAGCATAGATAGTCCAATAGCAAACCAAGAAGTTGGTTTGCCTTACTCTGAGTTACTTTCTAGATTTTTTACAATTTTAAGAACGAACAACCCTGAGTTGGCAGGCAATAGAACCGGTTCCAAATTTAGAATCCCGCCACCTGTATGTTTGCGTGACGGTAAGAAGACCATTTTTTCCAACATTGAAGATATATCTGAAAAGTTACAAAGATCTACAGATCATTTGATTCAATATATTTTTGCGGAATTGGGTACTTCAGGTTCTGTGGATGGTCAGAAAAGATTAGTCATCAAGGGTAAATTTCAATCTAAACAAATGGAGAATGTTTTAAGAAGATACATCTTAGAATATGTCACTTGTAAAACTTGTAAAAGTATCAACACAGATTTAAAGAAGGAACAATCAAACAGATTGTTCTTTATGGTTTGTAAAAGCTGTGGTTCCACGAGATCGGTTTCATCAATTAAAACAGGTTTCCAAGCCACTGTTGGAAAGAGAAAGAAGATGTAAAACGTATTTATATAATACTTGTTATATACATACATACATGCTCCTATACTACAAAATACATACACATATGCAAATATATATATATATATATATATTATTATTATTATTAACTTATTTCTTGTAAAAGGTTTAATAGTTGGCTAATGGAAGGTCTTTCATCGCTTTTGGATGTTAGACACGATTTAATTATTTCGAGTAGGGATTGATTGTAATGGGATCCACCAGGGATTTCATATTTGTTCAGTTTGATTAGTTTCCATATTGATTCATCATTATCATTATTTTCCACCTCTCTTTGAAACGGAGACATTCCAAACAGAATGAAGTATAGTAAGCACCCAATAGACCATATATCAGCAGAACAATCAATTTTGGAATTCTCAGTTAAGTTAACCATTTCAGGAGACATAAATGAAACGTAATTTAGATCTTCGTGGAGCTTGTCTTGTAAGTCAATTATCTGGCTCGGATACTTAAACTTGACGCCTGATTTCTGACATAATTTTAATCCCGATATCATCGGAAGCCCTTGTTTTGAGATCAATATATTTGATGGGATTAAATTCATATGTACATATGCATTTTTCAAACTTATGGAGTCAGCAGTGGCCGATGAACCTGGGTCAGGTAGCAAAGACCTCATTTCATTGTACATAGATTCTTCATCTTCTTCATTTAACGAAATAACCGAAGACGACCTTGAAGAATCCCTGGAACTTGGGTCATGCAACCACATGACTCCCTTAACAATGTTAATTATTAGAGATATAAGTTGTGGCTCATCTAATTTGTTCGAATTCAGATATTGCATCAAATTGCCATTAAACTGGTATGGGAACATCATGTAAATATATTTTGACCCGTTAAATTTATTCTGTACTATTTGATAATCCAGCAGCTTGACAATAAATCTACAGTTTTTAAACTTTTGATATAACTCCAATTGTCTCATAGACTCAGAAACATTTTCAATATCGCCAAAGGGACATACTATCTTCTTGATAACAAATTCCTGGCTCATGAATTGGTCACTAATGGGGACAACCTTATAAGTCATGGAAAAGACAGTCTCATCCATAATCTCCACTATGCTGTAGTATTTCCCATTCAGAACAATCTTTCTTTTGTCCTCTTGAGTATCGTCATCATAATCATAATTACAACAACAAATGATGGTCCATAGAGTTTCTTTAATCGATCCTAATACTAAATCCCAAAACACCATTTAGAAATGAGAATCACTCCCAAAGAAACTATATTCTTTATATTTATAAAAATACGCAAGCTAAATTCCAATCTACCCCACCAACAAAGCAATACACCGTCGCATCAACCATATAATCTTAGTTGTTCTAATTCATGTGATGGATCATGAGGGATGTAATTTTACAAAGTGTTTTTTAAGCATTTTAAAAATATTAAGAAAAGTGAAAAATTTCAAAAGCTATATAAAATTAGAGAATCATCACTACCACTTCCATTTAGTTCATGCTATGTGTTCGTACAAGTTACTCGAGCATTTTAGGAGATATAACAAGCCCAAAATATAAACATGTCTATCCAAACTAGTTTTAATAATGACCATCCAGAGATGCTAAAGTCGTTGTCATTGATTGCATCTCATTCCCACATTACAGGATTGGGTTTAGATGATCAATTACAACCTCGTCCTTCTTCTGAGGGGATGGTAGGACAGCTACAAGCCCGTCGTGCAGCTGGTCTTATCTTAAAGATGGTTCAAAATGGCACCATTGCAGGTAGAGCCGTTTTAGTTGCTGGCCCTCCATCAACAGGTAAAACTGCGTTGGCGATGGGTCTTTCTCAATCGTTAGGAAAGGATGTTCCATTCACTGCAGTAGCTGGTTCCGAAATCTTTTCATTAGAATTGAGTAAAACAGAGGCGTTAACTCAAGCCTTCAGAAAATCCATCGGTATCAAGATTAAGGAAGAAACTGAATTAATCGAGGGTGAAGTTGTAGAAATTCAAATAGATAGATCGATTACTGGCGGTCACAAACAAGGTAAATTGACGATTAAAACGACTGATATGGAAACAATCTACGAACTAGGTAATAAGATGATTGATGGATTAACCAAGGAGAAGGTTCTTGCCGGTGATGTGATTTCCATTGATAAGGCAAGTGGCAAAATATCCAAATTAGGTAGATCATTTGCTAGATCAAGAGATTATGATGCAATGGGTCCAGAAACTAAATTTGTCCAATGTCCAGAGGGTGAATTACAAAAGAGACAAACAGTAGTGCATACTGTTTCATTACACGAAATTGATGTAATCAACTCAAGAACCCAAGGGTTTTTAGCATTATTTACCGGTGATACTGGTGAAATTCTTTCAGAGGTAAGAGACCAGATCAACACCAAAGTGGCCGAATGGAAGGAAGAAGGTAAAGCTGAGATAGTTCCTGGTGTGTTATTCATTGACGAAGTGCATATGCTTGACATCGAATGTTTTTCATTTATTAATCGTGCCTTAGAAGATGAATTTGCACCAATTGTTATGATGGCCACAAACAGAGGTATTTCCAAGACGAGAGGCACAAATTACAAATCACCACACGGTGTTCCATTGGATCTGCTAGATAGATCAATTATCATTACTACTTCTCCTTACAACCAAAAAGAAATCAAGACTATTTTATCAATTAGAGCACAAGAAGAGGAAGTTGAATTTGCAGACGATGCCTTAGATTTATTGACTAAGATCGGAACAGAGACCAGTTTGCGTTATGCCAGTAATTTAATATCAGTATCGCAACAAATCTCGTTGAAAAAGAACCGTAACCAAGTTACGACTCAAGATTTGGAAAGAGCCTATCTATTATTCCTCGACAGCGCTAGATCCGTTAAGTTCGTGCGGGAGAATGAGTCTCAATATATTGATGACAAGGGTAATGTGACAATTTCCAGTGCTAAGACAAGTGAACCAATGGATACAACAGATTAAAGACTGTCGTAATAATAATAATAATAATAATAATAATATTGGTCGTATGTATAATATATATAAGTAGAAAAGTAAAACAAAACAACAGTAAAGATAAATTATTATGAGCTTTCCGAACCTCTGGTATTAAGAATCAATGCAATAATCATACCGTAAAGTCCCAAAACTTCCGAGAAGATAAGAATCAAGACCATACCGACAAACAATCTAGGTTGGTGCATGAACTTCCTTACCCCGATGTCTCCCACTATACCAATAGCATATCCACTACTCAAACATGCAAATCCAACACATAAACCACAACTTAAATGCATAAACCCATTAAATAAAGTATAATCATCCAAAGGCGACATGTTTCCTGCCACCAGCACGGCCACAACCAGCCCATAAATCGCGAGAATACCACTCATAACCACTGGAATCAATGATTTCATAATTAATTCGGGCTTGAAAGTACCTATACCGGCAATACCAATCCCTGATTTAACGGTTCCAATAGCTGCTCCGAGACATGATAGGATCATCGCCAATGCACATCCTGCAAACCCGAAAAAAGGTGCATACAACGGAGAATATATATCCTGATTCACCGACATGTCTTAATGTTATACAGCTTACAAGTCCTTCCTTTGTATCCCAATACAGACCTATCATCAATGTCTATTAACAGTATATCTCAAAATTTATCTTGGTATTTTTTAAATACAATCCCAACATTCTAACAGCAAAAAGAGGATTTAAAGATATCAAAGCCGTTACCCGGCCCAAGAGACATATATTTATATGTACATAAACAAAAGGAAGAGGAGATGATGTCTGGCTGAGCAGTTCTGAACACAGGGCAGGAGGAGCATTGTTTGGTTAGAGGGCCAAGGATAGTGCTGCAGGAGAGAATCAGGATCACACACAGTTTAGCGGAGCGTCGTTTGAAGAAAGCCACAAGTGTAAAAAATGTCGTCAGGGAGAGCTACTGTGTCCATGGACCAAATGGAGTCGATTTATCTGCAGATGCACCGGTTATTGCAGGAGAAGGTGTCGCAGTATGTGCCGGAGGGCCAGGCGGCAGTGGACTCCACCCAATTGCAGGAGATCCAGCTGGCGTGCGAGGACTTCCTCGTCCAGGTCATGGAGATGGCGGGTAAATCGCTGGATTTGGCCACAAGGGAGGTGCGTTCCATGGTGGAGCGCATACAGCAAGAACGGTTCATGCAGCCGCTGGACATGCGGTTGAACGACGAGGTGAGACAAGAGTACGAAGAATGGGAGACCAAGACCCTCGAAGTGGCCAAATTGCGCAAATCCGGCCCGCAACATGTCAACTCGCTGTACCGCGAGGCCAAGAACCAGTTCCTCGCAGAGCTGGACCTCCGCATAGACCAGCTGGAAGCCAAGAACAAGGTCCTGTTGAGCGGAGTCCCGGCGCAAGCCGGGCCCTGGGACGCCAGCGACGTCTCCCCCGAAGACCAGTCCACTACCACCTCCGAATGGCACTCCATCAGGGCAGAATTTGTACGCTCCTTGCAGACACTGATGGCCGCAAGAGATCTGCTGCCCTCCACCACCATGGAGATAGACAAGTTGCACCGACTAGTCGCATATCTCGAGAACGAATGAGCTATCCATTGTCGTGTTTGGAAGCTTACACGTGTATTACTCGTTCCGGGAAAATTTTTGTGTTAGGTTCTCGAGAAGGACTTTGGGAATTCAACGATACGTCAAGACAAGAAGACTCTTCCTGTCTTCTAATTTAAGAGTGGAGAGGGTAGTCGAAGAGCAAGTTCGGTTATTCTTTCAACAGCAGGCAAGAGCACAGGACCACACACACACACATATATATATATCCTGAAGGAAAGATGAATAATCAACAGAATCCGTATGAGATGAGTAATCCGTATGGGAATAGCAACACGGAAAGCTATGAACTCGGGAGCAGCTACTCCATGAAGGATGAAAACGGCAACGACTTTGTCGACTTCATGAACAAAATCGGTTCGATTAACAACAGGTTGGACAGATATGAAGATATTATAAGTCAGATTGATCATAGTCATAAGCAGCTATTATTAGAAATATCCGAGGAAAACTTCCTAGAGTTAAGACACGAACTGGACGGTTTGGTGTCACAGGCCTCCAACTTGCAGTTCGAACTCAAGAACTCCATCAAGTCGGCGCAACAATTGGGGCTCCACGACCATTCCAAACAAGCACAGGCGGAGAATGCGAGACAGCGGTTCTTGAAGTTGATTCAAGACTACAGAATTGTGGATGCGAACTATAAGGACGAAAACAAGGAACAGGCCAAGAGACAGTACATGATCATCCAGCCAGAAGCCACGGAGGATGAGGTGGAGGAGGCTATCAACGATGTCGGCGGGCAGCAAATCTTTTCCCAGGCTCTTTTAAATGCCAACAGACGTGGTGAAGCTAAGACGGCTCTGGCCGAAGTACAGGCAAGACACCAGGAGCTATTGAAATTGGAGAAGACCATGGCGGAGTTGACCCAGCTATTCAACGACATGGAGGAACTGGTCATCGAACAGCAAGAAAACATAGACGTAATCGACAAACACGTCGAGGCTGCTCAACACGATGTCGAGCAAGGTATCGGCCACACAAACAAAGCCGTTAAGAGTGCCAGAACCGCACGTAGAAACAAGAAGATCTGTATTCTAGTCATCATTGCAATCGTTATAGTAATCGTCGTGGCATCGGTTGTCCCTGCAGTGGTAGCCACACACCATTGAAGAGGATACGATACGATACGCACGACCCAACATACTAAGAGACATTCGAATTCCGCTTAAACTTTTTTTATCACTATTCAACTACCTTCTCTTTACTAAATCATAATTTATACTTGAATATCTATGTATCTTTTACCAGTATTAATATTAATATCATACACTTTCTTATCCCAACAATAACAGCTTTTGTAGTTCAACAATTTTATGGCTTTTTTTTGAATTTTCACTATTTGGGTTGTTTTTTTCACATGCAGAAAGTTATATAAATACCTCGAGAAATTGCTAAAAAACACATTTAAAATAGGACGTTTATAGAAACAATGCCCCACCTTTCTACCGATTGGAATCATAAAGGACCACAACAACAACCATATTGATTGTATCCAAGATGGTAATGAACCCAGAAACCGAGCAAGAATTGGCTCACGTCCTTTTGACGGAGTTATTAGCTTATCAATTCGCCTCACCCGTCAGGTGGATTGAAACTCAAGATGTCCTTTTAAAGGACTTCAACACCGAAAGAGTTGTAGAAATTGGTCCTTCCCCAACGTTGGCTGGGATGGCCCAAAGAACTTTGAAAAGTAAGTATGAATCCTACGATGCTGCTTTATCGTTACGTAGACAAGTTTTATGCTATGCTAAGGACGCCAAGGAGATTTACTACACTCCCGATCCTTCTGAATTGGCTCCTCCAGAAGCCGCAGAAGAAACCCCAGCTCCTGTTACAGCCCCAGCTCCTGTTACAGCCCCAGCTCCTGTCGCAGCCCCAGCTCCTGTCGCATCAGCTGCAGACATTCCTGATGAACCTGTCAAGGCCTCCTTATTATTGCATGTATTAGTTGCCAATAAATTAAAGAAATCCTTAGATTCTATCCCTATGTCCAAGACCATCAAAGATCTTGTTGGTGGTAAATCTACTGTGCAGAACGAAATTTTAGGTGATTTAGGGAAGGAGTTTGGTACTACCCCAGAAAAGCCTGAAGAAACTCCTTTGGAAGAATTGGCAGAAACTTTCCAAGACACATTCTCTGGTGCTCTTGGTAAACAATCCTCTTCTTTGATCTCCAGATTTATTTCCTCCAAGATGCCTGGTGGTTTCACAATTACCGTGGCCAGAAAGTATTTACAGTCCACTTGGGGATTGGGCTCCGGTAGACAAGATGGTGTCTTATTGGTGGCCTTGACCAATGAACCTGCTGCCCGTTTAGGCTCTGAAGCTGATGCAAAAGCTTTCTTGGATTCCATGGCTCAAAAATATGCCTCTATTGCTGGTATTAGTTTATCTTCCCCACAAGCCGGCGGTGCTGGTGCTGGCGCTGGAGGCTCCGGCGGTGCCACTATTGACGCTGCCGCCTTGGACGAAATTACTAAAGACCAAAAGCTATTGGCTCGTCAACAATTACAAGTTCTAGCTCGTTATTTGAAGATGGACTTAAATAGCGGAGAGAGAAAGTTCTTAAAGGAAAAGGATACCGTCGAAGACTTGCAACAACAATTAGATTTCTTAACTAATGAGTTGGGTGAATTTTTCATTAATGGTGTTGCAACCTCATTTTCCAGAAAGAAGGCTAGACAATTCGACTCTTCCTGGAATTGGGCTAAACAATCTTTGTTATCGTTGTACTTTGAAATTATTCATGGTGTATTGAAAAATGTTGACAGAGAGGTCGTCAGTGAAGCTATCAATATCATGAATAGATCAAACGATGCCTTAATTAAATTTATTCAATACCATGTCTCTCACACCGATGTTTCCAAGGGTGACAATTATAAATTAGTTAAAGAATTGGGTACTCAGTTAATTGATAACTGTAAGTTGGTTATCGATATGGACCCAGTTTATAAAGATGTCTCTAAGCCAACAGGTCCTAAGACTGTTATTGACAAGAATGGTAACATCAATTATTTTGAAGAACCAAGAGAGAAAATTAGAAAATTATCTCAATACATTCAAGAAATGGCTCTTGGTGGTGAATTGACCAAGGAAGTGCAACCTACTATCCAAGAAAACCTAATTCAAGTTTACAAAGCCATTAGTGCACAAGCCGCTCAACAAGATATCTCTGACTCTACAAAAATTCAATTTGAGAAATTGTACAGTGACTTAATGAAATTCTTGGAAAATTCCAAGGAATTAGATGCCTCTCAGAGCACCCAATACGCAGGAGATTATGATAGAGAAAACTTGGATGAAGATTCTACCAAGGCAGTCGCTTCGTTACCAAATAAATCAGAAATCTCGCAGACTGTTTCTTCAACTATCCCAAGAGAAACTGTTCCTTTCTTACATTTGAAGAGAAAATTGGTAAATGGTACTTGGGTTTATGACCGTCAATTGTCTTCCTTGTTCTTGGATGGTTTAGAAAAAGCAGCGGTCAATGGTGTTACTTTCAAGGATAAATATGTTTTAATTACTGGTGCTGGTGAAGGTTCCATTGGTGCCGAAGTATTACAAGGGTTGATCCAAGGTGGTGCGAAGGTTGTTGTTACCACCTCCAGATTCTCCAAGAAGGTTACAGATTTCTATCAAGCGACATATGCCAAATATGGTGCCAAAAACTCTGCCTTAGTTGTTGTTCCATTCAACCAAGGTTCCAAACAAGATGTTGAAGCATTGATCGATTATATCTACGATGATGTTAAAAATGGAGGTTTAGGATGGGATTTAGATGCTCTTATCCCATTTGCTGCTATTCCTGAACAAGGTATTGAGCTTGATAACATCGACTCTAAATCTGAATTTGCCCATAGAATAATGTTGACTAACATTTTAAGATTAATGGGTGCCATCAAGAAACAAAAATCATCTAGAGGTATTGAAACGAGGCCTGCACAAGTTATCTTGCCAATGTCTCCAAACCATGGTACTTTTGGTGGTGATGGTTTGTACTCCGAATCTAAATTATCATTGGAAACTTTGTTCAACAGATGGAATTCAGAATCTTGGGCTAACCACTTGACCATTTGTGGTGCTATCATTGGTTGGACTAGAGGTACTGGTTTAATGAATGCTAATAATATTATTGCTGAAGGTATCGAGAAAATTGGTGTTAGAACCTTTTCTCAAAAGGAAATGGCTTTTAACTTATTAGGTTTATTAATTCCTGAAGTTGTGAACTTGTGTCAAAAGTCTCCTGTAATGGCTGACTTAAACGGTGGTTTGCAATTCATTAATGATTTGAAAGATTTTACTGCTAAATTGCGTAGAGAGTTGACAGAGACTTCTGAAATCAGAAAAGCTGTTTCTATCGAAACTGCATTGGAGCACAAAGCAGTTAGTGGTGAGCAAGCTGATTCTGCTTTTAAGAAAGTTGAGGTTCAACCAAGAGCCAACATTCAATTGGATTTCCCATCTTTAAGAAAATACGAGGATATCAAGAACATTGCCCCAGAATTGGAGGGCATGTTAGACTTACAAAGGGTTATCGTTGTCACTGGCTTCTCTGAAGTTGGTCCATGGGGTTCTTCAAGAACCAGATGGCAAATGGAAGCCTTTGGTGAGTTTTCTTTGGAAGGTTGTGTTGAAATGGCTTGGATTATGGGGTTGATTACTTATCATAACGGTAACTTAAAGGGTAGACCTTACACCGGATGGGTTGATGCTAAGACCAAGGAACCAGTTGATGATAAGGATATCAAATCTAAATACGAATCACACATCTTAGAACATAGTGGTATTAGATTGATTGAACCTGAATTGTTTGCTGGTTACAACCCTGAAAGAAAACAAATGATCCAAGAAATTATCGTTGAAGAAGATTTGGATCCCTTTGAAACCTCTAAAGAAACTGCTGACCAATTCAAAAATGAACATGGTGATAAAGTTGATATCTTCGAAATTCCCGAAACTGGTGAATTCTCTGTGAAATTGTTGAAGGGAGCTACCTTATTTGTTCCGAAGGCGTTAAGATTTGACCGTCTAGTAGCCGGTCAAATTCCAACTGGCTGGAATGCCAAACAATATGGTATTTCTGATGACATTATTTCACAAGTGGACCCAATCACCTTATATGTTTTGGTGTCAGTTGCAGAAGCTTTTATTTCAGCTGGTATTACCGATCCATACGAAATGTATGAATATGTCCATGTTTCTGAAGTCGGTAATTGTTCAGGTTCGGGTATGGGTGGTGTTTCTGCCTTACGTGGTATGTTTAAGGATAGATACAAGGACCAACCAGTTCAGAACGATATATTACAAGAGTCTTTCATAAATACTATGTCAGCATGGGTTAATATGTTAATGATTTCCTCTTCTGGTCCTATTAAGACACCCGTAGGTGCTTGTGCCACTGCTGTTGAATCAGTCGATATTGGTGTAGAAACCATTTTATCCGGTAAAGCAAAGATCTGTATAGTTGGTGGTTATGATGATTTCCAAGAAGAAGGTTCATATGAATTCGGTAATATGAAGGCAACATCTAACTCCCTTGAAGAATTTGAACATGGTCGTACGCCTGCAGAAATGTCAAGACCAGCAACTACCACACGTAGTGGGTTCATGGAATCTCAAGGTGCAGGTATTCAAGTCATTATGAACGCAGAATTAGCCTTAAGGATGGGTGTGCCAATTTATGGTATTGTTGCAATGACTGCCACTGCCACTGATAAAATCGGTAGGTCAGTTCCCGCTCCAGGAAAGGGTATTTTAACAACAGCAAGAGAGCACCATGGTAACTTGAAATTCCCAACATTAATGCTGGACATTAAATACAGAAAACGTCAATTAAAATTACGTGAACAACAAATCAAATCATGGATTGAAAGCGAATTGGAATTGTTGAGATACGAGTTGGATACTGAAGAAATCCCTGAGGAAGAGAAGGGTGACTTCTATGCTGAACGTGCCCAATTAATAAATGTTGAAGCTGACAGACAATTAAGAATGGCTCAACAACAATGGGGTAACGAATTCTATAAGAATGACCCACGTATTGCACCTATCAGAGGTGCATTGGCTGCGTATGGTTTAACCATAGATGATTTAGGTGTAGCTTCCTTCCATGGTACATCTACTAAGGCCAATGAAAAGAATGAGTCTATGACCATGAATGAAATGATGAAACACTTAGGTAGATCAGAAGGTAATCCTGTTATTGGTGTATTCCAAAAATTCTTGACAGGTCATCCAAAGGGTGCAGCTGGTGCTTGGATGTTAAATGGTGCCTTGCAAATATTAAATAGTGGTGTTGTTCCAGGTAATCGTAATGCGGACAATATTGATAAACTAATGGAACAATTTGAATATGTCTTATATCCATCGAAATCATTGAAGACCGATGGTATTAAGGCTGTTTCAGTGACTTCATTTGGTTTCGGCCAAAAGGGTGCACAAGCCATTGTTGTTCATCCAGACTACTTGTACGCTACTATTAGTAAAGAAAGATATGAAGAATATCAAAAGAAGGTTAACAACAGATCTAAACGCGCTTACAAGTATTTCCATAATGGTATGATTTACAACAAGATTTTTGTCTCTAAGGAGCATGCGCCATATGGAGAGGATGATGAAAACTCAGTATATTTGGATCCGTTAGCCCGTGTACATTTAGAAAAAGATGGCGAGCTAAAATTCACTGCTAAGGATGTTCAAAAATCTGGTGGTTATATTCAAGAATCAACACAGCAAACCATGCAAATGTTGAAGGATGTAGATGTTTTGAAGGGTAAAGAAAATGTGGGCATAGATGTGGAGTTAATCAAGAGTATCAACATTGAAAACGATACATTTATCGAACGTAACTTCACTGCTGAAGAACGTTCTTATTGTTCCAAGCAACCGTCACCACAAAGTTCTTTTGCAGGTACATGGTCTGCAAAAGAGGCTGTGTTCAAGTCATTGAACGTCAAATCAAAAGGTGCGGGTGCCCCACTAAAGGACATCGAAATCAAACGTGATCCAGTAAAGGGAAGTCCATTAGTAGCCTTACACGGCGAAGCCGAAAGACTAGCTCTAGAAAAAGGCATCAAGAACGTTTCTGTGTCCATATCGCATGATGATTTCCAATCCGTAGCTATTGCGATTGCCAACTAAGGAAAGTCATAAAAAAGTAATCCTTATTTCTTGGTACCTCTTTTAAGGTTGATAATATAAATTAAATTAATTTAAATATACCCATATATAGTAGTATTATAGATTAATTTAAAAACAGAAATATTTCCAACTCTTTTAAACCCATCCTATTTATTGATTTTATTAGGTCTTTTTATGAACAGACTATTTTCGGGACCATGGCCAAGACGATTTGAGCATGTTCCTTGACGACGACAATACCAAGAGTCTTGGTTCGTGTCGAAGAGGAGAAACTGAAAATTGGGCCAAACAAATAACAGACAAACCAAAACACGTAAGATTAGGTCAGAAAGGGGCGTTGGGTTGAATCCACGCATTCGTTCTTGTGCTAGCGTTCCGTGGTCAGTATATCTCCCCTCTCCTTTTTATTATCCCGTTAATTGTTCCTGGTGCACCTGACACACAGAAACAAGCGTAGACTGATCTACATCGCCAGCTTAGCGCAGATCTTCCAAATCAGGAAATGACCTGCCGAAAATTTCTTCTTTAGTATAAGGCACATTCTCAAAAGAGGGATGCTGCAGGACACGGATAAAACAAATGACCACTAGTTGAAATAGGGAGAGATCAAGCCTGGTGGTCCAACGACAGAATACTGCGGAGGACAGCGATATTTTTATTTTATTTTATTTATTCAGAAAGGAGGTCATACAAATGCAGGTCGAATGAGAATGGAGAAGGGGGAACTGGCGGACACTGATGATGGAAATAAGAATAGAACTATTTGTGGTGTGCCACCTGTTCAATTATGTGGTTGTTTTATCTAATTCTGTTTTTATGACTGTTTTTTTTACATTTTCGTAGAATCTGAGAGCCATCAGTTTATCTGCACCTATCTAGTATTTTGAAAAAACGGTTTTCAGAACCCTACCTGAGCAGTTCATTGTTAGGCGAGCCCGTAGTTACGGGCATCTTTCCCTTTATCCAATTCTCATAATTATTAATTGAGTTTCTTGAACAAGAATTTTTTTTCTCAGTAATTTTGATAGCAATTTCATTTGTTACTTTAAACTCTCTTAGATTTTTTAAAAAATTAGCGACAATCTTCCTTCGTTTTTATTCTCGTTGCTTTTTAAGGTTACATGAACGGAATGGAATGTAGAATGTACATGTAAAATGAAACCTCGACATTGGTTGAGAAGTTTGTAGCCCATGACAGCTCCTTCTAATACTTGAATATATATAGCAGGTTGTTCCTCCACACCTTTTCAATTCCCACATCTTGCGAAGGTCTTCTTAAATAGGAGACAAAGAAGGAGAGGGGCAGTTCAGAATATATAAAGATTCTGTGTGAGCATCTCGGGAAAGATGTCAGCTATTCCAAACTCAACAAGGAAGGAAATGAAACACACGAATAAGAAGTCCTCCTCTATCCGAAAAAGGAAGAAGAACTTTAAATGCCAGGGCTATCCTGGCTGCTCGATGTCTTTTGCTAGTTCAGAACATTTGGCAAGACATATAAGAAAACACACGGGTGAAAAGCCTTTCCAATGTTCGTTGTGCCTTAAATATTTTAGTAGAGTCGATAACTTACGACAACATCGAAACGCTGTGCATTTCCCAGATAGTGAGAAAATGGCCCAGAGTAATAGAAGAAGTAGAAGTATAGCGTCTATACCGTCTAGATCTTTGCCATATGTTTATAATTCAGTTCCTGGATCTCCATTGGACACAGTAACCTCGACCATCCATTCTAGTCATACCAATAGTAGATTCATACAGCCACAATTTAGCCTACCTGTATTAACCACTCCTCCTCCTCCAATGATGGCAATGCCATCGGTACCAACAACATACCAACCAAGAATAAATACTGACTACACGTCACCACCGTTGTTAATTCCTCCGCCCGTCCTATCAATACGAAATCATAATCCTCAACACAGATTTACCCCATTAACCGTCCCAAATTTCCATATGTCCAATAATTATAATACGACTAATGCTGATAGATCAGCAGCCAGATTACATATTTCTACAATAACCAGTTCGGATAATTCGATCAAAAGCAACAGGATAACAAAATTACAATTGCCGGCACTTAATATGCCTCAAGTAATGCCAATACACAGTACGGCAACCTCATCGTTGCCGCGATCATCTAAATGATCTTTTTATCAAAATACACACATATACATATCCAGCATAGTCCCTATCAGAAAAAGATGTATTAACAGACACTCGGAAGTTCCTCATAAACAATGCATTAGAAGGTAAACTATATACTAAACTTGTGTTTTTTTATACATACAAAGTATTTATATCTTATAAGATTCTAACTGAATGTTATGATCTGCTCTATCTTGCCTCATTGTTGTGTACTCATTAAAATACCCTTAGTCTTCATCGTGCACGGGCCAGTGAATTCTAAGACCCAAAAAATTGTAACTTCGAAAATTTACCTAAATTTTTTTAACATGAGTTTCTTGACAACAACATAAATACATCAACTACGACAACAGCAACAACAACCACTCTGAAAGAAACCTTAACTTGGAGAACATCCTCAGGATAGACCATCAAATTGTATTTCTAGTGGGAAAAGAATGAGCAAAAGAGCCCTATCGCTGGATGATCTAGTTCATCATGATGATAACAAATTGAAATTACAAAAAAATGATGAAGCTCAAGACAATGAAGAGGAGGAGACGGATACAGATGAAGATTTTAATGTTAATGGCAACGGAGGGGTTAATTTTGATTCTAAAATGGTTTTTGACTACGAAAGCCAGGAAGATAATGTCTCACCAAAGAAATCTGAAGGTAAATTGAAAGAGAAATCTCCAACGAAAAATGCATCTGGCGATGCTACCAAAGAGTCAGTGGAAGAGCAAGATCATGAAGCAGCATTACCAGAAACCTCTTCAGGAAACGATACGAGGGTTGTAGAAGAAGCGAAAGACGAGCAAGTAGATATCAAGTCTAAAATTGAACAAAAAGACGGTACACACAAATATGTAGAGAAAGAGAAAGGTAATTTTACAAAAGGAAAATCCTCCAGGGACGATGAACTCGTTAAGAATATATTTGATGAAAAAAGTTCCCTCCAATCTAAGAAGAACAATATTAAGAAAGATTTACAATTGTTAAATGAAATATCGAACATCTCTAAACCTAATAAATACCAAACTATACCCAAGTGGGCTACTAAATGGAAACCCTCTATAAAGGCATTGCAAAATATTGATATAAATAAAAATTTCAAGTTGGATGATTCAATTCTGAATTTTATACCCGACGATGACGTAACGAAATCTGTACAAGACTGGATTTATGCCACAATCTATTCAATTCCTCAGGATTTAAGATCATATATCGAATTAGAGATGAAATTTGGTATTATCATAAATAAAAATGGACAAGATAGAGTAAACCACCCTGTATCAAGCCAAACAGTATTGAATGAGCTAGATTCACATTTGACACCCAATGTGGAAGGCATAGTATTTGATGAGTTAAGTAAATTCCTTAAAGGTTTGACAGAAATGAAGGAAAATTCGAATAAATTTAGTACAATTGAATCATCTACAAAGGATTCTGTTTATAGAGTTGGTTTATCTACCCAAAGACCCAGATTCTTAAGAATGACTAATGATATAAAAACAGGTAGAATAGGTCAATTCATCGAAAAAAGACATATATCACAGATATTATTATTTTCTCCAAAGGATAGTTATGATGTTAAGATATCAATAAACCTTGAATTGCCTACACAAGAAAACGAAGCGCCAGAGAAATATATGAATGAAACGCCAATTAGTCAGAGAACGAAAGAAAGAGTAAGTTATATTCACAACGATACCTGCACGCGGTTTGATATAACAAGGGTCAAAAATCATAACACTTCCAGTAATAAGAACGATTTTGAAATGACAAATGAAATTGAGTTAGAACTGAGTACACCAGCTTTATTGGCAGCATTTGAAAATATCACATCAAATAGTAACGAATATGCCACTATCATCAGAACATTTTTAAATAATGGGACAATTATTAGGAGAAAATTGACCTCATTATCCCACGATATATTCGAAGGTTCCAAAAAAATCATGTAATAATGTACATATCTGCATGGCGTGTACCTTATATATGCGTATATGATTTCTATTTGTTTTAATATTGTAATTTTATATATACGTAAGAGATTAACATTCCTTATTGTCTTTATATATGCCGAAAATGTATGCCATTCTAATGACTATCAAATCTTTTGCCATTTTTAAACTATCGATGGCCAACGCCATTTTAGATCCATCGACTTCATGCCAAGAAATTGGTATTTCTTGAATCATTATACTTTTCCTAATGGCTAATAATAAGATTTCAACGTCGAATATCCAACCTTCCGTATGTAAAAATGGGAAAATTAAATTAATGGCTTGACGATTAAATAGTTTAAACCCACATTGTGTGTCTTTAATGGATCTGATGCCAAAAATGTAGACTAAGGTATGGAAACCATACATTAAACAATTTCTAATAAACGATCTTTTAATGACGGCCTCTGTGTTAACCATATGTGCACGAGAACCAATGGATATCACTGGAATATTATTGTTGTTGTCCTTTGGTTTTTCTAATTCTTTCATGCCCTCTAATAATTTTAATACGTCGCTAAATTTACTGGCACCATCGGCATCTGCAAAAAGCCCGTACTTACCTCTAATGTGTAACAATCCTTGCTTCACTGCACCACCTTTACCTCTATTTTGAATAAACTTAACTACCTTTAATTGATGAGGTAGTAAATTGAACTCTTTATGAGATAATTTTAAACAATATTCAGAGGTACTATCTGTAGATCCATCGTCTACTATCAATATCTCCCATTTATTATCGAATTGGTCCCTTAGAAATTGAATTGCTTCAGTCAACATTAACAGTATCCTATCAGTCTCATTATAACTTGGTATCACAACCGATAACACGATGTCATCCTGTTCTTCCTTTCCTGAAGAGTCGCCTTTGGATATGTTATAGAGAGGACTTTCGACTATATCGCCATTTGATTGCATTGTCCTATATTTCAATTCTTCAGGATAAGGTTTTCTTGGATTATGAGATAACAAATAGATGGCTAAATATAGCGAAGATAACAAAATGAAACCAGTAGTTAACAACAATGGGACGGCATTGCCTAACGTTTTAGCACTAAAAATACCCTCGGGCATGGCATAAACTGGTTATATCGGTTCTTGACTTAAAGTTGTGCAGTACTTTATTTATTTCAAAAAAGGCTTGTTTCTTCTTTCTTCTCGAAACACCCGCTTCTGTTCCCGTCTTTTAGTCTACCTGGAACACAATTGGATAAATACAACCGAATTCGTCGTCAGGACCTTCTAATCGTTTCACCAAACGTCTCTTGACCTCCTATCTTTAAACATTTTGCTGTGAAGAGAGAGTTAGCAATTCTCGAGAACAGTTTGTTTTCGTTTTCTTGCAATACGCGACTTGAAATTTCTATATATCAGTGACAATTCACCCTATTTACTTGAAAAAAATTAACAACGCATACCATATATATATATATAATACATATCAGTGTATATATATAGCCGTAGTTGTTTGTATGTTGCCGCTGGAGTGGTCTATGAAATGGTTTACTGATGCTCTTTCACTGTAGAAATATCTGAATTCTTAAATGATATTTCAAGATTTTTCATGTTGGAAATGTCCTTCTGTAAAATTGTCCTCAATTGAGTTCTTATATCATTCCGTACTTCAGCTGTTGGTATCTTTTCCAGATGCAATGTACTCAATACTCGTATATTCGGTCCAGATGGCAATACCGACAAGTTTGTCATTTTGATGGTGGAATCGTATTGGGATTCTAATAGAGGAAGCGATTTCAACAAGAGAGTCTGTACTTTGGAAAATCTAGGATCCTTTGAATCCAACGATGCATCTATTAGTTCTTGGATAGCGGACCACATCCCTTGCCATCCTGCTTTAATGATTAGTGCCGATACAATCAACCCGCCAACGTCGTCTAGAATTTGTACTTGCCAGAAATAACTAGACGTTATCGCAATCAAAGCTACAAATGAGGTTAGGGAGTCGACACGGTGGTGCCAAGCATTGGCCATCAACACATTTGAATTAGTCACTATTGCGATTTTCTTCGTTGCTTGAAAGATCCATTCCTTGGCGACAATCGATCCGATAGCAATCCAAACTGCTCTAATATCCACCATTGCCGTTGACGTTGCTGTTTCCATATGTGAGTGTGAATGACCGGCCCCCACCAGTGATATCAAGAAATCCATTGTGGCATGTGGTATGATGGGTCCGACAATCGCGATCAGGGAAGACCAGCCAATAGACAGCCCTGCCATGGCCAGAATCCCTGACACCGCCAAAGATCCCATAGTCTCGACTTTCCCAAATCCATAGGGGAACTGGTCGTTGGGTTTATGGGACCTAAACCCAATAGAAAACAACGTCAACAGATCAGAAACCAAATCGCTCAGAGCATGCACCGCATCTGCCAACAGAGCCTGCGAGTGGAACACGATGCCACCCACAATCTTCCCCAAGGCCATCCCGACATTGATAGCCAGCCCAATCCAAGTAATCCTGACCCCTGGGTTAGTCCTGAACTTGCTCAAACTGAAGGATAAGAAGGGGTTGTCTGCTGCCTTGGAATGTGAGTGCGAGTGCGATGCCGACAACAACGACCTCTCATGCTCGTGGGAATGAGAATGAGGTTCCGTAGAATTATATCGCAGCGTTCTCATTAGTCCATTCCAGTGTCTTCCTGGTGGGTACTTCGCATTGACCAGCACGGACAGTGTCAGAGTCCGCTTATAACTTCTTGTTCCCAGTCTGGCCGCATTAAAATGAACACCACACAACATCATACTGTCATCACAATCTCCCTGTGACAAGCTCCCAAACACTGTTCTGTGTTCCTCCCCACAGAAACACCCATTGGTTATATAGTAGTGTGCTGTGCTGTATGTATTTTTTTGGCATAATTCCCAGCAAGGGGGACAATCCTCGTAGTGCTTTTTTGTTTAGTAAAACAAACACACCCTGCAGGAGCAGCTCATCGCAGATATATAGTGATAGATGTTGCGTTGATCGAAGCAAAATGGCAGTGTAAGAGAGATGGAAAGATGTCGATGTTATAGGGAGAGGACATACAAATAGAAAAAACTAAAATAATAAGACTAATAATATAAATAAAAATAAAAAACGGTTACACACACACAATAAAACAAGTACCTTCTTGCATTATATATGTAATTGTAACATCACCAGTCTTCATCATCGTACAACCTGTTGTACTGAGAGGCATCGTGTTGTTGTTGATGTTGCCCCGGTTGTTGCTGGCCAGCGCTGTTGCGACCTCTGGAACCTCTCTCTCTGTTCCCTCCCAACAGGTCGTCGTTGCCGTAGCCAGACATCATGGAGTCCTTGCCTTGACGGTGGTCCTGCATCATACCGCGCTGTTCGCCTGGGTGGGAACCCACATGGGCACCCTCTCTTTGCGAAATATAGTCGGCGTCTCTGGCAAACTGGTCGTTGCCTTGGCTTCTCCCCATTCCGCTGTCGTATTGACCGCCTTGTTGCTGACCCTTGCCCAAATTCTGCTCATTGTGGTGCTTGCCGTGTTGGCGATGATGCTCGTCGTCACCACCTTGCAACTTGTCAGAAATCTTGTTGAATAAATTAGACATTGTTTGGGCTTTGCTATTGCTGTTATACTCTGTATCGATGTATCGATGTATACTCTTTGCTCGTCCTCTTCTCTACCAGAAGCTTCACGGGCCCTGATGCTCCCTCCACCCCCGCCTTATATACCCCAAGACCCCAACAGGTCCCCGGTTGTGTTTGTGTTTCACAAAGTCCTTGCTTGATGGTTTCTAGAATCACACAAAACCCTTTTAAAAAGGGACGTGTGTGCCCTCCCCACACACACGCAGACATGCCACGCATACCCTGTAACACCCTCACCCCAAGCTCCTTAAACCGTATAAATATTGGTTACCGGTGCAGTTCTTATTGGCAGTACAATACACCCGTTCCCTTCGTTCAGCACATAGAGCATCTTTTGAGGGGTGTGGTGTGGTCTTTAAAGGCATCTTTTTTTAGAATATATGCTCCCTTCTCCCCAACGTATGGTGGCTGCAACTCAAGACAAGATGAAATTCTTATCCCAAGTTATTAAATCACCCCAATATTGCCAATCTAAATTTGTAAACAGGCTAACTCCGGATTCGTTGGCCAGTTCTGTCTCCATTGCTAACCGACTGGCACACCAAGAGGTCGAGAACAACAAGGACGACGACGAGGTCTCGTCGTCGATAGAGAGCCAGACAGTGGACGATGATGTCGAAAGGATCGATTTTAAGACGTTCGCATTCCACACGCCAAGATATGTCTCTAAGGGGGCTCATTTTGCATTTTGCATCCCCACCAAGAGGCCTCACTACAAACCCTTAATTACGTCTGCAAGGGCGTTGGATGATCTGGGTCTATCATCACCTTTGTCGGAGGAGGATTTAGAGCTAACTAGTGGTGCTAGATGGTTTTTCGATGTCGAGAACAATGTGTTCCCGTATTCTATGTGCTATGCAGGGTTCCAGTTTGGGCAGTTTGCGGGTCAATTAGGTGACGGCAGAGTGGTCAATTTGTTCGACATTAAGGACAGACACGACGATTGGCAAACTTTACAACTAAAAGGTAGTGGCAAGACACCGTTTTCAAGACACGGAGACGGCAAGGCAGTTCTTAGGTCAAGTATTAGAGAATTTATTGTCAGCGAATCCCTTTATCATATTGGGATTCCCACTACAAGAGCTTTGCAGCTAACGTCAATACCAGGGACTACGGCATATAGAGGCACCTACGAACCGTGTGCCATTGTGTGCAGGTTTGCTCCCACATGGATTCGATTGGGTAATTTCGATATCCACAGATGGAAGTTTGATTTGAAATCCTTGATTAAATTGTCGGATTATGTGGTGGACGAGGTTTTCCATGGGGGTCGAGATTTCCCCAGACATATTGATGTTAATATTTTTGCTCGAAATTATTACCCAGATTCCAAATTACCAACTTCTGAGCCTAATGACGATGACCCTTCTCCCGTCAAAGATACCTCAGAATACGATCTATTTTTCAGACATGTGGCTAGTCTAAATGCCAAATGTGTGGCCTATTGGCAAGCATATGGGTTCACCAATGGTGTATTAAATACAGATAACACCTCCATCATGGGGTTGTCGATGGATTACGGTCCCTTTAGCTTCTTGGATAAGTTTGACCCTAACTTCACTCCGAATCACGATGATTCCGCCAAGAGATATTCCTTTGCCAATCAACCGGATATTATCTGGTGGAATTTGCTTCAATTTGCTCAGTCCATGGTAGTTTTGCTAGGCGCCAGTTCACAACACATTGATAAAATTAAGAATTTGACATCGACGAACGTGATTGATTCTGAATTAGAATCATTCATCGTCGACAGAGTCAACGCACTTATCCCAATGGTAGAAAATGAATATCGGTTTGTGTTCACCAATAAATATGCAGATTTGATGAGCCAAAGGTTGGGTATAAAGTTGAATGTTCCTGAAATTGTAACAAGTGTAGAAGATGCTACTTTAGTATCACGAAAGGTGAAACAATTTTGTGATGAAATAGCTGAGCCTTTGTTGAACATACTAAACGTAACTAAAATTGATTACAACAATTTTTTTGTCAGATTCCAAGATTATAAAGGTCCCTTCTTTCTAAAAGATTCCAAGGACTTGCTGGGGTTGGATCATGAATTGGTAGCTATTTTCTTCAACGACTATCAATATGAAAAGTTAAAATCGTATTATATGAATCCCACATCAAAACCAAATGACTCTGGAGAAACTCGATATCTCGTAGAAACATTAACGTCTTTGTACCATTGGCTGCATGAGTACATCAAAATATCTTCTCCCTTCTATGAAACTCGATATGCAATAGCACAAAAGGTAAATCCTTTATTTGTCCCCAGAAATTGGATATTTGAACAGGTTATCGATAACATGACGATGGAGCAAAGAGACGCTGTTAATTCTCCGTCTAAAGAGGTTGATACATCGATGTTACAAAAATTGTATCTGATGAGTTCATATCCATACGATAGATCGAAATGGAATCCCTCACTAAGACCTGATTTAGAAACCCTATGGTGCGATTTTTCCCATTCCCTAGATCAAGACAAATTTATGAAGCAAGGAACATGTTCTAGTTGATAAAACAATAATGCTAACATTACAAGATCGTCCATACCAAATAATATATGTGGCACAGCCCCATTTTGGTCACCGTGTATATGCATACCCGTCATTCAAAGGTGGGTAGCCAAGCCGTTATTGTTGTTGTTGTTGTTGTTTTTTCCTATGGTATCGGACCTGGACAGTACAAAACAATTCTGGTTGTACTGAAATGTGTCGCATTGATGAGCCATAAACAATTAATTGTACGTGTATTGAAACACTACTACCAATTCTAATAATAACAATATTGCGAGTTAAGGAATAAGAACTATTGAGCACTTCTTTTCTATTTCCATCCATATTGTGTTACCTGATATGGATGCCGCGTTTCTTTAGCCGGAAAGAGCAAAGACGCGCAATTTTTTTTCTTCCGTCGCGAAAAGGAATTTTGGGTTACACCAATCCTCCAGACTTTCACTAGTGGAACTATGGAAATACAGATGCCTTTGTACTTCCTCGCAGGGTTTCTTTGTCAGTGTACTGTCAATAAGCTGCTATTTTTGTATCTGTTGAAGGCTGCGATTCGTTAAGAATGAAGGGGGAGGGGGAGGAACGAGAACTGCTTAGCAAGCAGGACATCCAATTTATACTCCACTTGATATGAATATAGACTGGAAAGAATTATATTTAACAAGCATGGTTAGGTAGCGAATATGCAAGTGACTGATTATTCATGGATTGAATCCTTCATTGTAGAACCTTTGCAACTGCGAATACATATACATAGATAATACAGAAGTGCATAATAAGTGTGAATAAATTACACAAAAGACGTTCCTGATAGATCGCATATCTCTGTAAATTTTAATAGATCATACATTTCATTCGCTTTATCTAAGAAGTATATCCTTCGTATCCCATTCATTTGCTTTTTTTGTAACAGGAATATTTAGAACTAGTCTTTTATGACCGTGAAGTTTGTATTTTAATAGGCACTTATTTTATTCCAATCACCTCAGTCTTCAACTTTTTGTTTTCCTTCCCTTTAGTATATATACGTTAGTCCATTGGAAGAATGCTTTTGCAATCATGCATTAGTTTAATCCTTTTTGTAATTGTCCATGTCGCTGCAAAGAGAAATTTGGTAGCCACCTCGCTGGTTACGTGTATGGAAAACTCACAGTTATCGTCAAACAGTTTTGACGTTATTTTCGATCCGGATACGAGAGCGTTACATTATAATTTAGATTTGACGACTCAGATAGACTCCTATGTTTACGCTAATATCGACGTTTACGCATATGGGTTCAAAATTATCTCCAAGAATATAGATTTATGTGGGATTAATTGGAAACAATTTTGTCCAGTTCATCCAGGGAACATCCAAATCGAATCTATTGAATATATCTCCAAAGAATATGTGGATGAAATTCCAGGTATAGCGTACCAGGTTCCTGATATCGATGCATATGCCCGTGTGTACGTTGTGAATAATG